>OY748297.1:18473994-18980234 GCA_963556515.1 Nudaria mundana | reverse complement strand
GTCAGCGTTCGGGAACCGCACATGCGCTTCATCAGCCGTCTCGCTGAGGTACTGGAAGAGCTTTGTTGTCTCAGAATCTCCTGTGTGGGATCGGTAGACGCACACGTAGATCTGGCTCATAGAGCCATGGTCTACGTGCAGCCAAAAGACGGAATTGGAGGGGTTCTCTAGGCTGCGCAACCGGCGGCAGCAAACATCCGCCCTAACGAACACGCACACCCCGGCTTTGTCTCGAAATTGTTCCTCGATGACATAGCCGGGGTAACACAGGTAAGACGTGTCGTCAGGGCGGCGTATTTGTGTCTCCGTGAGGAACATCACAGCGGGCCGTGCCGTCTCAAGGTGGTGGTGGACGGCATCGAGGTTCGCATGGAGTCCACGGACGTTAGTGAACTCCACCTCGAAAAGTGAAGTTGTGGGGTTTCCTAGGGCCGCTGTGAAACGTTTACTTTTTTTTGTTCCACTGCCATTGTAGATTTTGAAGAAGAAGAAGCGTGAAGACAGGGCGACATCTGGTGCAGCAGTAAGTGACAAAGCGCAGGGGCTAGCTTTGTCTAGAACCGTGTGGTTAGGTCGGAGCCGACTCGCCGGACGGAAGGGCTCCCAAACCCCCCTGATGCAAGGCCGCCGCTACCCCACACCAGTTACCACCCGGAGCGGCGATCCCACATCAGGATTATGCGCAACATGTGGGGCAGCCTTCTGGGGTGGTTGGTCCCAGGCGGGCCCCATGACTGTGATGCGGGCGGCCGCGGCAACGCCGTTGCTAATGGTCTCCCTGGCCGGCGAATCGACCCACACCACCCACACTAGACTCCGTTTCGCCCCCACTGGTTACATGCCTGCTGCAGCATACATCGCCCCGGGCCCGGCGGTGCAGCTGCTGAACCGATAACGCAACCCAGACTGGGCTGGGTTACTTGAGGGGCTTTAGCACAGCTGCACGGTGGTACCCCCCCCGGACCAACACTGTTGTACCACGTGATACCCACGTAGGGGCCGAAGCCACTCCATAGGTACCATGAATTAACGAGCCTCGTCCGTTGATCAGCAGGTGCGCCACTAGCAGGTGAGGTCGCTGGGGCCCTAAAGATGTTGGTAGAGCCCCTTTGCACCCAGAAGGGTATATACCCGAAGGGGTAGGCAGAGGTGCATTACACACCCATAATTTGCCAGTATTTTTAGTCCCATGTAATAGGTGAAAAGCCTATTGCCGGCACATTTATAATGGGTATGTCCAAAATGGCCGAATGAATTTAATAAAAAGTAGCAGCTATACTGTAATTTTGAAAAAAAAAAAAATTTGAAACCCGTTGCCTTGTGATGAAATGTTTATGACACAACAAAATCTACGTGCCAGCCGTTGTGGCACAGCCAATTAAAGTCCTGGGCGTCTCGGACTTTATTTTTAAACCGCCAATAAACTGCTCTCTAAAGAGTTTAGAAATATTTGCAAAAGTGACCTTTTGTTCCCGAAGGTGCAATATGTTCACTATATGCATCTGTACTTTATCAAGAATGTTTCTCTGTTCCGTTGGAGTTCCATGAATACTAGTGATGACATTTTTATGGAATTAATAAATAATAATAATAATAATAAGTTTCTCAGTCTGTAGCCTCCACCGCCGGTAGTTTGGGTCCTACTCCGCTACTGGTAGGTCACTATTTTTTATATTTTTAAATGTATTTGTGTTTTTTATAAATGTATTTAAAAATGTATAAAATAAGAATAATATAAATGAATAAACGATAATAATAATAAATATTTTGGACATTCTCACACAACCGCATCTAGCCCAAACTAAGCTATAAGTTTATGCTATGGGATCTAGACAACTGATAAACATACTTGTATATTTCTAAATACATACTTAATATACATAGAAAACACCCAAACTCCGAAACAAACATTTGTGGATCACACAAATATTTGATTCGTCCCGGGGATCGAACCCGGCGTAGCCGATACACTACCGACAACGCCACCGAAGCAGTCTGGAATTGTAGAGATTATGTTAAGTGCTGTTGGAATTTTGGTTAGAATTACGTGGTAATGTATTTTCTGTAGGGCAATAAATTTGTTTCCTATAAAGTGGGATCAACATCAACAAAGTTACTGGCAAAGTGTAGTTATGCAAAGGTTGCGGTATGCTAGGTCGCGACCTGCGACCTGCGACCGAAACCTGTCGCGTGTATTTGTCGCTGAGACTGCTACTTTTTTAATTTACATCCATACTGTAAGGTTTATAAAACTTTAATGCTAGGTTTTCATACATTGACAACTGTTTAGAAAAATATGTAAAGGAAAGTGTCATTCAGTGTGATTTAGTAAAATAATTTAGAAAATGGTTTCATTGTGTTCACTTGGATAAATAGTGTTCGTTAACCATGAGGATCGTCGTCAATTAAGACAAGTTTACATATTTATAACTTGTTTCTTGGATCTCACTAAATTTAACTATGTGAAGGGGGAAATACATCGTTGGGTGAATGGTGAGCGTTGACATAGTCCGAGATGCCCAGGATAGTCCGAGACGCCCAGGACTTTGAATTTGACAGGAATTGGCTGTGCCATAGCAGCTGGCATGTAAGATTTTGTTGCCTTTAATCAACATTTCATCTCGGGTTTCAATTTTTTTTCAAAATTACAATATAGTTGCTATTTCTTATTAAATATATTCGGCCACTTTGGACATAACCCATTCTGTGTGGCCGGTGACGGCAATAGGCTTGCCCCCGATACGTGGGACTAAAAATACTGGCAAATTGTGGGTGTGTAATACACCTCTGCTTACTCCTTCGGCGATATAGGTGTGATATGTGCGTGTGTGTCGCGGTCGGGCGTCGCTAGAAATTGAATACTAATTTTATGCACTACTGCCTACACCTTGGGGGATATAGGTATGATGACATGTTATTGACCGAGCGAAGTGTCTTCATTTCGAGACTGAACAATTTTGCTTTCGTTCGATCTCCAAACTGTTTCGTCGTGTGCTTTTCTCGAGAAAAGCTCAAATAATGTTAGTAATGTTCGCGAGGTCTACTGTAGAACAATATGGGCGACTACTAGTTATAGTAAACTGTTACTCACCAATAGGCATAGGCTGATGGTACTGCTGCTGGTGGTGCTGCGGCACGTAGGCGGGGGGAGGCGCGGGCGGCGGGGTGGAGCCGTGCGAGGACGTGCGCGAGCAGGGGGAGCAGCCGCCCGCGCCCGAGCCCGCGCCGCCGCCCGCACCGCGGTAGCCGGGCGCCTTGCTGGCGTCCGCCACGTTCACTGTTACCACTTGCTGTGGATGCAAAATACACGTCAAAAACTTTACACTAAAACGGACTTCAAATTACTCTGGAAGCAGAAGCTTTCAATAATAAAAATCGTAATCGGTCTACTCAGTCGAAAGATATGAGGTAACAAACATAAAAAAAAACAGTTGAATTGCAACCCTCCTCCTTTTTGCAGTCAATTTAAAAGCTATAATCTATTTCAAATGGGATAGATGGGTAGTAACGTTTGGTATTTGACATATACCGAAAGTAACGTCACCGAGGCTGCGTTCGGGGAGCATTTTTTGTAAGCGTGTGACGTATGTGTCATACTCAAGTCTTCAAACGCTTTGATAACGTCATACTTAAACCTAGTCTAACCGTGATGCGCTAGCAGCGCGCTCTCCGAACATAGGGTATCGTCACCGCACCGATGCTATAAAAAGTACGGTGTTATAAGTATAGTATAGTACCTGTGGCGGCTGGTCCTGTGCGTGGTGCGCGTCGCCGGCAGCGCCCCACGAGGCGCCCGCGGACAGGTCCTTGAACAGCGAGTACTCCTGCGTGCCGCCGCCGCCGCTACTCTGTAGGAAACACAAAACTAGTCACTACCTGTCAATCCACTAGCGTGGAATTACTTCATAGAGAGCTTTTTGATATATTTGTCTGCCCTTAAAATATTCATATAATATATAATAACCCAGGGAAAAACTGTCGACTCGTTGCTAACAGCTACCCTTCGTGAAGAGCATATCAATCAAAAGTGATAATATATTTTAAAGCAATGAGTTTCTCGAACTATTCTTAAAAAAAAATCTAGATCGTGCTATCGTGTGGGTTCGAGCCCTTCCGATGACATCGGTGTTTGTGATTTATTTAAAATTTATTTCTTAATATTTTAAAAGTAATAATACCCTAATATTTGCCTACGGCCTGTCAGTCTATCTAAATTTATCATCGTACGTAAATTTTATCAAGACTAGTACGGTGTCTCGCGCGGTTATGGCCTATAACTTTTGACCCCTTAGGGCTAGGTCAAATTTTTTAGTTTTTTTTTTTGGCTTGCCTCCAGATCGAGGGCTATCCATAAAGGGGTCATCTTTGGAGCATAAGCAGTTCTCGAGAGTTAAGGGGGGACAAAAATTACATTCACCATTTCTATATATAGATCAGTCAATTGTTTTATGGGAAATGCAGTCTTATAAGCTGCGCACGATGTGAAGTGGGATAGAACCTTGTCACAATAACCACTCCGTGACGTCATCAATCGCTGAAAAGTACGGATAACAAACCAGTATTGTGTGTTATTCTACATCATTGTGACGTCACCAACATGGCCGCCAATCCCATTGTCATCTTGCGCGGCTTATAAGGGTTTTTCACAGAGAATTTATAATGCTATTATTTTCGTATGACCAAGAGTTTACTTTAAATTATTAAACCACCCCATAATTGATATTCAGCGTATATATATAAGTGTTGGCCAAGTATACGACCTGTTGGAGTCGATTTTTTTGGTAAAAGTTAACATCGTGAGAAATAAGAAACGTATTAAAACGTACTTGCGACGTGTTGATGTGCAGCGCTGTTGACGTATTAGGGGCATTCTCTTCGTTAGCATTCCAAGAGTTTGAGTTATCTGGACTTAGCTGTGAACAAGACAAAACTGATTTTATTACAAGCACTAAGCACTCAAAGCACATACTACCAAGGAATTTATTGAAAGCTCACCTGCAAACGTTCCGCCAGACGATGTTTAAGATCGTTATCGTCGGTGTTAGGTGGCAACGGGGCGGCAAGCGGAGCGGGCGCGGGAGCGGGAGCGGCGGCGGGCGGGGACATCTCGCGCGTGCGCGCGGGCGACAGGGCGGAGAGACCGCACGGACTTGCCATGCCCGCTGTTGGCTGTGGAGAACATACGACCATAGTTTAAGTCCTCTGAAGCCAACAAAATAATAAATTAACGTAAAAAGACCATGCCATTGTTTAGAACTGAAGATATAAAAATATGATGGTAAATATCACAAAATAACGTGATTTTTTGCTACATCCATTCCCCAGAAAAGTATGTATTTCTTTTTAACAGTTTAAACATCATAGAAAACTACAAATTATATATTAGTTGGGGTTTAATTTATACCAAATTGAATAATTTACACCAACCTATTGACATGACGCCATTGCTAGTACACTATCACTGTTTCGAATAGTTTTGTGAAATATTCAACGCGGTTGATATGATAATATTGTTGAAAGAACGGTCGTATTTAAGAAAGAGAGAGTACCTTGAAATATATTGTAGCATAATTTACCTGATGCGTTGTCCTAGTCTTATGTGTATCGGCTACAATAACATTAGTGGTGGTAGAAGCTGATAACTGTAGAGGTCCAGCGGTGAGCTTGGCGGCAAAGGTGTGGGGTCGCGCGCCCACTATGACCCCCGTGTACGACAGCGCACCCGTCGACTTGACCCCGGGGGTCGAGCCCGTGGGCGTGTTCAACGTTAGCGATGAACTAGATGTGGGTACTCGCTTGTCGGCTGTCGGCGCTGGAAACGTTATATAGGTTGTAGAAATGTATATGTTTATTCGGTTTTAATGCATTAGTGATAAGAACGGGACCAGATATATATGTGAGTATTTTGCTTTAAAATTTAAATTTGATGAAAAAATTACATCTTTTATAAAAATTAACAAATAAGTACATTATAAACAAGTTGTAAGACTTTCAATTAGTGTTGCCAAGTTATCGGATTTTCCTGATATTATAAATTTATATTTCTAATTGTTGTGCAATGATTTGAATAAATGAATCGGGAATATTTGCCATTTATTAATGGACTTAAATAAGTTTAGACCGAAAGTGCTGATCTTCTTGCGTCTAAAGGGATTTCAAAATAAAAGTTAGTAATTAGATGAGACATCCATATTGATGGAAATATGGATAGTGTACAGGTTACGTCAGATAAAAAGGACACTAACCTTCAAACGATCTATATAGTACTAACAGCTAGTAAGAGAGAGTACTGATGCGTAAACACGCTTCCATTCTCGCCCAGTTCTTTTTACGTGAAAAGTAGTGTAGTAGATGTGTGACTCACTGATGGGCTGCAGACGCGGCTGGGCGGGGCGCGCGGCGGCCACGTGCTGCTTGGGCGCCACCCGCGCGGTGGGCGTGGCGCGGCTGCTGGTGGCGGTGCTGCTGCTCACGCTGACGCTCGCCACCTGACACATACCACACCCTCAGTGCACTACACTCTACACCACAACGCAAACACGTGCTCGGGTACTATATTGCACATAACAATGAAATATAGATTTTAGACCGCCATGAAACAGAAAGCATAGCTTCAACGCCATTAAAAAAAATTGCCTATTTAAAAATATGCCAAGGAGGGTAAGGTTCTACACGATTTTTTTCTTGGCCGTCACTTTTGTATTTGGACCAAAAATGTGTGAAATGTGGATGATGTCCTTTTGTCAACAAACGTACCGTTAATTTACATTGCGATAGTGAGCAGTTCTCTGTCCCTATCACTCGTACCCAGTGACGACAGTTGTCGTTACGTGTTTCGTGGTACAGTAAAGCAATTAGTGCCGCAGTTGTCAACCATTTGAGCATAACACCTATTAGATACATTTACATATCCAAGAACTTTATTTATACGCAAACTGTTCATAAATATATAAATAAAGTTGTTGGATGCGTACCCCCCAAGTATTAACCTTAGGCACCGTCTGCTTAGGAGTCTTGGGCTGCAAGGGCAGGGGCTGCGGGGGAGGCTTGGCGGCCGCTCGCGGTAACAGCTGCACGATGTCGGCCTCGGGGTCGCGGATCATGGCCGCGATCAGCATGCCCGCTTGGCGAGTCGCTTCTGCTGAACCCCTAAACGTAACACATACATATATTTGTAAAAGATAAAAAATCTATTTTGCATCATATCATAACTTTTATAAACAAAATCACATATAACATAACATAATTTATTTATTATTTGTGGATACGATGGCCACAGAATCAAATTTTGACACAGATGACAGCTGTCACTCAACTGTGACGTGTAACATGTAAGTACAAAAAGTCATATACAGGATGTTAGGTAAGGGTTATATCAACCCGAAGACACCCACATCAGCTGGTCGACCAGAACCCGTTTCGATATGTGTCGACCGCCAAACAAGAAAAAAAATCATCCAAAAAAAAACATTATTACCAAATAAAATACTCTTGTTTGAACAACACTAGCTAAAATCAGCTGATTCGATCATTGACATCAAGTACAGGTAGTACAAATAAAGCGCGCCTGTGAAAAATCTTCTCTCTCTCTCTCCTGGTTAGAACATTTTGTCTGTTTCGCTTCAAGGTCGCGTTTCGGTCGGTGAGCGACGCCGCCTCCCGCCCCTCCCACCATTGTCTTTTAGTAAGTACGTCAAGCCCTAGTGTTGGGAAACGTTTGTTTTAATCCTTTTGATATGGGGGTGTCTTCAGGGTGATATAACCCTTATGTAACACCTGTATACCATAATAAAAAGAATCTGAATAGGGGACAAGTTTATTACCCTTTCTGGGCACTTTAGGTATATTTACCTGAGCGTTGGTCCGTCTGTCATTAACATTAGGTGCACCGTGTGCAGATGAGGATGATTTGGGTCCTGAAGATATCGATTCCCTTCGTACCCTTAAGTCTCCTTACAATCGTTTTAGTAGCTATTCCATCCACACATGGACACTGGATATTTAAACTTTCGAACCGTATGGAACCCATTGAAAACCCTTAAAACCATGTCCCATTCTTAACACAAGCACTTTTGGCTTAGCTGGAGGGATTAACGGGATAAATCGTATTTGCAATGGGTAGTATTCTTGTAAAAACATATACTTATTATAAAAAGAAATATTATGTCGCTAATATGTCGAGAATATTTTCAAGGGTAACATTTAACCAAAAGCTATGCTATACGTACTTGATGGTAATAATGCGTTCGCCCTGGCCTTTACTCTGCTTGTCCACTTCGATGTGGGCGCCGGTAGCGGATCGGATCGCGTTGATATTGCTGCCGGCCCGGCCGATAACTCGCGAGATCGCGTGCGAGGCCACTGATACTTTCTTGCATCTGTAATACACAATATTTTACTGCTATGATAATGATCAAACAAATATATCTGACACCGATGAGGAAACCGCCATCTGAAAGCCGTGGCTTTTTTTTTAACTGAATAGGCTTCTTAACAACTGAATCGATTTTGAAAATTCTTTCACTGGTATGTAGCTACATTATCCTTTTTATACCGGTGATGTGTTCTAACGGGAATTGGGAATGCGAAAACTATATCACACGGGTAGAGCTGCACTGATCAGCTGTTTGGTTATATTTATTGCACCAATGTACCTTATTGCGGTCAGTATGTATATAAATAATTTTAGCCTCATGTGCAGTGGCTACAATGCAGGGCAGGATGGCTCGAGTTTCTAATATTTTGGTAGAAAAGCCTGTAAAAACAAATGTAACTCACCCAGGTTCGACAGTAGAAAGAGTTTGCACGCTAGACTTGCGTACAACCTCTTTCCAACCTTCCTCGCGCCGACCGCCCACGCAGCCACCTTTAGGGGAGGTACTCTTGCCGTCTGTCTCCCACCTACAATTTGTATTACAATGTTAGACCATTATAAGAGCATATTGTTTCCACATAAAATTGATAACGAGATTGATGGAAGGAGTCAATCAACAACAACACTAAATAAAACTTGGTACATAAGGATGTTTAGTTTCTTTGAAATTTAATATTGATGAAATTCATTTAAATTAAAACAAAACATAAGTGCTGTATATCGTATATGAAGTAACTGTGCAATGCAGAAATAAATAATTATCTATGCCATCCATACCAAGTGACACTAATTTATGCCTAAATAATTGATTAATCAGTAAGAACCAAACTTAATTATAAATTATTATGAAATTCCATGCCAATATAAAATCATACACTACTAACTTAATGATAATGATAAACATGCAAGGAAGTTTGTTCGTAAGGAACGTGTCAAAAGGTTGCTGTAAGAGATTATTGTAAAATATCGCTGCTTATAGTGGAATGTAAGGCAATTGTCCAACGCGACGGCGAGTAATCGAGTAACTTTCAGCTATTTTGTTGCTCAAGAAATATATAATAAATTTATTACAATAGATAATGTACAATTATATTATAATGAATACCCTACTTTGCAGTTACACCGATGGGTCACTATTTTTTAAAAGCAAATAGACTTTAGTAAATACCAAATAGATTGGAATAAAAGGTCATTGATACCGAAAACAGCCAATACAAAATCGTCGCCCGCAACTCACTAAAATTTTGAAGACACGATTTCAAATTTCAATTTGTACAGTGTTGCTAGGATGTGACTTTAAAAAACATTTAAAAGTAGAGCATAAATTTTGACAAATATGCTTTTACCCGCAAATGAGGTTGATATTCTGATCATGGGTTAATGGTAGGATGATGACGCGTGATAACACAATGACCCAACTTACTGGTGTGTGTGCGAAGTCTTTTTATTTCTGTCACTTGTATCATTATCGTCTTTGTCCACGTTAAGTCTAGTGGATTCGAATACTTGACTCTTTCTTGAGTTATTCCCATATTTGTTAACATTCTGTACTGTTATGCTCTTAGTTATATCCTCTTCGGGTTTTCTGTAATAACAATTATTTATCTTAAACCCCCCCATATGGTAACGTCTCTATAGTTTTCATAAGTGTACTAAAATAGGTAGTTGGTTAAGGCAAACTATATTATTTAAATCTTATAACACAAATATGTAATAAATATTGTTAGAAGAAGCAACGGGATGAGATTTGAAATCTAAGAAATTACTTCAAAACACGATCACTAGAATAGTATATAGATTATTTAGGTTTGGAATGGAATTTCTCTCTGTGAAAAGAATATATCTATCCTAATTTCTGTTTTGATTACTAATTGGACAAGTAGAGAATCACAGTTGAACATCATAAAACATTAGAAACATACTTATGCTACGCAAACATTATCTTTATTAAATCATTAAACTAATTACAACTTTCCCAATACCAAAGGTTAAGAGACCTTTTACTAAATCTTTATTAAAAAAAAATTAAACGATATACTAACTGTATATTGCTGGCACTTGTTGGAAGCTACACATATTGAACAAACACACAACCTTTTAAGCTAGTTTAACCTTTTTTTCACGGATCATTTGTTCAATATGAGATATGTACGACAAAGTCCGTACCATATTACTTTTATTACTGTCATCATAGAGACATTACTCTGAGAAATAATAAAGATGAAATGGCAATTCGCACTCGAAAGCAGTGAACCACAACAAAACTAACATATAAACTAAGTGCCTTCCGGTCAGTGTATACAAAAGCCGACGACTTTAAACTCCACTATATAATTAGAGCTTGACTTACACACATAAACATTGCATTTCAATCGATATACATGACCTAATATTCTCGTTATTAACGCAGTTTTTAGTATTTACGTATTCAAGTTTGAATATTTGTTAAAAACCAAAACATCAAAACGTTAAAACTTAGCAAAAAGGTCTCTTCACCCCTCTATTATCTATATCCAAGCAGTAATATACAAAACCCGAGCAATATAATTCTACCAAACGTGTTTATAAGCCGCGCACGATGTGAGTGGGTTAGAATCTTGTTACAATAACCGCTCCGTGACGTCATCAATCGATGAAACGTACGAATAACAAAACAGTATTGTAGGTTAATCGGGAACACCCAAATACTCCGAAAAACTTTATTCCGAATTTCGATGTTCCGATTTTCAAAAGTCCGAATTTCATAATACCTAAGAATTGTAATGTCTATTATTAAAAATCACGAAACTTATTTTACCGAAAGTCATTAATGCGATTTGTTAGTTTTCCCTTTTTCATATGTTCGAAGAGTCAAATGCTCGAAGGGTTCTCGGTCCGAAATACGACATTCCGATTTTCAATACTTCGAATAAACTAAAAGTCAACATGTTTGTTCTACAGAATTTAGTGACAGAAAGAAATCGCTGCAGAACCATCTTCACGCAGTCTGGTCTGGATATCTGGAATGGGTAGAAGTGGGTTAGGTTAGGTTAGAACTGTGACCGCAACAGAGCGCGAGCCGAGCGAGTGAAGCGAGCGTGCTGCCGGAGCGGCCGGCGAAGCGCCGGAATTGATCTGTATTATCTAAAAAAAATTGGGAAACATACTTTGGCATGTGACCAGCGAAACAAAATATTTTTATTCAAAAGTAAACAATCCATTTTTTATTCTACCTCCTCATACTAAATATAATATTATACTTACTTCTCTCTGTTGAGCAATAGGCTTGTGTCCACTAAGAATAAATCGGATTGCTGTATGTTTCTTATGACTATTTCCAATGAATAGACAACAAAAAGTAACATAAATTAGTAGACAGAATAAAGATTACTATTATTTTTAGAAAATAAGTTTGTAAAAATTAGGCATTCAGCACGTCACATCAAACACCAATCAGAAAATATGACGTCACAGGTTGCGCTCTCACACCATAGAGTAAGTATATATGAAGAACTGACTTCTTGTTCAAGTTGTGTCTGTGTAATTTAATTGTTCGTACGTTTTTATTAATTTAATTTTTTGTTAATTTTAAAGTTAAATTATTATAAATCTAACAAAAGTAGATTGAACAAAAAGCAGTTTTGGCGCATTATTTCGATGTGCATTTCGAGACAACGCTTGAATCAAAATATTGCTAGGCACCTATAATAAAGTTAAAGGGCTAACCAACACAATTTATTTATAACTTTTTGGAGGTTTTTAAATTATTTTATCCTTTTTTCAATTACTTTTAATCGTCGTAGGTTTTTTCAAAATTTTTAATTTTGATTTTTATTTTAAACTTCTTAAAGAGTGCCTTCTAGTAGGTTGCTTTCGTTACACCTGTATAAGAACCCTCACTAATCAACTACAAATCCATTCCTAAAAAAAGCCGCATCAAAATTGATTATCATCACAAATAATGTTAGCTGTAGCGCCCCCTGATGAGTTGTCACCGTAACATCTATCTAGAAACCTGTACCAATCTAACTCAAACCCATAACTGAAAACTGCATCAAAATAGGACTACTAGTTTTTGAGAAAATTGGCAACATTACTTTTCACAAATAATGTTCGCTGCAGCGCCCCCTGGTGAGTTGTCATCGTAACATTTATCTAAGAACATGCACCAATAAAACCTGAACCCATAACTAAAAACTGCATCAAAATCCGATCAGTAGTTTTGGAGAAAAATGACAACATGTATTTGCACAAACATCCTCTCACCCCAAACCCATATACCATCTCCGTTCCGTCGTAGGCAAAAAGCTATCCGTGTCCAGTCTATAGTGTATAATCCTTACAAGTGACATGTTATTGGAATTCGTTGAAGGAAACGAGTAAGCGCCATGATATTCACGGCGCTTTTGACCTTTTGGTCGTGAAAAAACTATAACTAATAAGCGATCTTGCGCTTGAATATTTATATTACGATTAGACGACTAATTTATGGCTTAATCGCTGCAGCGAACTTCGTTCGTTTTTGGTCAGGATAGCTTCGTCAAACACATTTTGATTTGTTTCGCAATGTGTGACATCGCCCAAGGCGCCATGACAGATTGGAGCGTTTTCGTTACCAATTTAAATACATTCTTTAGATCGCAAAATAAACAATGTAAATGTTTGTTTTAAATCAAAATAATACATTTTTGTGACTGTATAGATTCAAAACTACATATTTAATCAATTTTTGAAATTTGGGACACAAGCCTATTATGTGTTTATGTGTCTTGCTATTTAGGTATTTTAATAATCAGAATTATCAGTATTGTTGATGTTTCGAAATATCATTAAGTCGAACTTTTTGTTATTCGATCTATTGAAGCACGGTATTTTGAGAGTAGTAATTATACACGTTAGGAATATTGAAATTTAGGAATTATAAAAATAGTAATAATGATCAATCGGAGTTGTTATATTCGTAATTTTGAACCAGTCGGAATTATGAAAATCGGTATTTTGTAATTCGTATTTGTGACTGACGGAATAAAGTTTCGTATTTATGTAGTGTACCCGGGTTAATCTACGTCGCTATGACGTCACCAGCATGGCCGCCAATCCCATTGTCATCTTGAGCGGCTTATAGAGCAATAAATATTATGTAGGAATAACTCACTTCTCTTTCCTGTCGGTTGTCCGTCTCTCCAACTGAGGCGTAGGTTTGACAGGAGTGGCGGGAGGAGAACTAGGTGCCACGTTCTCTTTCTCTTGTTTTTTGTCGGGCTTAGGGCTATCCTCTTTCTCTGGTTTCGTCTCTATTTTTGTTGGTTTACTCTGTGAAGTTTTGGACGTAAATAATTACAGATATTGGCTAGATAAAGGCGTTTTTAGACAAACGTTTATTTCGACGGACCGTCAAAGGGTGGTCGCGCTGTGTCCACTGTACAATATTTACAATATACATAAATAAAAGTAATAATTTTGTAATATAACTCCATAAGAAAAGGAGGCGGTTCTGAATCCGTTTTATGTATGATCACCGACTACTTAGAGACACCTGAACTGATTTGGATAATTCGTTCAAAGGGTCCCGAGTGGTCCTATTTTTATTCTAATAAATAATATTATCTCCTAATCAGAAGTCGTATTCCGAAAAAATACTGCCTAAAGGCAATGATAATAGTAGTCTTAGAAATAGTAGTAGCATATACAACAGTAGTTTGTAAGCGTACCTTTAAAAAATAAACTCACTTTGTCCGGTTGTTTTTTAACCGCAGGTGCGGGGGGAGGTGTCACCTTTTCTTCCTTTTTCTTTTTCTTTGCCTTGGTGCTGAGCACCGGGGGGGCTTTCACATCAGAGGAAGAACAGGAACCCTGTATTCAATATTGGCATATCAATAAGCAAGTCCTTCGTTGTTTGAACTAAAAAAAACAACAATAATGGGGAAATGTTAACATTATTTTATGTCCGCGGCTTCACCCACTTTATTCTCGTTCTCAAATACCACGGAAGCAAATTACTAGCATCAAAACTAGCCTCCATTCAAACGCAAGTTTTTCGGCATCGGTCAGTAGTTTTAAAGATTACTCTAAAAAGAAATAAATTTTACCTGTCTACTATAATATAATTTAATGAGCGTGCTTTCGCGCAATGTGGTTAGGCTAAGCTTAAAGTATGACGTCATCGAAGCGTTTAAAGCCTATACCGAGACGTCACACGCATTGAAAAAATGCTCCCCGAACACTTGTCCCATCTGAAATGTTTTATAAAGTACATACCTGTGAGTTGGCATCAATGCCTGAGTCTCCCTCCTCCTTGGCGACGGGCTCGTGCTCGTCGTCGGGCTCGCCGCTCTCCGAACACTCGCCGAGCGCTTTCTCACTGTATATTGAGTTTTTATCGTTCTCCGCTTGCAGTTTACGTCTTTCCTCCTATGGATAATAGTGGTATTTAAATGTTGGAATATATAATACTAGTGATCGCCCTATGGCCGAACAATAGACCTCGCGAACATTATCTTTTCTTTAGGATTTTCCCCCATTAAAAAAACTCACGACAAAAATATTGTTTCAAGTAAAGAAACACTTGTGCCAAGTTTCGTGAAGATTGGATAAAAACTGTTGCTGCTAGCCCGGAACACACAAGGAGACAGACGGACGAAAGCAAAATTGTCTAATCTCGAAATGTACACGCTTCGCTTGCTTGGTCAATCCAGACTGTAAGTGAACCTCGCATTCTGTCAAACAGCAAACGTTACGTTCTATATATATTGCACAAAAACACATAGTTTTCCACTGTTATAATTTTAATTTCCACTGTTATTTTACCTCACGGCATCTTCAGAGATTTATACAAAATATAGTTTTAATTCACATAAAAATATTATATACGTTGTATAAATCTCTGATGACGCCGTGAGGTGAACCCGGTCAGTGGAAATAAAATTATAACAGTGGAAAAGCATATATGTGTTTTTGTGCAATATGTGTAGCAGATTCCACCAAGTGCCGTCAACGTCAATCGACAGTATAAATAGTTACGTTCTTATTCGAGATGAAAAGTGGCCATATAAAAGAACCCTTTTTATGTTTTGTTTACATTTAGTTATGTACCTAAAGAAATGGAGAAATGGTTGTCCATGAGAATACAAAATTAACAGTATATGAAGTTATATGGCGTACCTTTTTCTCCATTTTCTTCTTTTTCTTCCTCTCTCGCCGTCTCGCGGCAGCTTGACGTCGACTCTCCTCCCGGCACCTCTCAGCGTCCAACTCTTCTAGTAGAATAGTCGCGTTCTGATTGGCTCTGGCCGCCTGCGTCTCCTTGGCCGCTCGTATGGCTCTCACACACTCCTGACACTTCTCTAGTAACTCTTTATCGGATATAGTACAGATGTACCGTGTCATCTCCTGGTCTGAAGGGAACTGGGTCACGACGCCCACCATCCACTTCACTACTTTCGTGTGCCCTTTCCGGAAGGCTGCCATCAGGCAAGATACCTATGACAAGACATAGGAAAATTATTATTCATCGAAAGTATATCACTTGAGTCTCCACAATAATACCTGGTTTTGAGGTCAGCTGCAGAAATCAATATTTTTTTTAAAAAGGAATATTAGCATAGTTTTTTCTTGGCACAAAGAATAAGTCTCACATTTAAAGTGGCAACACTGCTAGCATTCTGGGAACCATCCCAGTCCGCGGAGGATGTTTCACTATTAATTTGTAAATGCTAAATGGGAAGCTAAAAGCTAGATTGTTCGTGTCGGTGTTACCTTTCTATTGTCCTGTGAGTCGATGTCTGCGCCGGCGGCGTACAACATCTCGACCACGGCGAGGTGGCCGCCGTTGGCCGCTAGCCACAGAGGCGAGTTGCCTTTCTTGTTCTTCACTTCGACTGCCGCTCGCCTGAATACAAGGGTTTTCTTGTTACTCATTTTAGCAAAAAAAAAAAGTCTTCAATTAGTCACATCTGGACCAAATTGAAATTGGACTAAATGGGAAGCACCAGCTTTCAATTAAAAAATAATCATCAAATCGAAACCAGCTCTTTAATTGAGCGATGCGCTGTGCTGCACGCCCGCCTCCATCAATTCTCCCCCATCCTCCCCACAGCGCCGCCCGCCCGCCACCATCACCCGGTCAACTGAGCTTGCTATATACTATAAAACGCTTGCGATAATATAGGGTAATGTGAACGCCATACTCTCCGGTATGGCATGTTGTCTAATTATCTTTACTATACTGCTACATCTTATAGCGTAGTCTGAACCACGCTTCATTTCGGAGAGCACGCTCCTTAATAGCTAGACAATAAATAATAAACTAAGATTACATAGATGGTAAAAGTTAGTCACCTTTGCAGTAAAAGCTCAACGAATTTAGTGTGTCCCTTGTCGGCGGCGATGGTGAGAGCGGTGTCCCTTGACGAAGGTACAGGCGGCGCGTTCACGTCCGCACCCTTGTCGAGTAGAACCCTCCCGACCTCTACGTAACCCCCGCTCGCCGCCTCCATGAGGGGCGTCAACCCTGTCTTCGCCCGGTGTTCCACGTTTGCCTTCCGGTCTAGAAGCAAACTGACGACTTCGTGCCTGCCTTGAAAGCAGGCGAGGGTCAAGGCGGTGTTGCGATTGGTTTCTATTTGTGCGTTGATGTCCGAGCCGCAGTCTAGTAGCAGTCTGACTGCCGCCGTGTGGCCGTTCATAGCTGCCAGCATGAGGGGGGAGATGCCCAGCTTTGATCCGGTCCGGGAGTTGATTTCGGCCTGCAAGTGGAATAAAACATAACATATAATAATTCACACACTTAACTTCTTTTCAATCAAAAAACTAACCGGGCTTCACAAAACTATCGTACCTAACAACAACATAAGTACCTACGTGTATCTAATTAACAACATATTAAACTTGCTTGTGGTTTTGGTGAATCGACTACAAATAGCTCATAAATAGTTTTGGTCCTTCGAGCCGGATACCTAACATCACATACGGACGCATCCAAGGTGTACGCAACGGAAAGCCAGTTACCTGATGCGTGAGCAGCAGTCGGATGATATTGACGTACCCGCCGGACGCGGCGAGCGACAGCGGCGTGTAGTCAGACACGTTGCGGTGCTCCTTGTTGGCTCCGCGCGACAGTATCAGCTCCACCACCTCGTAGCGGCCGCCGCTGCACGCTAGAGACAGCGGCGTGTCCTTGGTGCGCTCCGACTGCGCCTCGATGTCCGCGCCGTGGTTCAGCAGGATCTCCACTATCTTCTCGTGGCCCGCTGTCGCCGCCAGGATTAGAGGTGTGAAGCCCTACACGGAACAATATACATGTAAATAGTCCAAGATAAATCGAAGCACGAATTACCGGGTTACCGTTTAAAAAGTTAAAGTATATCTTATAAGTTGAGATGAGTAAACTAACTGAGTTAGAATCGAATCTAAATGAACATTACATACCTACTATAGTTGTTGAAGTTAATATTTTATAGCAAATTGATACAAACAACAAACAGAATTCCAAACATTGTCAATTTTCACTAGTGATTTTTGAAAAAATATATGAAATATGGTCCTTCGAGCCGGATACGTAGTGTCTCTATGTATTTATAATGCTAGGTACCTTCTTGTCCCTGTGCTCGATGTCGGCGCCCCTGAGCAGCAGCAGCTCGACGAGGTCCTCGTGTCCGCCGGCGCAGGCGAGGGTCAGCGCGGTGTCGTGGTTGGAGTCGGTCTCGCCGTCCACGTCCATCGCGCAGTAGGCGGCGGGCGCGGGCGCGGGAGGGGCACCTGACGGGAACTGTTCGCCACGACAACCGCGACCCGAACCCGCGTATCGGGCCTACAAGCATACAAAATTATTGATCTTACTAAAGATATTACAAGGAGATTTGCACGAGTGACCCAATATAATTAAGTTGGGAGTATACACCATTTGCTTTTCAAAACCATATGAAATGTGAATTTTTGTTATCAATAAAATGCAGTAAAATTATCAAAAAGTGTGTAATCGTTATTTTTTATTTGTGAAGACTAGTGGGAATATTAAAAATAAAAAGCGAACAAACCTTTACCTTCTTCGGTCGCGCGACAGAGGTGGTGTTATAGTGGTGAGGTTGATCCCGTTTGGTGTGTCCCACGGGCACGGGCGTGGGCGGGGGCGCGTGCTGTGCGTGCGGGGCCGCGGGGACCACGCCTGCGCCCATCCCGTGCAGCGCGTTGTTGGGCAGCGTGGCGCCCATCGCACCCGGTGTACTCACCGCACCCACCGGGCCCGTGGTCCCCGTGTGCGGTGGGGCAAATGTCGCTGACCTGATAGACGTCATACACTCGTATGAAAATAATCGTCTTTCGTTTCAAAACGAAACCAAGAACATAATTTCTACTTGGCATGGTGGTCATATTACTGACTTAGAAATAATTTTGTTGTAAAACGAATTGAATAAAGAACATTGTCAAGTAATACAAAAAAACCATTCGACTTTCCTTTAGTTCAATAAAAGTCATCAGATAATTTTTACCTGTAGTCTTCATAAGGTATGTTGTGTGTAGGCAGTGCGAAGTGCGAGTGCAAGTCTGGCTGCAGTGGCACGCTGGGCTCGTCCTCGGGGCGCGGCAGCGTGACGCCGCACTCGGCGCCGCGGTACTGGCACGCCGCGCCCGCTTGCTCGCACAACACGTCCTGGAAGTCCTGTACGTGAGTGGACATACTTGAGAACCCATTATCCTTACACCGGCTTATGGGTCCAATAGTGTGTCAAGGAGTTTTTGCGAGAAGGTTACGGTTTGAGTAACCATAATTAATAAACAAAACATAATTCAGTAGTTATAGTATATTTCAAATAAGAAGCGTCCGGTGACGTTTGGTTTTGTCGTAATACTGCAGCGACATACTCGCGTTGAACACCGTTCTAGACATAGAAATGATTAATCACTGCATATGAAGCTGACGATCTGAGTGAAGCGTGTTCGGGGAACATTATTGAAAGCGCGTGACTAGCTGTGTTGCTTTCTATTCTAGTAGTGCAAAAGCGTTCTCCCTGAACATAGGGCAAACGTCACCAGGCGCTTCCTATCTGAAATAGATTGTGGCAGATGAGTGTGATACGTACAGGTAAGTCATGCAGGTGGTGATGGTGATGATGTATGTCCTGCCTCGGCCACTCCGCGTTCAGCGCCTCTTCCAAAAGCCGCCGCGCCTGACGCTCGTGACCTTCACTCTCTACTTCACCTTCTATCTCTTCAGTACATTTAGATGATAGGATCTCGTGAGATTTCTGTTGCATCACCTGGGGACAGCCCATGGTTGGATATAATTATACTGAGCATAATCATTAAGTATGCACGCTACCAAATAAACATATACAAGATGTTTTTGTTATACTTAATTGTTGCACGGTGTACAGGCTGTTCACAAACTTTGTCAGGATTTAATGTAGAACAGATATCAATGTACCAATTTAGTAAAAGAAATCTACTTTGTATACAGTAACATTTTCTATTTCAGATATGGACGTGTTCTCTCAGTGTTTACCGAAGGCGCTCGGCAATGGACGTAGGTGCGACGTGGGAGCGACCGCAGCCTCGAGTCGGGAACTTAAAATAAAGCCGTGTTGCACTAGTGCGTCCCCGAACATGGGGAAAATGTCACCGTACTCATGCTACAAAGTCCTACTACTAGGTGTTACACTGGTTTCCCTAAGAGAGCCATTCGTATGAAAGTTAAAAAAAACACGCGGTGAACGAAAAGTACAATTCCACGCTCAACACCCAGCAGGCGCTTTTTAAACTCCTTTGCGAATGGTTCCTCAGGGCTTATAACGTGGTAGTACCGACCTGAAGCACGAGCGACTTGAGCTCGCTGTGCGGCAGCGCGACCAGCGACGGCACCTCCCGCTGCAGGTAGGCGAGCACGGCGCCCAGCTCGCGCGCCTCCACGCCGGCACCCGCGCCGCCGCAGGTCCCGCTCTCCTCCGCACCCTGACAGAACCACTAAGTATGAGCCGCGCTATATGACAATGGGATTGGCGGCCATGTTGATGACGTCATAGATCCCTCAATACTAATTGGTTATCCGTAGTTTTCAGCGATTGATGACGTCACGGAGCGGTTATTGTGACAAAGAACTATCCCACTTACATTGTGCGCAGCTTATAAATGAACGGAACAGAACAACGGCTGCATGTGTACGTGTCCTGACTGACGCGAGGTACGCGGCGAGACTAGAAACGTTTACACTAAGCTCCAAGTCTAAGATTGACACAGCCAGTGGTGGACACGCGACGATTGTTGACGTTGTTTGTGTGCAACAACTAACAGCGAGACGCCAGTGGCGTAATTTGAGTAGAAAACTTTACAAAACCGCTAATAAAGAGACCCAACATAGTAAAAGTCACTAAATATAAGGCCAGACAGAAATTGGTAGTCCTAGGTCCTGGAGTTTGACTACCAGAAAACAGAGGATTTGCTGATATTCCTGCAGTGATGACCCCATTGCCACCTTTACACACACACACGCGCACACATGCATTGTATTGCAAACACAGTGAGTCAAACTCACAAACATGGTCCTGTCTTCAAAATACAGGATTTTACCTAGTTTGGAGGCAGTTTAGTGTACCTAGTTATAGATGAGAGAGACTTGCTCAAATAGTGTGATATGTTTTGTGAAAGTGCTTTTTGTGAAATAAATTTATTTATTATTAACTTTTTTAGGTTCCTAGGAAGCTGTTGCTGTGTTCCGTCTATTTTTGATAAGAAGCGTACGGAACTTGTCACTTGACAAACATTTCATCATAATAATTTTACCTGCACCGCATATCCTTCAGGCCTCTGCAACTCTTGCACGTAATGTTGTTGTTGTTGTTGCTGTTGCTGTTGGTGTTGTGGTTGTGGTTTCTTGTGTTGTAGCTGCTGCTGTTGTTGTTGCTGCACTTGTTGTTGCTGCTGGTATTGCGCCTGCTGCAATTCTTGCAGCTGATGCTGTAAATATCAATATCACATCATCTATATTAATATATATAACTATCTTTTACACAAACCTTAACATCTAACTATTACAAGTACTTTCTAAATATTAGAAATACATGTCTTGGGTTTATAATTATGGGCAATGGTCTAGAATAATAAATAATTCTATAATTATTTAAAAATAATTTCAAAAGAGACTCGAATATTATATTAAATTTTAATATTTTCTTGAATATATTTCATGATTGATTGAATCACTATTAGTTTTGTGACAGTACAAATAAGTGACGTCATAGTACAGTTTTTTGCAAATTTCTACGAGTTTAATCGTTTTGATATCAATAAAACGATGATATTGAATCTACCCTAATTACATGTATAACTTCCAATAACTAAGTTCAAGCTTACGATGGCATACAAATCTGGATACAAAGTATCATGTGTTAATGATTAACAAATCGTACAATAACTAATTAAAGTAATGTAGGTAGTATGATATTGCAAATCGCGTTGGATTACCGCGACGGCACCCACTTCACTAATGTGCTGGCCGAGTCGCTGCAACGCGTCCAGCAACAGAAACTTGCAACCGAACTTCGAACATTTACGCGAAACCTTTGCACGAGGACGGTCTTGGATAGTTGTGTTCTATAAGGGAATACTGGTTAGGATAGACTGCGATGATGGCAGTTATATAATAGGTGTTTGGAGTCGATACACGATAAATATCAAAGCACAACGCGAGCGCGCAAACTTAATTGCCAGTCTCGAGTTACGTTTCGTTCGTGATTGGCTTAGGCCTCTAAGACCAACAACACAACACAATGGGTGTGCTCGTATCTGACGCGGCGTTCGCAAGCTCGTAGTTCGTATAACTGAAAACGTCCATCGTGTGATCTGATCAGCCTAAAATTGCGACGGGACTCCTATGCACTTTGGGCTGACATATTAATAGGAATTGGGATAAAAACAAATTACGTGCAGAAGGATTTCAGGTGGTTGAGGATGACATTAAGTCCGTCAATGTACATACGTACAACTAAAATAAAGAGTTTGACATCTTACTGAAAATCTTATTATGTACTTAGGTAGGTATAAAATGAACTGACCTGGTTAAGGTTAGGAGGTAGCTGCTGCACTGGGAACAACTGCGAAGGCGGCGGGTACGGCGGCGTGGTCGGCGACTGGTGCACCGTTGTCACACCTACAATAATCATTATTACATGTTTGGAGACAAATATATTGTGTCAAATTTAAATACAAAATTAACCTAATCTCTTTATTGAGCGAAGCGAGCGTAGTGTGCGGAGCTCCTTATCAGGTGACTCAAATGCAACTCGATGTGAAATTGTTTCTCGAGAACTACCCAACCGATTTCATGATTTTTTCACTAAAAAATCAAGCATTCTGAGGAGCAGGTTTTGTTCGAGACCGAATTTTGATTTAGGACCCTCAAAAAAAGTTATTGACCAATAACTTTTTTTTTCGCTTCGCTCAATTGCATACTGCAGCGCAGTAACACGGCAGCGACTGCAGCTCTTAGTAGTATTACAAGATGATGTTTATGCATCGAACACAACAGTTATTAATTAATAATCAGCTACATACCTATGTCGCTTAATAATATGTAAATTGTTAAAGCAAGTCGTAACCTCTCATTTCATGTAGTCGGATATAAGCCGATGCAAAATGTATTATTAACTTTCTTAAAGTACCTAAGAAACAAGAAAAAGAAACATATTTTTTTAGATTTATGTTAATTGATCAAGTTGATATATTTTAAAACACTCGAAAGCGTGGCGATAAGCTAATAAATGAGACGATCTGTCAATACAAGAACATCAATTAATAAAGCGACCACAAAATAGCCTTAGGTAGGTTGTTTGGGATCAGTAAATTAACATTTGTGCTCGTTGTTCCACTGTTACGTAAAAAACAGTTGCACTGAATTTGGGATCAAATTTGGTACCGAGATTGAAGCCCCTGGTGATATATTATCCATACATCCATCCATATCCACACAGATAAATAAAATTTAAGTGTCCAGCTAGCTTTTCACTCAATGCATACGATACACGATACTGACATAAAGAAGGCAATTTTTAGTTTTTTTTGTCTGGCTGTCCAATTATGTATGTTATAATATAGGTTTTTTATCCCGGGAATGTGTTCCCGCGGGAATTGAGGACCGTAAAACTATTTCACGTGGGCGAAACCGCGGGCGTCCGCTAGTTTCAATAGAAAAAGGTTGACTTGGAAATCAGAAGCTAGACAACTAATTTAGGCAGGCTAGTTGCAGCTAGTCAATTTATACGGTGGTTAGTCTAGATCGTCTACTATTAGCGGATATGTATGAAATTATTAGCTATATATTAACATTGGTATAGTATAAATGAGTTATGTAACATACCATACCATACTAGTTTTAAGCTTGAAACACCCAGTGTGTTTTCACATACGACGTATGCCACGAGATGTGGGAGACAGCGACACACTGGTCCTACGTCTTACGACGTCTGACGTTTACGTTATCTACGCGCTATGACACTTTAAACGTGTGACAGCGTCGTACGTGTGGGATAGCATGGGAACACGAGAGTCTGGCGCGGTGACGCGAGACAGCGTGGGGAGTGACCAGTGTGTTCGTTACCATACTATTTGTATAGGCCAGATCCGGTTCAGATGTCATAATGCGTGGAGTACATCGCATGTGAAGGACGAGTTTGCCCGTACCTTTAATATGGCCACTTACAGAGACATAAACACAAGTGACGTCACCAATGGAAAGTGCACGTAAAGTGTACTACTGCTTAGCATTATTTGTGTGGATGACGTCACAACAATAAGCTTAAGACAAGTGTTTAATATACAAAAGCATATCTAGTTAGCAGTACATGTAACACAACGTATGACGTCATAGGTGCTGACTTGCCTTGAGCGCAGAACTGAAGGTCCAAGGCGTGCAGTGCCGACGTGGCGAGCGTGGGCGGACCTTTACAACAACGTACCGTTAGGCTTCGATACTGTATGAGGCACATCTAGGTATCGCCTATATGTATATACTATATATTACTATATAATTGCTGGGGTACCTTCTTGTCACTTAAGTCAAGAGCATGCATTTATCCGTTTTTGCAGTTTCCATTTAAATTACGACTTTATTATTGAAATATTTTTATACATGAGTAAAGACACGTGTTAGATGCCACCTAAGTCACGCTTAATAGCTTGAACCTTACCCTTGTACTTACGGTATTAATCAGTAATCATTTGCTAAAGAATGCTATATCCAAAATAGTCGTTGATTTTGAAGCCTAAGATGCATATTTTGTAAATAATTGATAGTATTATCTATAAGATGAAAATAATTAAAAGAAAAAAAAATTACCAGCAGGGTCGGGCAAGTCCAGCAGGCTCCGGTCGCTTTCGGGGAGGCAGTCGGCTCGCGGGTCCCTCTGTAAGCAAACCACAGTCAGTTAAGCGCTCTGTAAACGATCAAATTATTTGACAAATATGTCATGTTTGTGAATTAATTTGATAGGCTGTGGCCGAGCTTACTAAAAAAAACTGTATTGACGTCGTGTTTGACAAACATGATACACCGTGGATTTTTGGCCGTTTTGGACCCGAATCAGGAGTTACTCGGAATAATAAATGGAACCTTTTTGCAATATTTAAATTGCTGTAATGGTAATAAAGTTGGTCGCTAACCTTTTTCAGATGTTTGAGTTTAACCTTGTATTGGTAACAATTTTCAATGAATGCAGTATAATAGCTAAGTATGTACAAGTTTAAACCGGAAATTGAATTATTACAGGACGGTTACTACTTGGAATGGGACCCCATTCAATACACAAACTTTTGTTCACCAAGCACAGATACAGTTCAAACTAAGTTTTACGGTAACTTCCATCGACTAGGGGGGTCGGTAATTTTATTAAAGAAAACTGAAACCTTGCAATAATGTATTAATTTCATTTCATTTCAGATAAATGGTTACAAAAAAAAAATTGAAATTTTTTGATAACAATGTTACTGTCATTATTATCTAACATTACCGTTATTGGTCGCGACCGATAAGACACGATTAATCTCATTGGTTGGTTCCGGACCAGTCAATGAAATCTTGTTCGCCATTTCGTATTGAACAGCTGTGATTGGAGGTTATTCGTATTTTTTACTGTAAATATGATATAAGTAGTAAAACTTTGTAAGCGTGAGAAGCTATCTAAACTCGTGTAGAGTTATCATTTGTTTTCGACTAAGGCAACATCAATGTTAATATTTTTATAAAAAAAAAAAAGTTGTCTGTTTTTTAAATTAATACTTTCAGTGTGTTATCGAAATTGAGCCCAAAATATTTTTTTCCAAAACGGTCGAAAATACACAGTGTATACACTAAACAATTTATCAAATATTTTGATTGTGCTTAACTATGTCGAGAGGTCTACAAACAACGAACTAACGCAAAACTACTCGCCTCTACGACACCCACCGCTAAAGTTACAGTATCACCCCACTTACAACGATGTTAAATCCACTTGAGGACGGACAGAATTGATAATAGAAAAAGAAAGTTAGCACATTTATAAACAACGATAACTAATTTTCAGACTAAACAGAGCGTGGGTTAGACTATACAAATACTTAGGTACCTTGTGTTAGTTTAGAATACACTGGAAAATACTTGACCAAAGGGGGATCGAACCTGTAACCTATGGGGTAGCAGTTTATATAGTACATCGCGAACGTATCAATTTATTTTACAAAATATAATCACACAAGTCGTGCAGTACGACATAATTCGTACATTATCCAACTGAATTCGAACCAAAATACGGAAACATTAAAATGCAACTGGTAAATGGGTATTTTAATTGGTCGTATCCGCATGCGGGAGCGGGAGAGTTTACAGTAAGTAAAGCCTCGCAGGGGTAAAACCGGCTTCATTAGTCGTTACGTTAGCGCCCGCCTGCGGGGCGAGGGAGATTTCTAACGAATGACATATTATCCGCGTGGGAGTAAATGTTTTCATTGGTCGTTGGTGTCCGCATGCCGTTAGCCCGTTTTCATTGGCAGTAAACCATATTCAGGATATAACCTAGTAGCAAGGTAGTCCTCCTATGCTTGATTTCGACCGGCTTAACGACTGCCGTCATTTCATTGGTCATTATTCTGAATCGGGCTTTTGGTCGAGGTATCGATCGATGAATTTCATTGGTAATTAGCCCACATTCGGAGGAGCCCCCTTATACGGGCTAACAACAGAGTTATCGAGAAATAAAAATGAGCCTTTCAGGCGATTCCCTGCATGCGGGCTATCGACCAAGTTTTTAACCGGCGAATTTTATTAGTCCTTAAAGATATTATGTAAAATAGATCAATTGTACGAGGTTTCAATGGTTTAACAATAAAATGTCCGACCAAAAGAGATCAAACATCGTATGATTTGGTCACAACTAAATCAGCAGCGTGTGGGCTACGTGTGCGAACCGCTACATTAAAAAGATAGGTTAGTGAATGTAAAATTTATTGAAGTGTGAACTCACATTGCATTTATTTTTAAGGTGGCATTTAATTTTAACTTTCTTGTTAACATCCTTCCACGTAAACCCCGGCGGGAGTGATACCTTAGCCATGGCGTGGTGGCATATCTACACCGTGGGAAGCAAGCAGAGAGACATGAAAAATGATAGTATTGTGATAAAGCCAACAATTTACATTATTTATATCAGCAGTATAACAATTATACAATAGGAAGGACTTGACCCCATTGCTAGCTTATATCGTCAACCTGTCAATTCGTACTACATACGAACATTTCTCTAAAATTAGCTGTGCACTACATTTTATGTACTTCAAGATAGGTTATAACTACGGACACCTACTTCGTTTGGTCTCTGCGTCTTTGTCAGTATATACTAGAATCCATTAACTAATCATCATTCACCGAGCCTTTTCCCAACTCAGTTGGGAAAAGGCTTTCCAGTCTAACTGCGATTCGGCTGAACTTCGATATTTTCCGTGAAGCGACTGCCATCTGACCTTCACAACCAATGGGCGATATCGAAGTTCTGTAGTTAGACCGGTCGGATTTTTGATTTAGGGCTCCAACTACCCCTAACGACTGCCATAGATGTTAGTATGACAACCGGGACCGACGGCTTAACGTGCTCGCCGAGGCACGGAGGGGTCTCAATGTCTTACGAAATGGTCAGCCATCCTAAGACCGGCCTGAGTCGATGTTGCTTAACCTTTGCAATGTGTTAACATTGTCGGTTACCACTAGACCACGAGCCCCTCTTCATCCATTAACTAATAAAATAGTTAAATGCTTATTGGTTGGAACAGTCGACAAGAATTGTTTCCCGCACATGATAATTTGAACCAATTTGCCATGACATAGTGTTAAGGCCCCATTCGCAAGACAGTTAAAAAAACGCTCCACGGCGAGTGCTTAAAATACAACACAACGCTAAAAAAACCGTCGCGTTTTAAAATCGCTGACGTGTGCACTATAACTAGGCAAAGAATTTGATATATTTTTAGAGGTTTTCATACGCCGTACCAAGTGACTGGATGACGTTTACGAAGCTAGCAGACCCATTAGACTGATAACGTTAGTTAACTGTGACCTGGGCAGTGAATGATTCATGTCTGTCGGATGATGATTTGAGACAATCATCAAGTCACAAAAGTGATCATTATGCCACTTAAATATAGGGATTCAAAAGCATCATCATCAGCAATTGTATAGAAATGACCTTAATTTCGACAAATAATTTAGCTTTTACAATGGTAACGGCAAAGGTACAGAAGCATACTGAAATTGGGCTGTAGGTTGAAATTACTTAGGATAGAGTACCCAAAGCCATAAGTTGTAACCCAATGTGAGTGGACAAACAGAACGATCCCTTTATTCTGTGACTCGTATACAGTGATAGTTTATATCAAATGTGGGTAGTTTCACAAAATCACCAGTTATAGGGATGTGTATAATATGATGTGGTATTTGTTATTTTCAGCGACACATTGTCTAAACGAGACTTCTCTACTCGACTGAATTCGGATTCATCAGAGTAAGGAATCCAGACAGATCAGAAATTAGTCGAGCAAGGAGTACATTAACGTTATTGTAGCTGACAAAATGTTATTATTGTTCAATTTAACAAATTACTGTGTTATTTTGAGTTATATATTATTAGGTACCCTAAAACCTGTTTTAAGTTACAACAAGTTGTAACCAAATGCCTTTGTTACAACTCGTTTAAAATTAGTTTAAACGCGTAACTCAAACTAATGAAATTTAATTAACAGTTAAAACTATTCGTGCCGCAGTACGCATCAAAAACCAAAAAAAAACAATCATAACCTAAAACGGGGTTTTGTCTAGTGATAACTAAAAGCCAACGAAAGGAGAGAAGTTACATTGCGAATATTATCTCTGTCCTTATCACTCCTACGCAGATATGGCGTAAGTTGATCGACGAGAGCTGTCGTTGCGTGTTTAGTGCTACAGGAAAAAACATTTAGTACCGCAGTTGTCAACATTTTATACATGTCATTAATATGTCTGATTCGGCCTCGTCCAACGAGTCTTCTTGATGTCATGCAGACGACAGCGATTAGAATAAGGGAATTTAAAAATATGGCTAATTATAAAACTTTGTTTGGAAACTTTGTTTACATTTTCTATTTCGTTTGGCTGGCCTTACTATAGTTGTAACAATTAGTAAAACTGCGTTGTAACAAGGGCAAAACGGGTTTTTACGGTAGCATATGTATGTTATGTCATGAGTTATGTGTGTATGTATGTAAGGTGTTATGTTGCCACTCACGTTATCGTCGAGTATGTCAGGCGGCGGCGGAAGGTGGTGGTCTGCGTGCGGGTGCGCCGGCCTCTGCTTGCGGTTGCACTTGTGCTTGCCGCCGTCGCCGAACCCCTGGCACTGGCCCGCGGGAGCGAGCGCCGGCGCCGGCCCGGGGACACTCGCCCCGGGCGCGGCGGGCGCTCCCACTCCCGCACCCGCCGGCTTCTTGCGACCCGCCACACCACGCTCTGGAATATTTTAAACTTTATTAGTGATGCTGTCAGCCACTGAATTACTACATTATTATAAAACAAAGTCCTCCGTAGCGGCTGTCTTGTCTGCTCGCGATAAACTCAAAAACTACTGCACTGATTTTCTTTATGAGTTCACTAATGGATAGAGGTTTTTTAAAAAGGTTTATAAATTGTCACAGGTCAAATAAAATATATTCAAACAATAGGGTAAGATGTTGAATTTGTTATATAATTGCACTAATTTCGTTAAATAGAAGACATTATAAACGTCGACATATGTTTCACCTACTCACGAGGCATTCTCAAGACTGTCTCAAAGAGAACAGCGAGACAGTCTTGTCAATTATATAAAAAATTCAACATCTTACGCCATTGTTTTATCATGGACTTTCGCCAGGTAACGCCTGAGTCCATTCAATAAAATATATTCATTTTGAAATTACACTTGCATCCGTTTTATTTTATTGACAACGGAAATGAATAGTCTTAAATAATGAAATAGCATCAGACCTTCAATCATTGGTGGGAATTTAGGTTTTGGTCAGTGTACTGGAAATAATCCTTGATAAATAGGTATTCTTAACATTTTGACAACATTGGTTATCCTCATATTGTGCCTCCCATGGCTTCGCTGCTTCTGGGTCATGCGGGTAAGACAACATTATAGATAAATGTGGTCGTGTGATAAAAATAGTAATACATACCATCCAAGTAAACCTTGGAGAACTTGTTGGGCAGGTCGGCGGGGTGATGGTGCGGCGGGTGGTGGAGCGCGGGGTGCGGGTGCGCGTGCGCCGGGAGCAGCGCGCGGCCCCCGCCCGGTGTGCTCTGGGACGGCGCAGACCCCGGGGCGGGCGCTGGCCCCGGCGCAGGGGCCGACCCCGGGACGGGCGCGTGGCTCAGCCCCAGCGCCGCCGCCTGCGCCGCACTCAGACCCGTACTGTCCTCCGGCGTCGCTGTTGTGTTGCCTGACAAGAGTATCACACGTTTAACATTCATTCCACTTTAAACTAGTAACTGTATTAAGCACAGATGTACTTAGAGCCCCTAGGTGATTTGAGGAAGCCAAATTAACATCACCCAAAAAAACGTGAGACTATTTGAAGTTGAAAAATTTATTGAAAACTTCGACGGAATACTCATATTCTCGCAATCCTCTACAATGTTTTGTTTAATCCCTGCACCCCAACTTATTTAAAAGAACGGTTTACGTTCCTTAATGACACACATGTGAGATCCTCCTTGAGGTAATCGGAAACCCTGGTGTTAGCGGTGCCTGTTCACTCGACTACTTTTTATGACAAGTCTTTGTCCGTCCAAGCCATGTGACTATGGAATAATCTGCCTACAACTATCAGACGAGCACCAACATTGATTGCTTCCAAGAGAATGGTAAAGGAACATTACCTGGGCTCCTAACCACTTCCAACTATTTCTTGTATTTACATTTATTCCCAACAATGATATGCATTTGTCTATATTTATTTCAATACTGTTTAAGTGTAATTTTATGTAGGTATATATTTGTCTTTAATTTCTATACTCTTTCCAATCCTGAAATTTTCCCCTAAGAACTCTTGTATCTTTTCTTTAATCCTACGCCAATAGTCCAGCCTAAGGTTGCCTGTAAGAGATCACCCTTGGTGATAAGCCCGCCAATTGTACATACTAATGAAAAACTAAAAAAAATAGTTTCTGTATCTTTTTTTATATATTTGTATTGGTATACAATAAAGTATTATATTGATATTGATTGAAAACATGTTGTATTTTGACATCGTTACAATATCTTACCTCTAGGTAACATAACGGAGTGTGGGAAATCGAGAAGCAACTGCACAACAGCGGTGTGACCACCCTTGGCCGCCTCAATGAGCATGGTGGAGTTGTCCTTGAGCTTGCGGAACGGGTCCGCCTCGCAGGCCAGGAGGAACTTCACCACGTCCACGTGTCCGCCGGCGCACGCCAGCGACAGGGGCGTGTGGTCCCCCAGCGTGGTCATGCGGTTCACGTCCGCACCCTGCCACCGAGGCAATTGCTCAGAAATATGTCATTTGTAACATTACTACAGTGGGAATATGCAGTAGGCAGACTAAAGGCAACTTTGGATTAAGTGGGTGGTTATGAATCTAATGTTAAATTCCAAAAGGCAATTTTCAAGGCATCAAGAGGTGACCAAGCAAAAAACTCCTTGGTCACTGTTTTTTGACAAAACAAAAAAAAATTGTATGCTTTAGATCACGTAACTAAAATAAAACTTTTTGAGAATCCGAAAATGTCAGCTCGCACATCTCTCTATTTGTTATTCCTATAGTTATGACACTATCTTCACTACCTTTTGTGGGATGGAACCTTGTCACAATAACCGCTTCGTGACGTCATTAATCGCTAAATATTACTGATAAGAATAACGTTATCAGTACTTTGTAGAGATCGATGACGTCACAATCCCTCGGGTCCTACGGTCATATGCCTCACCTTCCCGACGAGGAACTGCACAGTGCACACGTGGCCGGCGCGACACGCCTTCATGAGCGGCGTGCGCCCCCCCTCCGACTCGTGCTCCAGCGCCGCGCCCGCGCGCAGCAGCAGCTCGCCCACGTCAGTGTGCCCGTTCTCGCACGCGTACGTCAGCGCCGTGTCCAGCGTCTGCGTCTGCGCGTTCACTTGGGCGCCCGCGTTCACCAGATACCTATAACATGTGACAATTACTATACTCATATATCTGAGACGAGATGAGCTGAGGTGAAATTACACACCCATATAGACAGATTCATTCAAAATTCCTACAGCCAGGACTTACCTACTTCAGTCTGTGCATATCAATCCTACTTCAGGCACTGAGAGATCATCGTTAACATTAAAAAAGGAACAGTATCGTGTGGAACATGAAAGGATCCCTTGACGAGACGAGGTAAATCGTAAAACGCGATTTAAGATAAAGTTTGAACCCCCCCCTATTTTCTGCCATATCTGATAGTGCATAACTGGTAACTATACATATCCAGTTGGTAGATTAGACAATACATTCTCTTAACAAAATATGATATAAATACTCTAGAATCGGGTGTAACACTAACCGAACAAGTTCAAGATGTCCTTCCTGCGAAGCTTCCATGAGTGGCGTGGACGCTCCGAGCTCGACGTCGGCGCCAGCTTTGATAAGAAAGTCAGCGACCTCAAGGAATCCACCGCAGCATGCGAGGGTTAAAGCTGTCTCTTGGGTCTCTTCTGTCTGGGCGTTGATGGACGCGCCTTGTCCTAACAACAACGCCACCATTTCTTCGTGACCTGTAATCATAAATTATAAAGGTTATATAAAAACTGGCCAAGTACGAGACGGACTCGCGCTTGAAGAGTTTCATAGTTTCATACTTTGAGGGAAATGGTACATTGGGACCAAAAATCATGTTGTATGGTAGCCTCCTAAATATATGATTGTTTTTTAGTTATTGCGGCAACAGAAATACATAATCTGTAAAAATTTCAACTGTCTAAATTTAAACTTTGAGTCGGAACCCTAATAAAATTCATAACATCAATATTATAGTTGTTTTATTTCCTAAGCCCCGAAAAATAAATAAAAAGGGCTTTTACAATGGCTATGCAGACATGTTTTGAAGGAGGTATGGTAGGTAAGTGCTCACCCTCCCTGGCGGCCTCCATGAGCGGCGTGTAACCCTCGTCGTTGACCTCCTCGATGTTGGCGCCGCGCTCGAGCAGCAGCATGGCCAGCTCCACGTGGCCCCCGCACGCCGCTAGCGTCAGCGGGGACTCGAAGCTGTCCGTTGGCATGTTCACCTGATACATACAACCATCACTATGTTATACCATGGAGTCATGGAGCAGTGTATATCATACGAGGGTGGATTGAAAAGTAGTCTGCCTAACACTGATCCATTTAGTTCTAAAAATCAAATCTACCCACATTATTTCAGTTCAGTTCAGACCTGTTAATTGTGTGAAGTTTGAAACGTGTGCGATAATTAGTTTTAATTTTATAAATTTATTAACAAAGCAATCTGACATCATTTCCGCAAATGGAGCAAATCGAGTAGCGTGCCGTCACTAAGCACCTCCATAAGAAGGAGCTGTCATCAAAAGCCATCCATGGTCAGTACATTAGGGGATTGCGTCTTTCATATTTATCCGTCAAAAAATGGATAGCAGAATTCAAGCGTGGTAGAGAGAGTGTGAAAGACGAACCCCGCTCTGGAAGGCCTTCGACGTCCACTACTGACGAACTTGTTAAAAAAAGACTCGACTTAATTATGGGAGACCGCAGATTGAAAATTAGAGAGATAGCCGAGATTATACGCATCTCTTATGAACGTACTCAAAACATAATAGTCAACGTGTTGGGTTTCCAATCTGTCCAATCAATGGCAGAAATTCACAACTATGGCTTTGAACTGTTACCGCATCCATCTTATTCACCTGATCTGGCACCGTCAGACTTTTTTCTGTTCCCTAACCTAAAAAAACACTTGGGAGGTCAAAGATTTTTGACAAATGACGAGGTCAAAGCAGCAGTAGACGCATATTTTGACTCTAAGGAAGAATAATTTTTTTTCAACGCGCTAAATGCATGGAAGTGAAGATGGCAAAAGTGCATTGAACTTGATGGTGATTACGCTGAAAAATAAAAATTTATTTTATTTATTATGTTTTTTTTTTCTTAGTTAGGCCGATTACTTTTCAATCCACCCTCGTACATAATTTTTAACAGAAATTAATCCTACTAATATTATAAACGCGAAAGTTTGTGAGTATGTGTGTATGGATGGATGGATGTTTGTTACTCTTTCACGTAAAAACTACTGAATGGATTTTAATGAAACTTTACAATAATATAGCTTATATATCACAATAACACATAGGCTACAATTTATAAAGATATTGTGTGAATTGTTCAAAATATGTCGATAAGTGTCAAGTAAGTAGGAAGCGACGATGACAAACCGAGTGCGCGATACTACGGGAACGGGAAAAAATCCAAATTACCACGCGGACGAAGTTGCGGGCGACCACTAGTAGGAAATATGATGAAGGTTCAGTTAGCCCGTGATTACGGTCAGTGCAACCTGTTCGAAACTTCAGGCAGTAAATGGTATGTGATGTAGTTATTTTTACATCGCAAGCACGTCATATTTCGTGTTAATTCCCGTTAAGTATGATAATAGATTATGATTATTTATATTCAATGACCGTCCACCGATATTTATTCTATTAAAATTCTTCATAAAACAAAATTTTACTCTACCTACACATTCGGGGAAACAGTAAACAAAAGATCAAAGTACCTGTGCACCAGAGTCAAGCAATAGCCTGGCAACTTCCACATGTCCATCCATGCTCGCCTCCATGAGGGCCGTGTGCATTTCATCCGTCTTGTGTTCTCGGTCGGCCCCGGCTGCCAGGAGGAACCTGACCATGTCCAGGTGACCTTTGTAACAGGCGAGTGTTAGTGCGGACTCTTTGAATTCGTTCGAATGTGTGTTGATGCCCGCACCGTGTTCTAGAAGGATCTTGGCAACTCCGACGTGGCCTGCTGACGCCGCCTGGAATGGGAATATAAGAGATTTAAAAAAAATAGACAAAATTAAACATCATTCAGGGCCCAGAAACCCAAGCTTATGTCACCTGCCAGCGGTTACCCTGTTAATAATCCGAAATCTGTGCATACTTCTTTATCCTCAAAGGGGTGGAGAGACCGACAGAGAGACAACCACGCCTATATCCCCAAAGGCGTAGGCAGATGTGGATTACAAACCCACACTTTGCCAGTAATTTTGTTGGTCCCACGTAAATAGAGGTAACAGACAGTTTCTGAATTGAGAATTTGAAGTTAAGTATCCATTGAGCCCGTCAAATGTAAAATTTTTATCCTGAATTTTGGCATTTGGCTGGATGCACAACTTCAGATTCTCAATTCAGGAACTGGCCATAAGTCTATTGCCATTCACTTCTGAGTATTCTTGCCAGAGCCTCGTCCGGCTGCCAGCAGTAGCACAGCTTGCCGGTAAGGATCACTTGGGCCTGACACCTCACCTGGGTGCTAAGGGCCCTGTCAAGATCTCCGGTCTTGATAGGACCCTTAGCACCCAGGTGATGTGTACATGCAGATGTAAGTATGTATTTTTATGTGTGAATATGGTCAATAAACAGTCTATCAAAATGACATCACAAATTAGAAAAGTCTGATCTCTAAATACACGGCTATGTTGTTTATTCATGATATGTGCGGTCTTACATGGGTATGTGTAGTTCGTATACATAAAGTGTATAGATAGCTCAGACAAACACATGTACAAAAATGTAAGTCTTTCTCTAATGCATGTATTAAAGCTGAACATAAACAAGCAAAGTTCAAGGTACTGAATCATAAATACTTAATATGTATAGTGATTCATTAGATCTGAACGTGTAGAAGGTTGTAAACTGTTATCTTAATTCATACATATTATAAGTTAACACATATACTACTCGTACGCGATAAGTTGAGACTTAAACTCAAATTTTTTTAGTCAATAAAGTTGCAAGAACAACGAAGGTTACAACTAAAAATATGGCAGATTTTCGAACGGAAGCTTTTTTAGTAATTTTTTTGGAGCTGTACAAAATAGTACAAACACGCCTCGTCGGCTCACAGCACTCAGGTCTCAACTTACCGCGCACGAGTTATATACAATCTACGCTTATCATATTGTTCGTCGCTTTCACTGTGTTATCTATTGGCGCCATATACTAAATGGATATTTCGCATGTTTGTGACGCTAGGATTGTTTTGATTGACATAGGCATGTATTGCAGAAGCAAGAAAGTAATGTATGTTATGCATAGCAACGAATTATAAACTGAATTTAGGATAAAATAAAAGCAATTTGATGATAATACGATACTGGAATTCAGAAAATAAAAGCAGGTAAATAGGAGTAGATAAAATCTCGTTTTTAGTTAAAACGCATTCTAACTAAAAACGGTACACTATGATAAGATATGGAAACGCATAGAATGAAGGAGGCGTCACGGAGTCTCGCGATAGTTCGAGCAGTCCCTTGTAGTCGTGAGATGTCAAGCGTTTCTGATGTTGACTAGTACGGTGTCTTGCGCGGTGCGTCGCGCCTCACCACGCCGTAGGTTTTGGCTTATAACTTTTGACCCCTTAGGGCTAGGTCAAATTTTCGATTTTTTGGCTTGCCTCCAGATCGAGGGCTATTCCATAGAGGGGTCAACCATCATTGGAGCATAAGCAGTTCTCGAGAGCTAAGGGGGACATTCCCCATTTCTATATATAGATTTATCAGTGCACAATATTCTATATTTTCTATGAACGCGTACTGACATATGGGGGCATATGTCAGTATCAAATACGACTCAGTCAGCACTGACAGTGAAAGAAAATGTATGAACTAACAATATTTTGCACTGATACTGAACTGTGCCGGTATGTACAGTGTCGAAACTGACGCTTCGCTTATATGTGTGAATAGACCTTTAACTTGTAGGCCCTTAAAGGACCCACATCAACAGTCCGGCTGTAGTCTAAGATCGTTCAGATGGCCTATTAAATCGAACAAATAAGTTTGTCTGAACTGATGTGAGCGACTCTTGAATGATGTCACGTGTGTGCCTGTAGTGCGTGCGTACCTCCATGAGCGGCGTGTGCCCGTTCTCGTTGTGGTCCTCGACGTTGGCGCCGTTGTCGAGCAGCGCGCGCACGCACTCCTCGTGGCCGCCGGCGCACGCGTACATGAGCGGCGTGTTGCCCGAGCCCGACACGGCGTTGACGTCCGCGCCGTGCGCCACGAGCAGGCGCACGATGTCCACGTGGCCCGCGCTCGCCGCCTCCATCAGCGGCGTGCAGTCGCCCTGCACACAGACATTACAGTATTGAGTATTATACTAAACTAGCTGACCCGGCGGACTTATTTTATAAGAACTGTCGTGATCAAGGGAAATAGGACTATTAGGGGTTGGTGATAGAGGGGTGAAATCTTAATAACTTAACTAATGCCACATTATTAAAAAAAAAATTGACTAAAAAAATAAATGTTAGGGATTTTTTTTTTTTTTTTTTTTAATTCCGCGGCCCAAGGCCGCGGCCGCTCTAACGTCCGTTGCCGGGCGTCTCTGGTTACTAGCAGAGGGTATGTCCAGTGGCGCCCGGCGGAAATGTTAGGGATGGACAACCCTTATCACTTAGGTATGAAAAATAGATAGTAGTCTATTCTCAAACCTACTGAATATGCATATAAAATTTAATAAAAAGCGGTGGAGCCGTTTCGGAGGAGTATGGTAACTAACATTGTGACACGATAATTTTACATATAAGATTTTGGCATTTTGATAGTGCATATAATCTGATGTCTACAGTGCTAATCCAGTCATAACTGATATTCTATAAAGATCTGACCAGCTATTTCGATTTTAGGTTACCATGTAAAATGTTCAAACAAAAATATCGAATCAATGTTACCTTGATCCCTCTATCTTCGACACTGGCGTGCATAGCGAGTAACACCTGTGCGAGCTCATAGTACCCCGCGGAGCACGCCAGCGACAACAGGGACTCGCCTTCCTCGGTGGTCTCGTGCACGGAGCGCCCTTCCGTCAATAGCTTCCGAACTGTGCCGACGTCGCCGTCAGAACACGCCTCGGCTAACGACGGCGCGCCATCCACCCCCACCGGAGCAACCGCCACCGGCGTCGTACCAGTTGCCGACGACCCACATTGTTGGCTACAAGTACAAGTTTAACTTATGAACCACCAAAACTAAAGTTCGACAATGTATGTAAATATCAAGGTGATAATCAGATAAGATCAAAGCTTAACAAATCATAGTGCCACCCGAGGCGGTCTCGATCGAGTCGACGAGAGAATCGTTCGCGAATACGTCATCGCCGACCCGAGAGGCTTCACGCTCTCGTGTATTATGGACTCATTTCTCGGAATATCATCATAGGTACTGCATTAAGATACATTCTATTTACGTAACGGAAACGAACATTATTCTGTATACGAGAACCAGAGTGGCCTATTGTCGTCATTTAGGTATCCTAGTTCCTAAATACTAACATATTAAAACAATGGTAAGTAAAAATTTTTTTAAGAAAAAACTTTTTAGCATTAATTAATAGCATTAATTTTTCGCAGAATCAAAAGGACAACAAAACGTCGACAATTGTTTCGCCTCTAAACGAGGCATTATCAAGACTGTCTCAGAGAGAACAGCGCCAAGTAACGCCTGTTTCTATCCAATATTTAACTAACATATTAGTTCCAATGGTCCGATTATGTTGGCCATTATTCAGTTAATTTCATAAATGTAACGTATAAATAATAAAAAATTACTATTTAAAAGTATACCGGAAACAGACCCGAATCGAATCACCTCATTAAACGTGCATTATATTTAAGTCTAATAAAAAACAGTCTGAAAGTGTTTTAAGATCGATATGATTACGAATCAATCGATTTATAAAATTTGGAGCAGGTCAAAGTTAGTGTCTTACTTGAAAAACTTACGTGAAATGATTCTAATAATTGTACAACTAGTTTGTCAACTGGTCGCTCAATATAGTCAGTGGAGTGGAGTTATTTGGAATAGTCATAATTCGTCGCCAATGTTCGTTCCAGTTCGTAAAGATAAGGAAAACTGTGTGATATCCCTGCAAACGATAATTGTAGGACGTTACTCATACTTTTTGTCCTGGTGGTGATGTCGGTGGTGTGTTGCTGGCTGGTCGCTGCGCATGCGCGTGAGTGCGGCTGCCGCCTCGTCCAGTGCGCATGACACGGACGACGTCAGCCGCCGGAGCACTTCGGGGTCGGCAAGGTGTTTGCCCTCGCCCGACAATTGACCAATACCTGTCGACAATACCAATCTTTTTAATCACACAACGTGAATTTCAAAGAAGAATATTCCCGATTTGAATTAGGGAATTATTAGGGTTCGAAAATAAATGACCGGTAGATGGATTCTTACTTCTTAGTTTCCTAATCAGGAACATACCTTTCAATGTGTTAACATTGATGTCATCAGGTTTTTTTTTGGAGTAAAAAATACATGTATAGTTAAAATCTGGTTCCAATACGGGCTTTCCCAGACAAAGGTAAAAATATAGATTTGACACCGAAAACAACCAATACAAAATGATAGCGACCCCGCCGCCCGCACCACCCCGCAGTCAGTTTGTTACTCGGTGTCAATGACCTATTATTTCAATATATTTGGGATTTACTTGTGTATTATTTCGTAATTCTGGGTAATTCCAAAGATTTAAATTAAATTATAAGGAATATCAAACGAAACAAAATTTCTGATATGAAACACGTGCACGTAAAAAAAAGACACACGCTTTATTTATATTATTTTATAACATGCGTTTATCTATTTAGGCAATTGTAAACAATCAATGAATTCCCTCGGATTTATCTTAGATTATGCAATATATGGGTACATTGTTACTACAGAATGGAACATGGTGCATTTTAATGCCTATGAAATAATATAAAAGTTTAGGGAAACCTAAATCTTCTGTTCCTATTTGTATTTGCATGAGAGTGTACCTCCTATATTCACGATCAACTCGTTGAGGATCAACATATTAGGTATGCTAAAATATGTTTCATGTTTTGACGATCGATTTTATGGAAACTGGTGGATTTACGTCACATAGTTTCGAATCAAAGTAAAAAAAACCAAATACTTTATCTAAAATATTGAAATTGAAACAATTTCTAAAATCCATCTTTCTTTGGAATTTATTTCAACAAAAGATTTTGGTAACTTAAGGATGCGCGGGCGCACTGAGTCTCAATTTTATTATGATCCAGAAAGAGTCCAATTTTATTCTTATAGGGTCAAAGGACACGCGTTTTTTACGTGATCTTTGGTTGACTTTTGTTAGAAGTGCACATCTGTCTTTGTATATAATTTATGCTATGGGCTATGTTAAAGCTTTTTATGGCATCTGTTCTGAAAAAGGATTCTACCATGGGCCTACTTTACACGACATTATACTGCATGTATGACGTCATTATATCATCTTGTTATTTCCAGTTACAAAAGCTCTAACAATTCTGACTTGGAACAACTGTCTTTCACTATTGTCTTGAAATAGGTAATGCCATCGAAATGCAGCTATTATGTATCAAAGACAATAAAAATGTTTTTTGGAATGGAGAGATACTTTCTAATCTCGATAGAGCCATAATATTATAGTACATAATTGCAACAAGGTAGTTGTTAAAATATCGATGAGGAGTTATTACTGAGGAGTTATTATAACTAGGATAGAAGAGATCCTAGTTTTGTATACATTTATTTATCATTGTACTTTTGTGATGCATAAACACTATAAATGGTACGAGTACATTTTCGCCATTTCTTGTGCCTTGTGAAAGTTGCTGGTAAGATGTCTTAAGGATTTCATTTCTAAGACTTCCCATTCGCGCGCGCCTACGTCCTGGAAGTACTACTCTAAATATACATAACCAACTAGTGGACTCTCGCATCTGTGCACTCATTGTTTAGGCTACTGTTCCAGTTTACAGAGTACTTTAGGAGCTTTTAAGAGGTAAAATTCCATTATACAAGATTGTTGCGTAAAGATAGTTTTACGCAACAATCTTGTATAATGGAATTTTCACGTACGGCTCCCATCGGAAGCTATAAATTTAAATATGTTGCCCATTTTGGTAAAATGTTTCACAATGATTTAACTGTATAGACTTCTTCTATAAATGTCAATTAAGGAGCTAGCTACATTTTGGCAATTCAAACAAATACAAAGCTCAGCACAGATCTCAAATAAGCTCCTGAGATTAGTGCTATCAGTATAAACTATTACCACGTTCAGTAGAACTTTACATAAGGGTTAGCTTAAGGTCGGTGCATATCTGTAAATAAGCGAACAAGACATTTTTGACATTTTCAAATGAACTAATGTAAATTGTTTAGAGATACCTTTAGAGATCATTGCAAGCGTTACCATTCTTTTCTCACTCATCACTCGAATGAGTGATAAAAGGCTAGTAATAACTTTTCTGCCGCACCCTAGAAGGACAAGTCTAACAAGTAGTAGAAGTTCCTGACGTGAGGCTAAGCGGCATTAATAGTCGGAGAATTATAAGACCAGAGATATTAGTAGCTTCTTCATACTGTCTGCTAATATTCACTAATAATTCAGAATCGTTTATTAGTATAGAAAACAATGATAGGTCTATTCGGAATCAATACATTATACTGAATAAATAATAAGAACGGGACCGATTGTAACCATTACTTTTATGGTATGCAAAATCGTTTAGAATTTCTGAGTTCGAATGATAATGCATATTTTTGTTACTATCTAATTGATCTGTAGGTAAGTACATACAAAACAAGAAGTACTTTTGTAAATACCGTGATTGAAACTGGCAGGTTGCCTTTTAGTTTCCCTCTGGCGCTGTGCAAAAATCCAGGCCCAAACGCTCAATTGCAATACCGAACGTCTCCTTGTCCCGCACCACGAACTAGTTCAGAGTAACTAGTTCTTCTGTGCGGGAAAAATCAAGCATTACCTTTTCATTGGCGAAATCATCGACGAACATCGATGGAGCCACGTTTTTTGAAAAAGAAGAAGGTTGAAATACTAGAAAACTTCATGGTTTCTATTGAACCCCACTTTAGCTCTGCCTAGGTTTACGTTCGGTCCCAATGTTGACAGATTTGTCAGAAATTTCTCAACCAATACTCTATATTCTCACACGAATTTATTGTTTTGTTATCTATTTCAAGTGTCCCAATAATGTTTGCAGAAGTAATATAGCCTAAAAAAGAGTCTCAGCAAAATTGAGGCTGAGCACCGATTACTCTTTCATTTTATAGTTAAGGTATAAAAATATACTTTTCAAAGTTGGACGTCTAATAATAATACGCTCGATACATTTAGGCTTGATTTCCTCCTAAGCTGACGTCGGTAACCGACGTCGGCGGCGCGTACGGATATTCACTAGTTCTATGAAGCACCACACTGCAACGCCGGCGTCAGCGGCCGATGGTTTCATACGCGCCGTACGCGGCGCGCGTCGGTCTCGCTCGTCAGCGGCGCGTACGTCGATCGACTGACGCGCTACGGAACAATAGGAGCGCGCTCAGTGCGCCGCTGACCGCTCTGCTGTACGGATAAATGCGCGTACAGTCAACAATAAGTTACCATGAACGTCGTAACCAGAACGAGTAATTTATGAGGTGTGTGAAAGACCTAATCTATGAGATTTATCCCATAGATTATACAAAGATCGGGATTCGAGGATACAATCTGGGAATGAAGTTTTTGAAACGCTATACCCACGTTATAATACCTACTATGGAAGATAAAAGAAAAAAGGAGATCGTGTATTGAACTAAATTATTAACTAATTCTACTATTATTATAATTTTACTCTAGGATGACCGCTTAACTCGAGCAACTAAACAATTAAATAAAAAAAGGTAATGTCTTGTATCGGTGAATACCTATTTTGAATTTCGTTAGCATGACTTGCGGTTTCTACCCGCGTTAGTTATTGTGACAAATCCTACATCGCGCTAGCGATATTTGCACACTCTTACTTATAAGCAAATATGTTCTGGCTACAAATTTTGCTGTTCTCTTTGAGACAGTCTTGATAATGCCTCGTTTAGAGGCGAAACAATTGTCGACGTTTGTTTATCCTTCTTAATTTTGCGAAAAATTAATGCTATTATATTTTGAAAGTTTTTAACATCTTATTTACCATTACTTTAACTAAACAATTAATAAATGGGTTAATCACTGAAAATCACAATATAATTTAGCACGCGACTGTTCCTTGCAGCGCGCAGCGAACGGTTTCGCAGTGCGGGGCTTTTCTGTGTCATACGCGACCGACGGTACGCGCCGACGACATCGGTCCAACGATGTCAGCTTAGGAGGAAATCAAGCCGGGTTGATAAAACGGCTCGCAAAAAAATACACGTCAAATATTGACACAGCAACCGACTTCAAATTACCGAAATGGTACCAAATAATGTCGGAATGGGATTAATTTGAAATGGGACCACTTACGCAGTAGTAGCTTACAGTTAAAAAAAATTTCAAAATCGGTTCACCCAGCCCAAAGTAGGAATAATAAAAACAAGTTAAAAAAAATTCCATATATTTTAGAGTTTTCGAAAGATTTTTCATAAAATCTAAAAAATGTCACATGACATGAAGTTCAACATCATTTTAGAGGTCTTTGACTATGCTGAGTTGATTGCAGCTGGTCTTGAGTCTCTATTACCGTTCTTGATTTGACCTCGTGTTGACCTGGACCTTGAGATCAGAGGTCAAAGGTCAAGTTAATTTTGGGGGTTTTTCGACTATGCTAAGTCGATTGGCGTTTACACTGAGTCTCTAGCTCTTACCGTTCTCCAGTTGAAAGTTGTTCACGGACGGACATTACTGTTGTATAAGAGATTTTCGTTTCGAAAACTCTAAAAATAAAAAAACATACAGTCGAATTCGAATTGAGAACCTCCTCCTTTTTTGGAAGTTGGTTGAAAAACACCAAGTCAGCTTCACATGCACGCAAAGTTGAGCAAATATATACTTCTAGAAACGACAACAGGCTTTCGACTAAAATTCGGCAATACCTATTACGTCCAACCAACAGAACAGCTGGCGAATCCGTTGGAATCACATCCGTACGGGCGGTGGATAGTCCATTTAGGCAATCCTTGTGAATTGATCGGAGGAAACTTCCTGTGAACTACATAAAAAGTTTCCTGTGATCGATTTCATCAGTAACTAAAAACAAAGTGACTATGACATAATGCGTCAACCTATTCCGGGGCACGACTGCTATTCTGTCTTTTTCTTTAGAGAGCTTATGTGCAGTGTTACGTCACTAACTATCGGCTATAAGGGAAGGGAAGAGATAGGTACCCAACAGAATCTGGCAAATTTTAAAAAATCCAAACTAATGGAGTAATATAATCCATTATTTGTTGAACATTTGCCGCATTGGAAATGATTAGAAAGTTGGGAGATTATAATATTTAATTTGAAGATTTGTCAGCAATAAAAGCATGCAGATCAGAGTCATGTTTGCAGCTCTAAGTATTCATAGGAGTCCAAAAATATCTTACAGTAATATGCTCGCCTGGAGACCGATAAAGTTTTTGACGAAAGGTGGACGTATAACATGCCTCTGCCCACCCCTTGGGGAAAACCGGCGTGACTATATGAATTTATGTTATAAAGTAAACTATGTACCAAAGGTACCTTTTATTGTTCGTTTTATATTTAAGTTGCGTTTGTATGTGTGTTGTAGATGTCTGTGTGATGGTTGCAGACTAATGAAAGTTATTGATTGAAACTAAACATAATGGAGAATGCAGCTGTGTGCGAAGAGGTCAAGGCGGGTTAAGCTGTTCAATAGTAATGCTGACGCCCCTTATTTCTTCATGTTTTGGATGGTACTAGTATTTGATTTTTAATTGTTCCATATAAGTATTACGTTTTGTTGGCAAAAGGTCCTGAATTGAGGGGGGCATTCAATTATTACGTCATTAATTATCTAAGTACTAGCAGACGCCCGCTAGACAAATTATATAGGGTTACATATTATATATACAAAAACCTTCCTCGAGAACCACTCTATCAATTGGTAAAAACCGAATTAAAATCCGTTGAGTAGTTTAAAAGATCTGACATAAAAATACATAGACGGAAGCGACTTTTTTATACATGTTATGATTCTGATGATGATAAAGTCCTACATCTAAACAATATTATATTTAATTTCCAATATATTTTGAGTAAATTTTACACTATAGAATTAAGAAGTGTTCTTCAATGATCTATAAAATATGCATTACTAAATTTATTAATCGATGATTATTATAGTTTTTCTACACATTAAACACACAAAACCTTAGGCAGCATCATTAAACCCCCGAGGCCACACAGCTTGCCAAAGTCCGCCGGGCGCCACTGGAAATACCTTCTGGGGTCACCAGAGACGCCCGCAGCAATGGACATGGGAGCGGCCGCGATCACGCGGAATTAAAAAAAAAAAGCAGCATCATTATGTATTTTTTAACAGATAAATTACAGCTACGCTGAACATTATGTTGGCCACGGCGACCGCGAACTGCGATGTGGATTTTAATGCGTTCGCAGCTTATCAATAACTACGGGACGTTAGGAGTGGGGTCCGCGTGAAAGCGGTGAGCGTTTGTTATGCGATGATACATCAGTTTTTTATGGTTACATCTTTATCGTCGACATATCTGAGAACAGTACACAGAATAAAGTAAAGGGACTATATTTGTTAGATAATTTAATAATTTAAGTAATATTCGTCTGAGCAAACTTTGTGAAAAGCTCACCGTTAACAAGCAAAAAAAAGTGTGTGTGTCAGCTCCGACGCACGACTGGAGTTTACTCCTTAAGTACGAGTATCTAACCATAACAAATTAGAAAGTTGGGCACTTAAGGTGCGCACCAAAAACGTGACACGATTTTCGTTACTTGTTAGTAGGTTTTACCCCTCGGATTTTTCTCATACCGGGCGCCTTATATATGAAAATCGATTCTTAAGGAGTAAACTCCAAAAAAACAAAAACCAAGATTTTGTTGCCTTTCATCAACATTTCGTCGCGAGGCATTATCAAGACTGTCTCAAAGAGAACATTGGCTGTTCTCTTTGAGACAGTCTTGATAATGCCTCGTGAGTAGGTGAAACATATTATTATGTCGACGTTTATAATGTCTTCTATTTAGCTACATCATTGCAATGACATTTAACCTGGAATAACTTTATTAGCCGATAAGGGATTGATGGGGTCTTTTTTATATTCTTTATAATGGTCAACCCAAGATCTATAAGCTCTATGGTAATTTGAATTGGCTAACTTGAACGGCAAAAAATCCCACATAAATATCGAAATTTCTTTTTTTTAGAGATTACAATCCGTAGCGTTTTAAAAATAATTAAAAAGGATAACAATGGAGTTTAAGTTTGACTACATATAGCTTGTTATTACAAAACCGCTTTCTCTTATAAATTGATCAATACGTCATTACCACCGCGTCAGTGGTTCGACTTACAAGAGTGACGTTGCACATTTCGGACGTCAAGTAAACCAGCACGATGCGATATGTAATAGTGGAAATCGGGTTCCAAACAAATTAATACATACATTTACTACTTAATAAAGAAAGTAGCTTCGATAGATGTATCCAAATTTATCTAATACCTACTTAATATTAGAACAAGGTAAGATTTTTGTTAGTTAAGAATGTATAATCTTTGAAACCACTGAACCTATTCAGAAAATTCCTGCACTAATATGTAGCTGCATTATCTTTGAGGCTACTTTCTATGCCGGTAATGTGTTCCTGAGGGAATTGAGGGAACAAAATAACTAACTAAGCAGTCGGACCGTCCCGAAGAGGCCACATAGGTGGCCAAAAGTTCGCCGGGCGCCACTGGAAATACCTTCTGGTGTGTACCAGAGACGCCCGCAGCAATGGACACGGGAGCGGTCTCGCGGATTTAAAAAAAAAGCGGTCGGACCACAGACGTCAGTTGGTTACAACTGACGTCTGCACACACTAAATCACATCTTACTAATCAGACATAGGCGTTTAATATACCCACATTTCGCCAATCTATTTGTCGATCGCCCGTAATAGGGGCGGAAAAACCTCCATATAATATGTCGGCAGGTGCACCGCAAGTCTAACTTGGCCTTATGTTGAAAGGGCCGCTCGCTTGGCACCTTTTGATAGATGTGGAGATTATAATAGTATGATGTACTACATATTTGTATTAAACGGTTTAGTATCAGTAGCAGAAAAATAAGTGCAAAGTACACACGTAACTTTAAAGATTAGATGAATGAGAAAGATCATTCATACCACGCTAATGTAGTGGTAGTTTAATAAATTTTCCTAAATTATATTTTAATGAAAGCAGTGAGTATAGTATAGAGATAGTACAAGTTTGTACGAATAGTAAATGTAAGAAAATTTGATTATTTAATTCACAAAATAAATAAAAAACATTATTTTCAAAATAGCCAGTCACAAAGTGACAAAGAGATAGAAGCGTTTGTTTCACTTTGAGGGTGCCATGTAAAGGGAGACTGGGGAGTCTACCGTATCCGGGTTTTGGGCAGGGCCTGAGACTCGTCTAGTAGTCACTGCCGTGTATGCGTGCGTGCAGATGAGGATGACGTAGGGATCCTAGGTGCTGATAGAGCCAGTTCGCAGACGCAGTGATAAAGGTTAGAGAAAACACGAGTAGGTATATTATTATTTTACGCAGTTTATTTTGAACAATGTTCAATTTAATATTATAAATTATAATGAGGTATCTCAATAGTTTAATATTAATAAGTTGGTTTTTTTGTTAAGTCATGTCTACCTATTAGGCGGCCAACGAAAACGCGTACGGCAGGGGGAATCTAGGGTATAAAAGTGGGGATGACCCTAAATTGCCTCCTTAATTATGAGTATGTGACGTGTGTAGGCTAGCAGGGGCAATTACATAAAACGGCCCTGGGGCATAGCTGACAGAGCGCTAGATCGTTGGTCTATGTGTAGCACGATCGTGGTCATTCAATAAATCGGCTCTGCGGCGACAGGGCCGACGGGCGACTACTCGCGATATTGTTCCTTTGTTGGTCCCGAGATGGCCCCTGCGGCAGGCGTGTGTGTAAGCGCGATCGGAGCAATGTAGCCCTAACTAGCCCTGCCGTAGGCCGTAGGCGTGTTTGTTGATTGGTTAATGTTTATTGGCTAGTTCACGAATACTTTGTAGGTTAAATGCGCCGGCGCCGATGCACTGAGAGACTGATAAAGATAACATATCGCAGCAAGCATAAGATGAAGCTGCCGCAATTTAAAAAAAAAGTAAATACAACGAAAGTATAAGTACTTTATTTATCTATAACTATTTAAAAGGACCTGGTTAGCGGCAATATGTTCGTCCGTATTACGTGGGACCAACAAAGGCACTGGCGAACAGTGGGCGTTTAATATGCTTATGTTTACCCCATCGGTCACACAGGTATTATTGTTGTTTATTTTATTAATGACGTAGGTATGTAGCGAACGTGCCTTGACGTCATACTTACGAGACTTTCTTTACGTCTTAGAAATAATTGTCAACGCTAAATGCATTCGATACACCTTAGCAATATTGCCGTGGGAAACATACACACATACCTATAGCTGCATAACGTGAGAGGTGAACGTCTAGGAGCTACTAGTACGGTGTCTTGCGCGGTGCTTCGCGCCATAGGTTTTGGCCTATAACTTTTGACCCCTTGGGGATAGGTCAAATTTTCGATTTTTTGGCTTGCCTTTAGATCGAGGGCTATCCATAGAGGGGTCAACCATCATTGGAGCATATAAGCAGTTCTCAAGAGCTAAGGGGGGACAAAAATACATTGATAATTATGCCTTTTGATCGGATAATTAATAATACACATAATAAGGCCCGTTTCTCCCAAAAGGGTAAGCAGAAGCTACTGTAACTTTGTTGGTCCCAAATAATAAAAAATACACGTCAAAAACTGACACACCAACCGCCTTCAAACTACCGAAATGGGACCAAATTGATATGGGACCACTTGGGAACTAGTAGCTTCCAATTAAAAATTTCAAAATCGTTTCCCCCAGTCCGAAGATATGAAGTAACAAACATAAAAAAAACATACAGTCGAATTGAGAAGATAAAGATACTCCTCCTTTTTTGGAAGTCGGTTAATAATGAGTGTTGTTGCTAATGGGGCACATTCATGTTTGACTCGTGTGTTGATCAACAAATAGAGCACTAATGGTGATCAGGTGAGATTCGCTTGCGGGCTTCTAAAGTAAGTGATAGACGTACGAGTATTTGTGAGAGCATTCACCGAGCCTTTTCCCAGCTCAGTTGGGGTCGACTTTCCAGTATAACTGTGATTCGGCTGAACTTCGATATTTTCCGTGAAGCGACTGCCATCTGACCTCCACAACCCATGGGCGATATCGAAGTTCTGTAGTTAGACCGGTCGGATTTTTGATTTAGGGCTCCAACTACCCCTAACGACTGCCATAGATGTTCGTATGACAACCGGGACCGACGGTTTACGTGCTCTCCGAGGCACGGAGGGGTCTCGGTGTCTTAAGAAATGATCACCCATCCTAAGACCGGCCTGACGGTTGATGTTGCTCAACCTTTGCAATGTGTTTAAATTGTCGGTTACCACTAGCCCAAGAGCCCATCCGCCCGCCCCCGTGCAAATCGTCATACAGATAATCGAGTAAGTTTGCGTTTCTATAACCCACTCAAGATCTAAGTAGGTATGTCCTTATAAACTCATAATAACTAAGGACTTATCATTTTTAGGGTTCCGTACCCAAAGGGTAAAACGGGAATCCTATTACTGAGACTTCGCTGTCCGTCCGTCTGTCTGTCTTGGGCTGTATATCATGAACGGCGATAGTCAGAAAGTTGAAATTTTAAATTTAAACAGATGATGTATTTCGGTTGCCTCTTTAACAACAAATACTAAAAAATAGAATAAAATAAATATTTAAGGGGGCTCCCATACAACAAACTGGTTTTTTTTTGCCGTTTTGGTACGAAACCCTTTGTGCGTTAGTCTGACTCGCACTTGGCCGGTTTTTATACCTTGGAAGGAAACGTTTAAAAACGGTTGAATTATAGTCAGACCAGAATACACTTCAATGAAATCACATCAGTGTAGCGTAGTTATCCTCCCTATAATATATTCATTCATACATCTAGTAAAAAATAAGAGTAGATAATACAGTCGTACTGGAACTGCGAAGCATACGTCAAAACTCCGAAACTTTACTAATACGCAGATATGTGTGGAGTAGAGTACGTCACAAGTATGTTAACAAGAATCGAACATTATACAGCTGTGAACACTATCTTTAATTTAGTGGGGTTATTTCTCAAGTCATGTAAAATATTAAAGGGGCGGGCAAACTCATCCTTCACATGCGACCTACACCACGCATTGTGACATCTGAAGAAAAAAATTTGTATGATAACAAACACACAGGTCATTCACCACGTCTTACTCGTCACCGCGCCAGATTCGCGTGTTCCCATGCTGTCTTGGGCTCTCGTCGTTTCCGACGAGCGCCCAAGCCCATCCCTCCGCGCATGGCTCCGTCTCAGACGCCCAACGCAGATAGCAGCAGCGAAAACGACGTACCCGAAGTCAAGGAGTTGAGTGGTGGTATTTCGGCTCAGTCGATGGAAAATCATTGCCCCTGGACCCGACGGCACTCCGGGCCGTGCAGGGGTCCTAGCCCTCGAGGAACTCAGGCCTCGATTGCGGGGGTTCTTCAGCGCATGCCTCGAAAGGGGCCAGTTTCCCAAGGTGTGGAGGACGGGGAAACTGGTCCGGGGCGGCCGGCGGACTCACCGTCCGGCTACCGGCCGATCGTGTTGCTCGAAGACCCTGGCGGAGGAAGCAGTGTCGCAGGGCGAGTTGGTGTTGGTAGTGTCTCTTGACATCGCCAACGCCTTTAACACCTTACCCTGCAGCTGCGTTAGGGAGGCACTGGTCTACCACAGAGTGCTCTACCTCGGTCTAGAGAGGTCGGAGAGGGCCATAACTCCCCCTAGTGGTGAGCACTCACCGATGCGGGATAAAACCCGACCCAGGATGCGGGGTAAAACCCGACCACCACGCAGCAGCCACCCAGGTGGCCAAGGTCCGCCGGGCGCCACTGGAATTTTTGTTTTGAGTGCGTACGTATAGCCGAGGAGAACATTAACAATAGATTCGTACGTATGAATTTGAGAGTACTAATCAGCATGTATTTACGATACTGTCACTATAACACATTGAATCACTTTCCTGTCATTTTTACCACATAGAAGACTATGATTGGTTGGCCTTGGTTAGCTAAAAATCTGACATATTATAACTGCTCAAAATGTTATCACCACTAAACCTTCATAGAATCGAATTATTGGAAGGTTGTTCTATGCTGCTTAAAAGACAAATAAAAATAACCTTTTCTATCTAACGATAAAGGGTAGGCGTCATTGGGTGATTTACAGGTGCTTCGAAAGGCATTCTAACTGATGATTTATTGAATTTATAAACTATGCAAATTAAAAAGACAACGCGGAAGTGTTAGTGTAAAAATTACAAATATAAAACTAAATCATTAACAATGATTTATCTTTGCAATTAAAAGGTTCTTGACTGTGAACCAGTTTTTGAGCATAGAGTTCGTATTACTGGCACCAATATCAAGACAAATACCGAATGCTAAGAAAAAAAATTAATTTTTAATATTTCAACAATTCTTGTGTGATAGAAACTTTAATCGTAACATTACCAATGTCTTGGTAAAGGTACAAGGAATCTCTCGCCCTGGGTATTACTTATCTAAGAGACATGCCTGGGTTTTGCCATACAGACATAATCCCAAAGACTGCTGTTTAGCTAATTCTAATCAAGTCATGTGTATCAGAATAGAATAGAATAAAACTCATATCAGTTAGCCCATGGAGAGATGAATTAAAATAGCAGGACTAGTAAAGTATATCTACCATAATTACAACATTGTATGGCCTTGTTAGAAGGAACCTACTCAAATTTCGTAGTAGTAAGTAAATAAACGGTGTCTCCTTATTGAGCTACACGTTGTACCCGCATCGTAGCTTGGCGGGGACAGCAAATTAGACATTCTATAAATGATACCGTGCCTGACCTGACGTATTTGTCACAGACTGTATTGTACTGCGTCACTTTATAACTTTTAAAATTCGATAATATAAGGGTGTTTTGTGCGTGTAGATAAATCCCTGCAGTTACTACACGCTTTTCTTTGGGAACCTATGCGGCCTCTGTCAAGTTAGAGTATCTCACAATGGAACCTAAACAATGTAGTATCATTTAAGAGGGACGTAAAAGTAAAATGGTGAGAACTAGTCTAGATAATAGTTTTCAATTTGTGATATTCAGAATATTTTTTTATTTTTTCCAACGCAATACGACGGAATTATTTAAATTTGATTTTAATTCAAGTAGCATGCATTAATCATAGTAATTTATAATGGATGGAGACTTACTTTGTTACTTGCTTTATTTATTTACATACTGCTAAACTAACACCTTATGTAAAGTTCTATCAACTTTGCTTGAACAGTTCTATAGTTAAATTTACAAAAATTACCCGAAGGGGCCATATTAACATCTTCAAGGCTCTGGTGTACTCAAATGGCCAGAAAACGGAACAAAGTACAAAGTCGTATTAAGTGTATAGAAAACACCTTGTAACTTGACAACCAAAACCAGTATGTACTGATCATCCATATATAGAAATAGGGAATGTCCCCCTTAGCTCTCGAGAACTGCTTATGCTCCAATGATGGTTGACCCCTCTATGGATAGCCCTCCATCTGGAGGCAAGCCAAAAATTTTACCTGCAAAGTTATAGGCCAAAACCTATGGCGTGGTGCGGCGCGAAGCACCGCGCAAGACACCGTACTAGTACATTCAGAATGACTGGCAACAAACAATTAACTCTCATAGGGTGGCAATAGAACCTTAAACAAGTAGTACTTTTCCATGGTAATTTTGACATGTAGAGAGGATGGATGACAGGAGAGAGAGATTGACAAAACAGATACCTGTAGCGAGTGTGAATGGACAAGCTAGTAAGGGTCGACCAAGGCGAACATACTGCGACCAAATCGCAGATGTACTAAATAAAGGCCAGGTTAAAAGTACCAGTAACCGGCGAGTGCATGAAGACAGTAATGAAAGTAGAGGAAGCGAAAGAAGTATGCCAGGATCGTAGTAGGTGGAAATCCGTGGAGAAAAATCTCAGAAACGGACAGTTCAGAAAGAAACAGAAAGATAACTTAAAATCACATCTCTCCAAAGGGTTAGAGGTAAGATTCTAAACTATATTATTATATTTTATAATTGGAATATAATTGTTTAATATGGAAAAATAAAATAAAAATGCTACAGTAAGTCCTGTAACAAGACGTCAGCTTAATCTTTTTCTGTATTTTGAGTTTGTTTCTAGTATTCTTAAATATTAAGATAGAAATTATATATCACAAAAACGATGACCTCATCGTAGCTTAGTGGCAAAGCATTGCCTTGTTAGGGTAAGGTCGCGGGTTCGATTGCGGCCGATGACATTCTGCTTTGGTGATTTATAATTTTCTATCTAAATATTGAAGGGAGCCAAAACATAATAGAAAAAAAATAACTGAATGTGTGACCCACCCACATAGATAGCCCATTTTCTAGATTCTGGAATAACACGTAGTATACTTTTTCTCCTAATAGTCCCTGTGGATAATGGAATCCCGTGGGGATCAAGTTGTAATAATAATAATAAATGCCTCCTATTTACAATGACAGTTCTGTTTCTGTTTGTAATGAATAGGCTCTAAAACTAATAAAGCCATATACTATTTAAAAAAAAAAACCTTTCACAAATATTAAGGTACATATTAGTGCATAACATAGGCTACTTTTCATCGTGGTGTATGTCTGCAGGAACTGGGCATGTTAAACCTATCAGGATCTGCTAGTTTAAGATAAAACGTTATCATATCTAAAATCAATAATAATAAGCTGATTTCCTATGTTATGTCAACAGATACCTGTGTTCTTATAAGGCGAGGGAATTTGAAAATATAGAATCTTAATAACAAAGTAAATAAATTCTACATAATCATTCGCAGAGGTACGCACGTATTAACTTTATATTGTATCTAATACTCGGGCAACATATAGAAGCGTCATGAACACTAATTGCCAGATAAATGGTAGTCAACAAAGGAGTTTGTATACGTTTGAGAATCTTCAAACTTGGGAGACCAGTGTACTACATTCATAACTAAATACATACATTCCCAATAAACTCTTCTTTTAGATAAGCACTATACTAGAGTGAAGAAAGCATACTGGCCATTCAAAGGGTTTTTTATCTGATGTTAATTGCCGAGCATCCCAGCTACGCCCTTAAAAGATAACCCAATTGAAGGGTGTATTAAAATTTTAGACCTTTCCAACTAATACTTATTAATTTAAAGAATGTAATAACTGACCAGCAGCTTCAAGCAGAGCTTCAAGTCGTGCCTGCATCTCCGGGTCAACAGCTCTATCAGCATCCTCATGGGTCAGGAGGAATTTAGATGGTTCCGCACCACCACCTTCTTCGTCCATTTCTGCCTGTTATACAAATTACATACTATTAGAATCTATCAACTTAAAGCAAATAGATGTTTAAAATTATTAACGATGTTCTGTGTACAGAGTCCTTCATTCAAAACATTATTTGAGCTCTCCCCTACAATCAAAGCTCAAGATGAAAATTATTATTGAAATTAAGGAATTCATGAGCTGAGTTTTGTGGACTTCGAATAAAAACTGTGGCCGTTAGTCCGGAACATACATACAGACAAACAAAAGCACAATTTTCCAGCATGATCTCGAAATGTAGGGGGTTTGTTCGCTCAGTCAAAGATCACATCAGATTAGACTTAATGACCTCTCTGAATATAGTCAGTTGTTGTCAAATGTAAATAATGTGGATAATTTGTAAATTTGTATCTCTTCTGCAATACTACACAGAATTCACATCTAATACAGACAGGCCATTAACCTATGTCAGAGCTGTATATTTATAAAAGTGTATCAAGTGATAATTGATTTACTTTAACTTTTAAGTAAAAATTTACATGATTTTATTTCTGGTTCTTACTTATTTATGTGCTTTTACTTTTGAGCATACGAGATGAGATGATACATCATAAGTATTATTTACACAATTAATTCTATTTATAATGTCATTATTATGAAAGCACGGAATTACACATATTGTAGATATTCCAAAATAGTAAATGATGCTAATTTACACTGTCACTGTGTGTCATTGATACACAATTATTGTAAAATGTGCATTAAATTAAAAATATTGATCAAAAGTTATACTAGTGATAGTGACAGTTAATTTTCAATCAAATCAATTTCAAATATATTGATTTATTGTGATTGCGTATCTGAAAATCGAGAACGGGTTTTTATTTCAAAATGGAACAAAAGCCAACAAGAACATATGACTAACAAATTTACTATCCTAGTTAGAGTATCCGAACAATGGAGTACTGGCAAAACAGAGTACCTACCAAAACAATGTTTTTGTTAATAATCATGAAATTATAAAGCTATCTTATTGTTGTTATTCTACAGATTAATTAAATGGTCACACTGTATACATAATGTTGAAACAATGGTTAAAACACTAAATACGAATTTAAGTTTGTGTTTGTTAATTAATATTATATATTTTTATTTGTTCAAGCATCTCGCTGCCCACATATAGGATACAGATTAGTAATGTTAACGAGTAACCAGCCAGATATAAAATATAGTATGTTAGAATAACAAGGACCATTCAACATAGAGTAAACAAAATATGAGATAACTGTCCATAGCACACACATTATGCAGGTTATTTGTATCACTCAAACTGCAACAGCCATGGTTTTTGGTGAAGCTACGGCCACTCAGTAATGTTGTCTTCGACTTACCAACAGGTCTGGCCTGCTAAGGCACAAACAAGCCAGCAAGATCTATAACACCAATGAGAAACATGTAAGATTTACTGGCAATGTGGTGCATTGGGACGATTTTGGAGCTTAACATGACTCAATGGTCCTTGCAATTCGTCAGTAACCCTAAATTTTGCGCGAATAACAATAAACTTTTTGCACAGCCAAACTATCTATGACGACACAAAACATTCAGTCAACGACAACATTGGTGACGGATCCAATAGAAAATTATATAATTCGCACGTCCGAAGTAAAATAACGTCATGAAAATACATTATTCCAAGATTTACATCGACTGAATGCATGTGATCAGAGAAACATGGCCACCGTACATCAATCCATTAGCCAAAACACAAATAGACAATGAAAACTATCTTACGACAGATTAGTCCTTTTACTTCCAACTATTACAAAGAATCAATTTAATACTGTCTAGGAGCGGCTGTCATTAATAATTTCGTGCATTACTCGGTAGTACGTATGTACTTATGACTTTCTGACGTTTTACGGAATATTTGGCAAGCGACGTACTATATTCAGAATGTAAAATAGATTAGTTCTTTTCGGCGTGCTACGCACGATTTGAATCAAATTTTGATGATAGAAGAGTATTTTCTGCGATAGAAGAAACTACGGTTAGAGCAGACATGTACAAAAATGTCCCTTGTAGTATTTAGAGCGGTACAGATAATCACATTCCCTCACTGCCACCGCCTCTTCCGAAAACAAAACACGTTTTACCTCGGACACAGAGTCATCCTCGCTTTCTGAAGAGTCCGTCATGTATTTGGCAGGCGCTCCTGAAAACGTTTCGGTTTCAGATTTGGCCGGACTCGAAGCCGAACTTTGAGGAGTGGACGTTTTTACCACATCAAGTTGCACATTCACCTTATCGATATTTCGGTTTTCAGACTGTCCAACATTCTGCATCTTTGTCCTAATCCAATATAACTTAATTAGTCTTTTAGTATCAACACTTTTTCTACGAAATTAACACGATCTTATATTAGCAAACAAAATATTTCGTCATTTAGCCAGGTTGATACCCGCCATGTCTACTACTATGGCGAGGTTCCCGGATGCTTCAAGTAGGCTAACCAATTATCTCCCTCTTGCGGTGTAATATTGTACTACTTTGCGACGCCATCTACCAACAAAAATGTCAAACTAATCCATAGACTTTCATGTATTTTTTATGAGCAAATGATCAGACTCGTAATTTTCTGTTGAAATACACATTCACACATTCGAAAGACGAAGGAAAGGAATGCAGGACCGCCTATACTAAAGGAATGTCGATCAGACAGACAGAATAGCAAAGGTAAGCCCTTTGCCTTTGCAATAATTTGTCATTTTAAACGCTTATGATGAAGTGACTATGATGATGCTGAATGACTGACGGTCTTCGCGTTGTGTGATTATGTGGAAATAATAGTAATTGTTTTACTTCGTAACAGAGCTATATAAAGAAGAGAACATGAGAATATTACCCTACAGTTAAGCCTGACCAAGAATTTAGAAATAGCTCCCCATACTGTGGAATATCATTAATAAAAACTATGGTGAACTATGATAACTATGAACTAAGATGTCATGGCCTTCAGTCTGTAAGACTAAAGAAGTTAGTTTGTATCCTATAAAATGTAAATTGCAATTTATGAAGCCTCTTTATTAATAAAAATTTTAAAGAAATAAAACTGTAGCCATGGCTGGCCACATTGTGAACTAGATCGCGCAAAAACAATAGACTTGCAAACTCTCATTGGCGGATTCACTAATCCACCAATTAGATTCCCGGCACTGGACGGACTCTCATTGGCTGATGCCGGAATCTGCCAATGAGAGTCGCGTCCGATAGATGTGAGTGTAGCTCTAATCCTGGAGTTCGGTCGGACCCTTTATTGCTTTTCCGCCTTTTACTAAATCCTTAGTCCATGTACTAAATATGGCTACAACAAAAAATATTATTATACGTTACACTTGAGCATGAAATTTTGTTCGTAGGGATTTTTTATTTATAGGATCTGGGATGGTAATTATAAAATTGAATATTAGTATTATATTGGCTCATGGCTGGCAGTCAACTAAACGTAGTGATTATATACTATACTCTGGCAATACTGCCTTCAATTGTCAAAAAACCGATCGAAAAGAAAATCTCCAATCAACATTCAACAAGAGCGAAAATTAAATATTTTTTAATTAAAATATTGCTTGCATATTATGTATAACACTCTAAAATATAAACTAATGACTATGGAAATTTTTCAAATGTTTTTAACAAAATATCTTGGCTTTTAACAGTTAAAATTGGCAAAATACTGGTCCAATAATATCAGTGGAATATTTTGTAATAGCCATTATTTATCTACAATGCATGCTATTTATACGTAATTAGTTCTAAAACGCAATGGCTCGGGACGGTGATTTACCAACTATTTTCAACCCAAAGCGTGTTCGTGCACCCTCAGTAATTATTACTAGTGAGGAAGTAGTTGAGAGTAACCGAAACGGCTGTGATGGAGATAGGGACCGTCCGAATGGCCCTCCGTCTACGCCATTGAGTCCTAGAGCTCCACTAACACCGCAGGCATCAGTTTGCTCTGCACCACCTCTGTCTACACAGCCGTCGTTGCAGCAGGCTTACAGTGAATCAGCTACAAGTAGCCAGGATGAGGAACGCCAGCTACGTGACAAAAAATGCCCCAGATCTTGCTGCTCAAAATTTGCTAAAAAGGTAAGTATACTACAAACAAAAATAATATTGTTTTGATTTAATTATAATACTACTATAGTACAAAACTAGTTTCAACTTACCTTCATAGCCAGAGGAAGGGAGAGGGAGTGACAGTTTATGTGAGTGTGTAATGTATTAAGGTTGCCTAGAAGAAATTGCTCTATGTGATAAGCCACCCTTTGTACATAGTCTGTTTGTTTAAATTTGTTTACTTAATTCTAAGATTTGTATTTTAAGTGTACAATGAAGAATATTGTATTGTATATTGTGTAATGGACAGCCTTATTGCTAAATACATTATTTTTAAGACCATTTCAGGAAATAATAATTTACTTCCATAGATTTATACTTAGTGGTAAAAATAAAATGGAAATATCAGATCTAGTTGTGAACTAGGTATTTAATCTTGTTATCATTGGAAACCATCTTCTGTTTCAGATATATTATGGTATATGTGTGTTATTTGTACTGACAATAAGTTTGGTAACATCAACCCATTGTATAAAGCATGTGTATATGAAGGAGTACCCACCCACAGTGAATGATATTATATACAGTACCGAGTCCTCTTCCATTGTTAATAATTACACATCAAGGATTCACACTCATGTAAGTTATGTTCCACCCTTAGGATGCTACATTATCCCTAAGTAATATTAGCTATATTTATAACTAGAAAAATTTACCACCCTGTATATTACTTTACTCTATGCCTCATATGTGTCCACATGACGTAACAAATGGTGAGGAACATTGTGTGGCCATGAGACTTGTGCTTGAACGACTTTTAGTCATTAATATAATTATAAAGTTGAGATGTTCCTGAGAATAATAAAAGCTAGTACTAAAACAGGCCAAGTGTGTGACGGCCCACGCATAGAATAGGGTTCCCTAGTCACGCATAATAGCCTTTTATAACTCCTGAACTAACAGACTTACGATCCGTTATAGTACTGCTTCGGTGGCGTGGTCGGTAGTGTATGTTATGTATGTATTTAGAAGTATATAAGTATGTTTATCAGTTGTCTAGATCCCATGGTACAAGCTTATAGCTTAGTTTGGGCTGGATGACGTTGTGTGAGAACGTCCAAAATATCTATTTATTTATATAGTTTTCTTACAAATATCATTACATGGACTACAATCCTAATTTTTTATTAGATTATTCGAGCCAGCCATTTAGGTTTTAGAGGGAGAAGGGATACGCTCTTTTTTAACAAAAAATATCTTTAAAGTCTTATCAACCTCTCAGTGTTTTCAAAATACCTATCTAATTATACCCCACACTATGGCGTTGATGCGCCACTTTATGTGTATTGTACCAAACAAGATAATTTTTCTTAATTTTATTGTAGCACTTTGTCGGTGTAGTAAATACACATATTCATGCAGCGCTCAGATCTCTACTACACACGAGTTGTACTAGTTTCGCTAGTTGGGGAGCGTATGGCCACTAGAGAAATATTCGCGGCAACGTGAGTGCCACCGCAAGGAGGAACACGAGCGGACATCGTCTGGCCACACCTTTACTTGTTTTTCTTCTACCTGCACTTTTTTAGGAGTGCCACTGTTTTATTTTAATTAATGTGTTGAATTTCTTTTTTTTTTCAGAACCAATACAATGCACCATTCTTCACAGCTTGGTTCTGTACCAACTGGTTAATATTGGTCTACCCTCTCTATTTGATTATGATGCTCATACACAACAAGTGTAAAACACCAAATGACATAGTTTTTGATGCTTTTACTGATTTCAAAGAGAAGGGATTCACTTTTGGTGAGTTTTATTTCATACTGCTCAGAAAGTATGCTAAGAAAGAAAACATGGTATAGATTACATGAACAATACTACCTGGCAGAATGCTGGTGGGTAGTACGAAAATATCAAAAGAGAAAACACCCTCTAACTCTAATAGTAGGGTCACCTCTAACTGGGACCAATAAAATTACTGACGGAATGTAACCATATAATATACCTCTACTTAGACCTTTGGGAGACATCATCATAGTGGTTAGTTCCCAAACTGCTTGTAACCGTAAGTTGCACATTGATATGTGTTATATTTCGAAGTCTTTGATTAGTGGAGTCTTGGCCAGTTGGAAGATCTTTCCACCGGGAACGGGAACATTCGTTAGTTCTAGTCCGATTCAAGACTATTGTTTTTGCAACTCACATTGTAAAATTATTTGGGACTAGCTGTTGCCCGCAGCTCCGCCTGCGTGTTATAGCTTTCTTGATCACCAGTTACTGATTTATTATGTATAGCTGTTGAGCGATATGGTATCTTAAGATAAAATAATATACTCGTAGTATCTTAGCCGTGTGCAGCGCCCCTTAGTGAACTCCACTGCGGGTGACGTAACCTACGACAAACTTATTATTTGCGGTTGGTACAGTAATCGGGTCTAGGGATCGAACCGCAAAATTAAGTTTGTTTTTTTGTTGTATATCCTTTTCCGGGATAAAAAGTACCCAGTGTGGTGCCCAGGATATTAAAGAATAATTATACCAAGTTTCATCGTAATCGAACCGGTAGTTTTTGCGTGATGCCTGAACAAACAGACAGACAAAAATTTTTTAATCACATTTTTGGGTTCGGTTACGGTCTAGTAACCCCCTGCCATTTATTTTTTTTATATTTTCAATGTACAGAATTTTCACTTCTACAGATTTATTATAAGTATAGATAAGTTAGCAAACTTTCTTGCTAACAAAAATTTTCTATGGTTATTATTATATAGAATTTCTGTTTTAGCTCGGTTCATAAGCCGTTGTGGTCTGTTTTGCCTCCTGTGGGTGGTTACCATCTATATGTTCGTATATTCGTTGAAGATACTACTATCAACAGATGTGCTTGCACTGTTCGCTACTAATGTCTCCTGTATATACCTCCTGTCTTGGGTGATATTGCACGAACAATTTGTTGGTGTTAGAGTAAGTTATTGTTCGTTTTTTATTTCATAACTTAGTGGTATTAACCCGATGCGGAGTGACGTCACGGCATGACATGGAAAAGGATTTAATTTTTATCATTATTTCATGAGTTTAGAATTCAGATTACCGCGGCACATGCGACGACGTGCCGTGGCATCCCTAGATGATTTATCTAAAAAAAAATATATGAATATTAATACCAATTTAGTTCACCTACATTAGAAATAAAGTATTTAGTTAATAAGGGTAAAAACATCTTGATTAAAATGAAATCTTTTGCCGCGCCGTTTCACGACATCAGTCTGCCTTTATTAGAAAATATTCCAGGGTTAAATATTTGGAATAGTTTTGCACATCGCAATCTAGCCCAAAATAAGTAGAACTGTATGATGGTTCAGTATTACTAAGTAATACAAGCAACGATAAGATTCCAAAAATCGTTGATTGAGCGAAGCTCCTATTACTCCACTCGAGGGTTTTCACTTGACGGAATACTCCTCCTGAACGGCTGAACCGATCTTCCTCAAACTTTGCATGGTGGCAGTGACCATGCTCGTGAGTGCATATATCTGAAATCAGAAACATCTAGGTGACCACGGAGGAATAATCACCGAAAAACCTGTTCCAGGAGGACTTAAACAGTTATACCGAGAGATACACATAATGCGCGCGCCATACATATGACCTTAAAAGAGGTCAAATAGACCATCAGTTCAAAAAAAAGAAATCAGAAATTTAAAAAAAAAAAAACAAAAAGAAAATTCAGATATCAACCGCAGTAGAAAATCTCGCTTCAGCTCAATTTTGCACCGCGACGCGTATTATTGCAGAAGATCAATTCAAATCAGGCACCTCTATCTGGTATTTGATTAGTTTGCAGGCGAAAGACTTCTGAAATCTTAAGGCTAGCACAGACTGACGTCGCTGATCGGTCGGTGACCAAGTTATTTTTAATACTTATTTTACATACTTTAGAATTCATTATTTCAATAAATTATGCCACGACGGTCAATGTATTCTAAACTGACGAAATCTCATACTGATGAAGTCACTCTGGCCAGTTGATTTACAATAACTACAATCTATTACACGATATAATATTGTAGATAGTAGCGACGATAATGTGCGACACCGGGATAGCTCTGCTAGCGTACATGGATGGTATCACAAAGAGCTCGACGCTAGGCGGTGTGGTGCTGGCGGCCTTTGCTGCTGCTGGATTTGCTATATTCAAGGTATCATTAAATTAATGTTTTCTGGTGTCCTGTTTACGCTTGACAAATTATAGTGGTGTTAAAAACCTTCCTCGGGAACCACTTCATCCATTGGTGAAAACCCGCATCTAAGTCGCCCGATCTGTATGTATGCAGTGAAGGCTCAGTTAAAATCTGTCCAGCCGTTACAAAGATTAGCCGGAAAAAATAGACAGACCGACGGACTTTTTTTCTCTCCGCCCATCGCCGGTCGCCTCAGGTGCGCACGCAGAAGTAGTCCCAGTGGCCCCTGGCGGTCGTGGCCGTGACACGTAATACGGTCGGGAGACCGACAGACTTATATACTTTCATATGCATTTAGTGAAAAGCTGTTAATTTGAAATTACTCAGAGACACTTCAATTTTATCTACCTTTATGTATGGAGCTGATATCATTAAACAGGTGTTATTCAGAAAAGTGATGGGTGACGTGAATTCCGGTCAGCGTGCCTTGTTTTTCTCACTACTGGGCGTAGTTAACGCATCTTTACTATGGCCGGTGTGCCTCGCACTATACCTCACCGGCTGGGAGATGTTGCCAGCACAACGTATGCCGTGGATATATCTGCTGCTCGCCAGTGTTGCCATGCTTGGTAAGGTGTTCCACATATGTAGATATTTTAAGTGTTCACTATCTCAAAAGAAAAAAAAAACGGAACCCTTTTAGGATCACATTGTTGTCTGTCTGTGAAGACCCTTTTTCCCAGGAAGGCGTGTTGGTATCAAGCTGAAATTCATATTAAATACCCAGTGTCCCTTGGAGTTGTGAAAAAGTCAAACTTCTAAGCCAACGCAGTCATAAGATACAGTTTTCATGCCATGCTGCCAATTTTCGACACTTGCAAGGGAATCAAAACCTACAGGGTACTTCTCGTGAACTTAGAATCTTGAAACGAAGCCACGTCTTATAAAGCACAGATAAAGAAAAAAATTGCGAAAAGTATAAAATTTTAGGTTTGACTCTCGCATCGGGTTCCCCTCGCACTTGACCGGTCTTTTTTGGAATGTTTTTTTGCTAAGGGACTCTGCAGTAATAAATGTGCGTTTTTTGTTTCAGTATTTCATTTGGTATTTCAATTTGGGCACGTAATCACGTATAATATATTCGTCTCGCTCGCTCTCATCACTGCCGTACCTGTTTCTGGAGGTGAGTGCGAAATGTACCTTTTAATTTTGTAGTAGTAGTAAAAGGATAGAGTAAACAAATATGTAGGTAGATGGAGAAAATGAAATTTTAAGTCTTTTTCATGCAACAAATCGTGATTTTTTAATACAGAAAATTAGATTAATTAATTATTCCATTTTCACTGGAATTTGGCAGCAACTAGTTGTAATATATAACCCGGGACTAAGCCGGCTTGTGTTACGATAATTAGACTACTATTTATATAAATAGTATGCGCTTACAAAAAAATATAATATAGCTTTGCATAAGTACGTATTTTGAATAATAGCTCGCAAGGAATATTATAATTTTCAAAAAAATTAAAAACGGTTCTCATTCAATTTAGTCCTTTTCAAAAAAATGATCAATAATCTTACCGTTTTAGCGTTGGACGTTTTGTTCTACGGCGTACAATTCGAGGGTATGAACCTAGCCGGTCTCATACTGATCGGTGTAGGGTTCCTTCTGGTCATGTTTCCTGATAACTGGCCGGATTATATCATGAGGCTTTTGAGGTATGTATTACCAAAACTTAAAAAAAACAGCTAAGAATTGCTTGCGAATTTGGTTTCATAATAACATTATGGTATCTCAGAATCTCAAATTTATAGAGTGCCAAATCAGTATGCATCCAAAACTGTCTCGTTAAGTCTTAAATCCCTTAATCAGCAGGTGAGGAATTAGATCTTAGATAGGTCCCGATGCCATATAATCTTCTAAAAAATAAAGAATACTTCTTTGGCAATAAAACAGCTTGCTAACATTTCGGTAACTATCGTACAGATGGAGCCGCAGTCGCAAGCGCGGTGTCAACGGCACGGGCCGTAACCGGGACTCGATGGACTACCGAACCGGCTACATCCGGTCCCACCTCCGGTCGCCGTCAGGGCGCGTCAGGTGACCGCCAGAGCCGGAACCGGACAACTAGCTAACGCTCAACTACGAGCTACTGTGGCCGGACGCGTACTCGCTCATCGCCACTAGGAAGTCCGTTTGAAATTCAAATTTAGAATTCAATACGATTCCTTTGTAGTTCGTTGTGTAATGTTCATTTCAAAATGGCGACGTAGAAATCCCGTCATTTTGGCGCCATTCCACGTAGAACATAGGTATGGAATTATTTTAGTAGGTGTGTTGTGTAGATCGATCGTTCCGAATTTGAAATTATCTCGAATGTTCGTTGCTGTAGTTGAGTGATTGAGTGCTACTTTATAAGAGAACTGATAAAACGCAAACAACGTAAAGATATCGTGAGGAAACTTTAAAAATTGTCTGTTGGTTGAAGTATGTTATTGCGTCAATGTTGTCACAAGTGTCAATAAAATGTTTAAGTTAGCGGACAAAAATTTAAGGAAAGTATACAATAACAGATCATCTGCGGATATTGGCCTGTGTCGGCCAGTGAACGGAAAAAAACATAGAAGCATTAAATTTGTAGCGCTCAAAAATGACCCAACGCAAATCTTGCCTTCGCCAGGCAAGTCTTGCCGCGAAGTTGTGTAGTTACATTGGTTACATTGTCGCAGTTGGACTGTTATTTCATGCGCTAATCATGCGATAGTTTCCATGCGTTGCTAGCCAATCAGAGACTTACATTGACAATAGAACCAATCATTATTTCGTAATAGTAATCGTTGTTCATAGACAACAAAATATATCGTGAGACTGTTTATTGGAGAGATTTTGTTTGAAGTTATGATTGTATGTATTTTCCGTTCACTGCCTGTCGGCTAGTTGATAAGGTTGAAATAGGTTCCAAATTAAAGGCCTGACAGGGCCATATTCGCAGGCGACCTGCAGGCGTATAGTGTGTCCCAATAGAAAAAACTAATTATCTACTCCGTTTAACAGATAATAATGCAAAATATTGTAATAAAAAGTAACATAATTCCAAAAACTGTTCAATTTTAGGTATTTAAAAGTAGAATTATGTGTTATAGACCATGAAGCTCTGTTCATACCTCTCGGATGTCCGCGCATAGACAGTAGACTAGCGATCTCTCATTGGCCGATTCATAAACCTACCTATGAGATTTCCTACTGTCTATGCGCGGACATACGAGAGGTATGAACAGAGCTTCATAATAGTTAGTAGTTATCGATGTTAAGTGAACTTGTTCGAACATTTGTAGATATTTTTTCCCCTTACTAAAGGATGACTACCTTATATTAAAACTGCCATTAAAATATTTCAACCTAGGAATAAAACCTATCTAAACAATTCATGAACTTATCTATGCACTTGTCTTTGTCTGACGTCGTTTTCTATTTTGAACTTGGAATTTTCATGTCTTTCACTTTCAAAGATTCAATTCAAAATTTTATAGCGAAATTATGTAAAGGTGCTCTTACACGGGCAGTAAAAATTGCTTAATTATGAGTAACATGGTTTACGGCAACAAATTTGAATTACCCGAAAAAAATGCTCTATATTGCTCGTCTTTGACCAATCGTGTTGCCCAGCAATTATTGATCTAAAAATACGTGTAAGCGGATCTTAAATGTAGGTTACACTTCCATTACGGTTCTTTACATTTAGCATTTTATATTTGGACAAGTGGTCGTTATTACAGGACACGGGGTCCAAAGGATAGTTTACTCACGATACACGAATATATATTGCACATTTATCTCGATGTTGTGAAAGTGAAACCCACCTGACATTAGTTGTAGGATTTAAAATATAAATTAATATGTATTTTAAACAAAAAGGTACACTGTACGAACTCAAGTCTAGAACTTAGTATCTTGCAATTTTCACTTCTATTGGAATTACGAATGTTTTTGTAAATTTTAAAAATTGTTCTAGTAATTCGCTGTCCCTTTTTGACCTAAAACCGAATTATTCGTTGAATAACCTCAAAAAAGACAATGTTCCTTTTAAAATGTCTACCTTTATTGGTCTAATGGATGGCTTCCGAATTTGTATATAGATCCCTGAGAATCTAGTCAAATATTACGTACCTAGTCAGGGTAGTAAGTATTGTAAGTCAGTAGTTTTTAATAATTTGAGAGTAAGCAATACCAAGTTGCTTTCAAAGCACAGCAACAGTGTTGAAGCGTCATAATATATATATAATATAAACACATCTTTATCGGCAATATTTTTTTTTCATAGTGGAAGTGTACATTAGAAAATCATTCTCATAATGTGCATATTTTGCTGTAGCAACTCCATTTTTTAATATTATTCTGGTAGGAAAAAAGTACTAATCTCGATAGCAACTGGTTACCTTGATTTGCAGAGGCATTTCTCCTTACCAATGCATATACTTGCTAACTCTCATTGGCGGGTTCTCAAATCAGCCAATGACAGTCCGCTTAGTCGTCAAAACCTTTTTGGTAGGTTTAGGAATCGGCCAATGAGAGTTCTCCAGTCTATGGACTGTCTATGCACGGACATCCGATGAATGTACGTTACACCGTAGGTATACGCAGTTACGTACATTCATTGACGCACTTTTATTTTCAACCGACTTCCAAAAAAGGAGGAGGTTCTCAATTCGACTATATATTTTTTAATTTTTCGAGTATTTTCAAGTTATTTAAGTAGTAAGTGCATTTTCAAGATATCACAATCAATACACTAAAATGAATTGAGCAATATTCATTGTCCTATTGACCTATTTATGATTTTTTTTACACTAGGTAACACGAAAGTAATAATCGCCCCAATATAGTAAGTATTCATAATAATATATCATAGCATGTATGTATATGTATGTAGCGATACAATTTATTATATATTTTAAATAGTGATAGTACAATATGTAATCATCTTTTTGGGCATATACATAGTGTAGCTTGACATTTAACCGATTTAAAAATGAAGGGTCATCTTTTTTACACACATACATTCCTTTACGCATAGATGTAGTTTTATTATATTTTGTTGATGAATTATAAAAACAATTATAAAAGCTAAAAAGTGCGTGCGTATAAAATATGTAATTTTTGGTGCGTTTTTAAAGTTGGTATGTATTTATTAATTGTTATGAAATACAATTTGTTGATATTATGATGTAGCTATATTATATTTATATGAGAGTTGTTTGATTGTAACATACTTACTTATATTTTTAAAATATTACGAAAGAAATTATAAATAGATCACAAAAACTGATGTCATCGGCAGGACTCGAACACGCGGCTTTTCCCTAACAGGGGGAGTGCTCTGACCAACTGAGCTATGATGTCATCGGTTCGAGTTCCGCCGATGACATCAGTTTCTTGTGATCTATTTATAATTTCTTTCGTAATATTTTAAGAATAGTTTAAGCAAAGTCATTGCTTTGAAATACTAAAATTATATTATTATGCAACTTTTATATGATCTCTTTACTTAATCATTCTCAATGTATTAGTATAAATAAATATTATGTTAGCCGTGAAATAGTATTACAGTTTGACAGTTTGAAACCAGCGCCATCTAGTTTCAATAAGGTAAATGATTAATGCCAAAAAATGTTTTCCTATTTGGTTTTGTGGAGTTTTCGTGTGACTGCTGTGAAGTTGTAGCTCAATGTGTATCTTATGCCTCATATTTTGTACTACAATTGTTTATACACCGTGAAGTACCACCGTTTAAAAAAAAAATTAGGCTCCGTTTTGATAACAGAACAGACTTGGAATTCTTACTTTGAAAAACAAACACATTTATTTTTATAAAATTCTTAAAATTGATGTACTTACTTTTTTTTTTTTAATTCCGCGGCACGAGGCCGCTGCAACCTACGTCTATTGCCGAGCGCCTCTGGATAGCACTACGAAGATTTTTTAAGCCAGTAAGCTACGAGTACTCATTTGATGTCTAGAGATTACATAAATTTTAAGATTTTTGTAAAAAAATGTGTTTGTTTTTCAAAGTAAGACTTCCAGTCGGTTCTATTATCGATTCCAAAATATGTTTTTTTGTAAACGGTGGTACTTTCACGGTGTATACCAGTATATTTTCCCTCTAGATATAGTTACATCGTTAATATTTTATAAAATGATCTCAAGTTTGACAGTTTTTGTACATTGGTTATCGTTTCTAATTGCATTATTGCTTTTTTTTATAAAAAAAATATTTAAAGACTGAACTTAAAAGATTTGAATGTATTCAATTATGCGGTCATTTTTAGTATCAGTTAGAATTTATTGATAATTATAATGTATAGAGTCGTATCTCGGTGTCTAATTCGTAGATAATAAAGGTGTATCTATACTTGATTGTCGCCAATATCAATCTACCCACATTTAAAAATTATTTGTTTCCAATTTTAACTTAATTTTATACTCATCAGAATTACATTTTACTGAAATGAAATGGGAAAAAGCTCAAGAGTTTTAATAGCAAGGTTTAAAGCCGTACACACATTTATCGGACATCCACGCATAGACAATAGACTAAAAAACTGTCATTGGCGGATTCCTCCAATGAGATTCTTGCAACAAATGATTTCTTGTACTCTCATTGTCTGATTCCGGAATCACCCAGTGAGAGTAAAGTTCAATAGTTGTGTGTGAGGCTTTACGCGACGTGCTATCTATCACATTGATTTAATTGAATTTGAATTGTTGGTCCATCTGTGCTACGCGCTTAACAGAAAAGTATGGATATACCTTAATTTGTATAATAGGACTCACGTGTGTCGTCACAATTAGCGGTAAATCTACGTAATAATGATCACGAGATAACACCTTAACCCCTGTGACTCATTTTGTTAACGTAGCAGTTATGTGTTAGTCATCAAATATATTAGGTTAGGAGCTCTAGAACATACGACTTTCACCCATCTGGTAACCAGATGGGACACATTTTTGTATTAAAAACCACTCATCAACAAACATGTCTATGATCCCATCGAAAAGTGGTTAAGGCAATTTTTTTTTACTTTTAAGGATTTTTGTATATGTTACGGCTAATACCCGAAATGCGGCTGCACCTAGTTTTAACCGGTTAGGTTAGGTTATGTTAGGTTAGGTTCTAGTTCTAACCGGCTAAAACTAGGTGCAGCCGCACTTCGGGTATTAGCCGTAACATATATATATATATATCAATTTGGAATAGTTATCAGATCGCTGTAGATACCTATACTGACTAACCTGGTCATCAACTTGTCAGGAATAGTGAGTCTACCTAGGCATATTCTGTATGGTAAAATCTATCAGTTGTGATGAAATACATTTGGCTGTCAAAAGAAGTGAAGGTGATGGAAAAAAAATTAATTCAATTACAAATAGCCTTGAACACTTTTCAATAGGCTAGTTATCATAAACATGATGCCAATGGATAACATTTGAACAGAAACATGTAACATCCAGTTACCAGATGGGTGTAGGTCGTTCTTGTATGTCTCCCGTACTATATTATATATAATAACTACAATCTTATAAATAAAATACACATATTACATTGACTAAAAGCAGTCTTGTTTTATTGTGATCATCACATTTTAGATTAAATATATAAACTAATAAAATTATTCTAATTCGCTTTGAGCGTTATACAGTATGCGTACAAAATTATTTATTACTAAGGCAGTAGTAGTCTCAGTATTAACTAAGTTGGACTATCTTTGGGATGTTAAGTTCTAAGGCATTTTGGACACCTAAACATACGTTTTGCAGCTCAATTTGTTAGACACATCTGACTAAATTTCCACATGGTTCATTCAAAGTGATCACTTTGCTGCTTGTGATGAATTTAAATATTTATTATTGGTATCTTTGTCAACCCTATTTATTATCTATAGTCTAAGACGCACAGGACTTTAATTGGCTGTGCCATAGCGGCTGCCACGTAAGATTTTGTTGCCTTTAATAAACATTTCATCGCAAGGCAACAGGTTTTTTTTTCAAAATTACAATATAGCTGCTACTTTTATTAAATTCATTATGCCAATTTGGACATAGTGTACCCGGTGACGGCAAAAGGCTTGCCTCCCATTAAGTGGGACTAAAAATACTGGCAAATTGTGGGTGTGTAATGCACCTCTGCGTACCCCTGCGGGGATATAGGCGTGATATGTGTGAGTTCGCTTTATCAATATTTTGTGAAATAATTATGTAATTCAGTCATATTAATATTATAAATGCGAATTTTTGGTTGGGAATAGAATATAATATACTTATTAAAAAAAAAATTGATATCAATTTAGTATCTGCAAATGGTGGGTTTTTCACCAAGAGTGACAGGCAACTCTCTTACAGGCAACCTTAGGATGGACATGAGTAGATAGAAGCAAGCAAGCAAGTGGAACGAATCTTTAGTCAGATGTGTTTATTACGAGTATAATGGTTGAACAGTAGACCTTGCAAACATTAAAACACAACGATGAAAAACTTGTATTAAGTCAAGGAACTAATTTTGGAGATCCGATAATAATTGTCGCTGCTAGCCCGGAACACACTAAAGGCACCTGTCATGCGTTTTTTCACCTGCGGATCTCACCCGCAATGCGTGTGATGACAACGTCAAATCAGTTCTCGACTAGCCCCGTTGTCATAGCAACCGACGTGCAGGCGGCCTGCGCGACGTGAAACGTATTTATATATGTAATTTGACATTATAGTTGATGGTTTCAATTGTAGGCACTTGGTGAAACTTATAGAGTAATACATGCTAACCCTTGTACACTGTTTCACTTTTATATAATTTACAGAATTTAACTTGAACGGTTTCGCTTTATAGCATTATCAAAGGTTTTTGTTCAGTTTACATATTTATTAAACAAGTATTTTACTACACTGTCTAACATATCTTCAAGCCATTGTTGAACATCTCAGATCCAGTTCATAATGCTATGAAGCGAAACCAGCATGTATTAATTTGACATTGACCCGCAATGCGGACGAGATCCGCACGCTGTTCTAAAAACAAGAAAAGCGCTCGTCAGACGTTAGTAAAATTGTTAAGTATGGTCTCGAAATGTAAACACTTCACTTGTTCGGTCAATAAAAAAAGTTTTTATACAACTATCACTGTGATGAGATTTCAATAACCTCAGAGATGGTTTCCCATACAATCAGATGTTACTGTTAGTTACACGATCCCACCGCCAGATGGTGCCGTCGTCGCAACAAGTCAGTAGGATTTTGCCGTTACGAGAGAGTGTCACCTGGAAAATAAACCGACATGTCAGAGAGCGGCCTGATTTAGTTTTCTCGTTCGGTGTGTCATGCACCTCTGCCTAGAGGCGTACTGTCTGTCTGTCTGTCATGAACCATATTAGTGCGTTACCTGTCTAACGGCAGCGACACATCGCGGGTGAACTAGTTGCGACACCCGGGAGCCTCCTGCCACGTTGCCTAGCTCCCACACCATGGTTTTCCCACATTGGTTGCCGAGCGCTATAACCTATAATAAATATTTTTTTTAAATAGGATGTATATTCCGACCATTTCCCATTTTAGTCCCAGTTTATTCATTCTCTGATGTCCAAATCTATTTTCTAATTCCTTATTTGACTATGCTTGCCCTAATAGATGTGGGACCAATAAAATTACTGGCAAAGTGTTGTTACTGGGATGGTGTTATACATCTACCTACCCCTTCGGGATACCTCAGGATATCAGGAGTGATGATATGTATGTATTAGAATACAACTTACTCTTTGACTGTAGTCGACAGCGAAGCGTATGAACCATATCTCACATTCCTTGTAATCAAATCTATGCACCGGAGTGACGAAGCTATCCCCCGGACGTATCTCTGTATCTTCCAAACGGCCTGGCTTCCAGCATATAATTGCATTTTCACAAGACTATAAAATGAAGAAATATCTATAAATTTTCATATACTACGATGTTGGCTAAACTTGGGAATTATTTTTTACTTACTTTAGACAAAATGAGATCACCCATCCATCTAACGCAATCAACATAATTCCTATGAATATCTCTTGTTGAAAAGTCTGGGAAGTGTTCCTTCAACGAGTTGAAAGGTCTCAATGCTCTGTGAGGGTTGAAATTATAACTCTGCTTGATAGCCTCATGCATTGATGGCTTGTCCAGCCTCCACAGTTTCAGTGAATGATCCATCCCGCAGGACATAATCCTCTCCCCTTTGAGATCAAAATCAGCACTGAGGACTTCATCTCTATGACCTTCGACACCTCCAAATATAGCTATACAAACATCAGTCATTATATTCCATAGTCTTAAAGCATGATCTTTGCTTGCCGATAAGAGTAAATTGGGGTCCCGAGGGTGAAATTTGACTTCATTGATTGCATGTCCGTGGCCGATGTAGTGTTTTATGCAGGTTTGTGTGGCCGGAGCGAATATACGGACGATGCCTCGAGACCCTGCGACGGCCAGTAACGGTAGACCCGTTTCTTCTTCATATGACCATGCACATGTGTAGAATGTTTCATCAACCTGAAAGAAAATTATATAGGTTCATTAGAAAAATACAGGACCAGCATGTTACTATTGCAGGAAATAATAAAATCCGGGCGGCACGCATGCGGGCCGAACCCGCGCGCCGGTGACTACACGCATGACGAAAAGGTGCCCTAACAGTAAGTATAGTATTCTGTTAAATGTGGTAATGACTGCTTCGGTGGCAAAGTCGTTAGTGCACCCGCTTTCGACGCTGGAGTTTTGGGTTAGATTCCCGGTCGGGACAAACATTGTGTGGTGACATATATGTTTGTACCAAAGTCTGGATGTTTCCTATGTATAATATTATGTATTTACAAAAAAAAAGTATACAAGTATTTATATCAGTTTATCTAGTACTCAAATAACAAGCTCTGTTTAGTTTGAGACTAGATGGTGTTGTGTGAACTGTCCTAACATATATATTTATTTTATTTATTAACTTAAAAATCAGACACCATAGCTCAGTTTGTAGGTGGCATATGGCAGAGCTTGGAAACAGCATTCACACATCTGTCCACTTGCACTTAATAAAACCAAGGCAATGAAGTACAATGAGAAATACTCACATCAGGATCAGCATAGCATTGTAAAAACTTGAAGCCACCGGACTCAGGACATTCATAAATAGATACCCTGTTGCTTCCCACAACTGCAAACACCTGTGGCTCGCCATCACTCAAGTGGTGGTTGAACTGGCATCCAAATAGGGGCTGGCCATGGTCTTCTTTGGCACTACAACTAATTAAAACTTTATTATTATAAATACCTGAAATGCAGACATTCTACTTAGGAGTATGTAATCTGTCCTGCCTATTGGAGTTTTAATTTAAATTGACAGAGTGGCTAAAGATTTTCTATGGTGTTTGGTAATGGGCAATAGGCTTGCCCCTATTATGTTTGACCAACAAAATTACTGGCAAAGTGTAGGTGTGTAATGCATCTCTGGCTACTCCATGGGGGTATAGGCGTACTATATTTATTACTGATGAATAACAACCAATTTCTCTTGTGCGAATAATAGTCTTAACACACAGTTTACACTCTGATTAGTGTTAAGTGCGACTTCACACATTGTCTACTTGCAACTGTTAAGTTGCAAAGCAAGTGCAACTGATTTTACTAATAAAACCAGTTGCACTCGCTCTTAACAGAATGTTAACCATCGTCTTTAGAGTTAAGTTTTACAATAAGTGCTCTTACTTGAATTTGTATGGAGGTTTTACTGGTACTTGCTTTGGAGCTTTTTTCTTGCCTCGTCGTCGTTTTTTGAAACGTGTATTAGTTGGAGTTTCACTCCTGGACGTATTGTCAGTGTTAGAAGTGCTTTCTACGCTCGAAGTCTCATCCTATAAAAATTACTACAAATATACATTTGGTTGGCAAAATCATACGAGTCATTCTTCCCAGACAACTAAAGATGCATATATTTATTTGATATAGGTATAATATAATAAAAAAGGATCGTGAAGGACTAAGCAAGGGCAATGTGTTGAGAACAGTCCCGTCAAGTTAGTCACATAAAACAATGGCCAGTAAACATAATACTCACATTTTCATTGTCTGAAAAGTTCATAATAATTGTATCCTAGTTAACTTTTCACTGTTTAATAACTTTTTAATACTAATTTAATTCAAATAAATAGCAATATTCATCAAATTCTAGGACACAGATTTGCTAAAGTTTACGGATGGATATCAGCTGACAGATGCGTCTGTAATGTCAAATGTCGAAAATTCGCGGCAAATACTGTCAAGCGATAATAGTGATGGGATTAGAATTAAAATGACTTTTTAGTCGATTAGTATGACTGAAACCTTGTTATTTAATCGTTTTGTCTCGGTTTGCGAATACGAAATCTGTTCAACTTAAAGACCAAAGTATCACCATCCAACGTGACAACGCTGCAAGCGTTCTGGGATGGGAACCTTCCATATCCTCCTTCCTTTATTCATTAACGTTTTGTGTAATTTAAAATTCTCTCCTAAGAATCAGAAAGACCAATAAGCGCTGTTGACGTGCAAACTCTCTCTCCACACTTTCACCGAGGTAAAAGAGTTTAATCAGATTTTTATTTTCTTATTTTGGCGACGGTAAAATAAAGATAGATCACTCAGTTTTCTAGTATTTAATTCATAATGGTAATAAATTATAATTCTGTACCTTTTATAAATAAGTAAAAACCATTTATAATACTTAACATAATAATTGATATTCATAAACTTATTAATTATTTTATTCACACTAAGAATATCTTACACTCAACAAATCACAGCCATGTCTTATTGTACTAAAATTTAATGCTAAAAATAACTTTAAGATATTTAATACTGAAAGAGGTTTAAGAGTTATACTTATTGTAAATATTAAAACGTGGTAACTATTTAGGTTCTAGTCAAAGTGCAAGATGATCTGCAATTTTGAAATGGTAACCATGTGTGTAAATAAGAAATTAGCCAAACGTTGGAGGTTGACATGTGCAAGCGTGACGTAGTGCTACGCGAAGGAAAGGCAGGAACTGGTCTACACGGGCATACACTCCTGGATATCCTGGTCTTGCACAGCCTCGACCCCATGAGACGATGCCTGTCAAAGAAACGCAGTTATTTTTGCTAATGATAATTTAGAAGAGAACTATTAGCGGCGACCGGTGCATTTGACGATCAATGGATTAGGCTCTAGTGAACATAGAACTTCCCAGTTTGTGGCAATATCAATCACTCTATTACGTCAAATTTCCGAAAAGTGGGCGTATAGGTAATATGTGTCTAAAAGCCCTTCGAGGTTTCAGATATGAGTATCAACTTGCAAGTTCGGCGAAAATGTAAAATAAACTTAACGAATGTCTGTTATGGTGTGAAATCGACTAAAATGTACGTCACAACGATGATCACAACATTATTGTACAGCCAGTGTGGCCATAAGTGATAAATGTAGAGAAAGTTTGATCTCTAAAATCGAGCGTTTCGCGACTTACGTACGCATTTGATAATATAATTGGAGTTTATCTAATTAGCAGTCATAATTTAGTAGGTACCACACTTACCGACAAGGCTAAAATATGGTTGCGGAATAAGCAGAGGACCACCAGAATCACCGGTGCAAGAATCACGATTCGGTGCATTGGCACATATCATACGAGGTGTGACTTTCCTACGTCCATATCCGGCTCCGGAACAATCATCTTGCCCCCAGATTTTCACGTCAGCCTGTAAGAATGTAATGATCCAGATTCTAATTTTTATAAAATGTATTTTAAGGCATAAAGATAACTTAAACGTCATTAAGAGATCTGGTGTTTTTAAGTCAGACGCTCGTTTTGTATCCGCCGGCTTCCGCGACGAAGACGAAATCACTGAAACTTCCGCTTTCAAACCGCTGTTAGTGTGATTCTTACTGATTGACAAACGACAAGACCGTGCTATCTTTGGACATAGTTATTAAAGGATAGTTCTGGCTTTATTTAGCTCTCGTTTTAGGTCAGCCCTGTTTGCTTGTTACCTACACTTGCTGCAGGATGGATGAGACCAGCAAATATACCTACGTGTTCGGGAACAGCAGAAAGAAAGAAAAGAAAAAAGAAAGAGTGTTTTATTTGTGTATCACAACATTTTACATTAAAAACCACTTACATTTAACAGCAATAGTCTAACCCTTTTACCAATCAAGTGTCTGGTGAACTGTGGTCGTAATAAACGTTTGTCTGCCCTTTCAGGGATAAAGGGTGTGTGTGTGTGCTCCAAGTCAAAGAACAACAATACCTACCTATATTTTTATGACTGACCTATATCTACTATCATGTGCATTTAGTGAAATTTAAAGCTGTTTATTTGGAATTATAAACGAACACAATTTTTTTAGGTATTTATGATAAGAAAAGAAGCTGATTGCCAGGAAGAATAAAAGTAAGTTTACCGTCGACCTGGATTCGATACAAAATACTTTAATTTAAATTCAACCTATTGACCTTGATTTATATGAATAAAATGTTTTCTCACTTTCATGGGTATGTTTGAGGAAGGTCCCTTTTCCACAGTACTGCCCCAACCCGACACTATGGCGCTTACACCATCAATATCATTGTCGTCAACATCTGGAAAACATAATATTTTTTTATTTAGAAAACAAACAATTATACTAAACTTAGAGTACATAGGTTCTCATACTTGTATCTTTATTTTAGTACTTTACTAAAATAAAGATACAAGTAGGTACAGTAAGGAATTGATGTTTTTGCTAAATTAAAGTAAAGAAAAGCAATGAAAAACGGTATTCTATTGGAATTCTCTAACACAGTCAGTCAGGGTAATTTTACATTGGTTTAAGGGTAAATACATGGGGCACACTAAAAGTTTTGCACTTCTAGCTAATCGGAACTATTTGAATTTCGAATGTTATATTTTTTTAAACGTTGCAACCTACTTAGTAATAAAAAAAAACAATCGGGCGGCGGCAGGCGGGAAATCATTTGTCAATTGTTTTTTATCATACATCAAAGTTCTACGTATGCAACGAAAATGGAATTAAGTCGAAAAGATTTTAGAGCGATGATTTTTTATGATTTTAAAAGTTATCTCTCTCCGCAAGACTGTGCCGCTCGTCTTCAAAATGCTTTTGGGAGAGAAGCACCTTCTTTGAGCACCGTGAGGCGATGGTTTGCTGAATTTGAGAGAGTCAGTCGAGTTTCTTTACATGATGGATTTCGTAAAGTTCGGCCTTCAACTGCCGTCAACGAAAAAAATGTGGCTACTGTTAAGCGGTTAATTGAAGAAAACCCGCGGATTACCTATGAGACAATTCGAGGACTATTGGGGATTGGTATTAGTCAAATCCAGACAATTTTACACGAAGAATTGAAAGTTCAGAAACTTTGTTGTCGTTGGATCCCTCATGAACTGACAGCGGAGCAGAAGCGGGCTCGCGTGGAATGGTGCTCACAGATGCTACTGAAGTACGACCACGGACATTCTAATGCTGTTTATGACATTGTCAAAGGAGACGAAACGTGGATTTTTTCTCAGCTACGGGTCCCATCTGTACAATTCCACTTGAAGATCAAAAGAGTGTTAATGCCGAGTGGTATTCTACCATTTGTTTACCCAGGGTGTTAGAAAAAGTTCACAAAAGACGACCCAAAAGCCGCGTTCTCCTACATCATGACAACGCTTCTTCACACACGGCCAACAAAACAAAGTCATTTTTAGCTTCCGAAAAAGTACAACTCGTCACCCATCCTGCGCATAGCCCCGATCTAGCACCCTGTGATTTCTGTATTTTCCTCAAAATCAAAGATTTGATGAGAGGTTTCACTTTTACCAACTCCAAAGAGGCAGTGATAGCGTTCAATCAGCACGTAGAAAACATGCCTTCAGATCTATGGTCCTCCTGTTTTAAAAAATGATTCAATCGCATGAAAAAATGTTTAAAATGTAAAGGAGAGTATTTTGAAAAGCAATAAACATAATATTTTGGATTTAACATGTTGATTTTTTAAGTTACGCAAAACTTATAGTGTGACCTACGTATACTCGTATCTACATTGTTGAAGAGTGTGTTGTTTATATTACGAAAGATAGGATGATATGAAGAGTAGGTAGTACTTCGTATTTATCTACACTAAAAAATATGGGTAGATACCTAGTTTTTACAATATTTACAGAAATTGGTGCTAAGAAGCCCTATCATCATCTCTAGGGCCCATGACATCCCCGCCTACGCGCTTGCAACTGCTGCCAACCGTACTAGCCTCTGGGACTTGGATTTTTGCGGAGCGCGTGACTGGTTGCCTTTCAGGTTACATGGAACTACTGGGAATAATCCAATTGCAATACCGGACATTGTTTCCTTGTTCCGCACCGCGAACTAGTTCAGAGAAACTAGTTCTTCCGTGCGGGAAAAATCAAGGATTACCTTGACATTGGCGAAATCATCGATGATTATCGACGTTATTTAAAAAAAAATAAGAAGAACGAGGGTCTGTAAAATAGAACCCCCCGGAAATGCAATAGGCTTGCCATCTATTTATTACGTAAAGGTAAACGAATTGGCGACATATGGGTCTAATAAGCACCTCTAAGCTGTCTACCACTTCGGAGTCTGTCTCTGTCATACAACAATCGTGTAGAAGATCCTCCGCGTCATTGCCTACCCAAAGTGCTGGCTACGTTGTCACATCTCATCATGGTAATTGTTACGGGGCTCTGTATACAATCAATAACCATTCTGAAAGCCAGTAGTTCAGACCCCTTACCATAGCGCTCGGAAGAGTTTGTCAAAAACCAATGATATCGCAGGAAATGGGTTAATTGGGTCATGTGACAGACGTTTTCTGCGATATCATTGGTTACCTATCGACAAACTATTCCGATGCCATGCTCATAAAGCAGAGTCTACCTACTTCCAATCTCTGCAGTCTAAGCGTTTATTTACCATACCAATCATTTAGTTACCTGGCAAGCATGCAGGCCTGTACAGTCGATCTGGTAACGGCTCTGCCAACTTTAGCACGGCGATATCGTAGTCGTACGTGTATCTGTTGAAATTTGGATGCTGACCCACGTGGATTACTTCGTATCCGTCAGACCTTGAAGTGTTTACGTCGTATTCACCGACTAGCACAGAGAAACGGGAAACTTCGATCCTGTAAATGCGACAAAGATTAGTTTTAATAATGGCAAGTAGTATCTACTTAAATAGTTTCGATATCGCCAATGCTGGGTTATTTTTTTTTTTTTTTTTTTTTTTTTTTTTTTTTTTTTTTTTTTTTTTGTGAGCGCTCCTCTACCGATGGCAGAGCCTATTCTGCATCTAGATTATTTAGCCTAGTCTACCTAATGAATCGACAGCCCTCTCAGGGCTCACTTCTCTTTACCTAAACTTACACCCGTATTTGCCGGCCACGCCACAGGGCGCATGGACGCCATGCACTGGGAAATGGTGATTAACCAGCGCACGGCGCCGCACACCCCGTGGCGCCGCCCGCAAATACGTCGTTTTGTATTAAATCATCTTTCATTCCAGTTCTCTTGTATCATTCTATTTCTTCTTTTATTCCTCTCGCACTTTCATACAACCTTTCATTCTTTTGTGTTGGGGATTTGTAGGGTATACCAGCGCTTTTATATTTATTTAGAAATTTTTATCTTTACATATTCTCTTATATCTATTTTACACTTTCTTAAATCTAACAATCTTAATTTTTTAACAAAGTATTCTTATAATCTCTTATGTATTTATATTTATTTTAGTCTAACAGTCCTAAATATATATTATCTTCTTTTATTACATTAATAACATTCAGAAAAGATTTTTCTTAAAAAAAAAAATAACACTTTGAACCTTAGGATATTCTTACATTTTTATATTTATTTTTACACTTCGTACAAAGTAAACCTTCCTACACCTGTTTAATTCTTATTTTTTATACATTTACATATTCCTTATATTAACGTTTCTTTTTTACTATCTTAGTATATATAACGCCCAATATTCCATATGATATTGTCGTATATTGTCTAGTTTCCACCATTTCTTAAATGTGCTATTTTAATTATTTTCTCCGTGTATTTGAGAAACGGTTCTCGAAAATGTCTTAACATTGTGGGCAGGTTTTCCTGAATTAACCTAATATTGTTGCTTTGTTCAAAATTTAATCGGTCGGTCATATGGACTGGGCACTCAAGCAGCAAGTGTATGACTGTTTCGTGTACGTCCGGGTCGCAGGCGCACGATGGGCTCGCCTTACACCTGAAACGGTGCAGGTATTCTGCGAACCCACCGTGGCCCGTAAGCAGTTGTGTCGTTGTGCCAGCGACCGGCATCTTGCGGACGATACTGTACGCCTCCACTGCACAAGGGAGGAAAAGCTTGGTGACGGAGGCGGTCGTACCTTCTTTGTACCTCTCATTCCACTCGTGTAGCGTCCGCTGACGCAGAATGCGCTTCACGAATGAAACCGGGTACAAACCGTAGTCCGGTGCCTTCTTCAATTTCAGAGCCGCCTCCTTGGCGAGTTCGTCGGCTCGCTCATTGCCCTCCAGCCCTGCGTGGGCCTTGACCCAGAATAAGGAGATTTCCTTACCCTGGGCCATGCCTTGCCGAATGGCGGTTCTGGCTTCCACCGCCAGGGGATGGAGGGCATGACGGTTAATTACCGTCAGGAGTGCGGCTCTGCTATCGGAGAAGATGCCGAACGTGGTAGCGCCACGCCTGAGAATCTCACTGGCCGCTCTGCACAGCGCCAGGAGCTCGGCCTGGTAGACGGTGCAATGCGGCGCGAGAGCAAGTTTGAGGGCCTTGGTTTCGGCCACGTTATTCCAAAACGATAACGCTGCACCGACCCGGCCCTCAATCTTGCTCCCGTCCGTAAATATTCGTACCTCCAAATGGGTGAAATTGTTGACTTGATCCTCGTCTACCAGGTCCGTAAACCCTAAAGCGGTGTGCACAGCGGGGTGAGGACCCTCGATTGCTCGGGCCATCCGTTCAGTCTCCCAGTCCCCAAGCCCTAACTGGTCAACTCCTCTCTTGGCCTCATATAATGAGGCCACCTCACGAATTCTGAGGTCCAGAGGGAGCAGGCCAGAAAGGACCAGTGCCGAGTTCAGGGAGACCGTCCGGTGGGCCTTACACAATTTCTGGGCGAAACCGCGCTGTACCGCGTTCAGCTGCTTTTGGACGCCAAGCTTATTCGCCGTTGTGTGCCAAGCACTGGCCGCGTACAATATCGTCGGCTCCACGGCAGCTACGTAGATCGTCCGGATCACCTCGGGGTGTAACCCCCAGCTGATCCGGGCCATCCGCGCAAGCTTGTGGTAGATGCCGATCGCTTTTCTGCAAATGTTCTTAATGTGTGTGTTGAAGGTGAGTTTGTGGTCGATAGTTAACCCTAGGATCTTAATCTCCTCGGAGAGACAAATGTCCACCCCTCCCATGTGCAGGCGTGGGGTATCGTATTTCAGTCGCCTGGTTACGAGCATTGCGCACGTCTTATGCGGCGCGAATTTCAGCTTATTCTCGATACCCCACTCCTGCACATAGGCGAGGGACGCATTAGCTTGCGTTTCTATGTCAAGTGCCGAGTCACCATCGAACACCAACACCACATCGTCCGCGAACGCCTGAACATACATCCCCTTTCGTTCCAGTCCATTCAAAAGCGGATTCAAAAGTAAGTTCCACAGTAAGGGACCTCCGATCGAACCTTGGACGCACCCTTTGTCCGTAGGGCGGCTGCACTCCTCGCCCGCGTACCTTACCCTTACCTTCCTTTCGCTAAGGTAGCTGCTGACCACCCGTCTCAAGTTTGTCGGACATCCTTCCTCCGCCAGTCGTACTTTTATGACCGGCCACCAGGCGCTGTCGAAGGCGCCCTCTATGTCCAAGGACACCATAGTGACTATTCTCTTTGCGTCGAGTTTAGTCACTATGTGCCCCATGAGGTCATAGAGGGCGTCTTCGGTGCTCTTCTGGGGCATAAAGCCGTACTGGCGGGGATTCATCCTCGGTAAAAGATGAAACTTGAGTCGGGTGACCAGCATCCTCTCGTACACCTTTCCCAAGACCGGTAACAGGCCAATTGGTCTGTACGACTTGGGAACCGTGTACGAGTCCTTGCCTGGCTTCTTCAGCACCACCACCACGGCTTCCTTCCATATCTTAGGAAAGTAGCCGTGCCGGAGGCACTGATTAAGCAGCTCGAGGAAGTATAAGGGGTCGGCCCTGACAGCGTGGTTGCAGATGTCGGATGTAAATCCGTCCGCCCCCGGTGCTTTCTTGGGGTTGAACCTATGAAGGGCATCGTACAATTCCGCGAGAGTAAAAGGTGGGTCATCTCCATGATGACCCTCGCCGTTGTCGTCGTCATCTACCTCTGCTGCCTTTTTTCTAATGGCACGATGCCCCTCGTTATCCTCCTCAACTCTATCTTCCGGATAGAAGGTTTGAGCGAGGAGGTTGGCTGAACCCCAAGAATCCAGGTGGGTTCCATTATGAATTAGAGGCTGATCTTCTTCCCTTACTGTGGCCCTTCCTAACACTCTGTAAATCCCTTCCCATACCCCCTCCCTGTCCTGCTTTCCGCAGAAGGCCTTCCAACTTTCGACCTGTGCCTTTTTTACTTCGCTTTCATACATCTCCTTTTGCTCTAGATATCGCAGAACCACCCTCTCTCTCCGGACCGGGCATGCATTCCGGATCCGACGCCTTTTGGTGTTGACGGCCCTTCTCAACTCGGCAAGCCTCTCCGACCACCACGGCATAGTGACAACATCTCTATTCTTAATACGAGGGATACTATCCTCGCAGGTATCACCGATGATGCTGGTGTACGCTCCAATGACGGTCTCCAATTCCTGCGTATTCGCAATATTTTGGAGACCAATTTGTTGGTCATGGAGCGCACCGACCATCTGTATCCCAAATTTCTCCCAATCCGCCTTTTTTGTGTGATACCTGCGAGTTGTCCTCTTAATGGAGGTACCGGAAGATTTTACCAGATTGATGTTGAACATTATGCCGTTGTGGTCCGAGCTGGGTGCTAGGGTCTCGTCAACCCGCCAGCCGTCGATTCGCGGAAGCATGTCACTAGAACATACCGTGACGTCCACGTGGCTGCGATATCTCGTTACACCTCTAACAGTGTCGAAAGTTGGAGTGTCTCCGCTATTCAGAACCTGGAGGGCCCATTCATTTAGAGCACCACTCAGTGTGACACCCCTGGGACATTCTGTCGTGCCACCCCACCAGGCACTCTTCGCATTGGCATCCCCTCCGAAGATAACAGACCGTGGTCCCAACGTACGGACGACTCTATCCAAGGTCTCCAGGTAGGGCTCGATGGGTTCGGATGGTTCGAAGTAGAAGGATACCAGCGTGATCATCCAGGCACTGGTCCGGATCCCCACCACCGCCACATTGTCGGTAGTGAGTTGCGGGTACTGAACGACGTCCAACGCCGAGTCAAACACGACGATGGCCGCCTTTGCAGTCCCATCTCCTTGTCCAGCGTTCTGGAAGACCCTGACGCCCTGGTATCCCCTCATCCTCTTACCATTGCCCACGTAAGGCTCCTGTACGAGTGCCACGGATACCTTACGCCTGGAGGCCTCGAGTAGGAAGTCTTGGGTTGCCACCTGTTTCTTCATTAGGTTTGCCTGTGCGACTCTGTATGGGGAAGCAATGCCCGGGGTGCCCTTAGCAGTACTGGGTGGTTGCCCGTGCTATGTCATCCCATCTCATTCTTACTGGGCATGAACTAAACATTGCGCTGTGCCGTGTGTCGCCCAGCCCCTCCCGACGGCAGTTACAACAGGAAGGCTGTGTTCCCACCTGCAGCTCTGGGCACTTGGCCTTCATGTGAAGGCCTCCGCAGTGGCTGCACGTGGGCTCCGTACTCTTACAGTACTTCCTGCTGTGTCCATACCCTAGGCATAGGGAGCACTGCACTAGTGGAGATTGATCTGCAACTCTTACGGGTTGCAGATCAATGTGCAGCCTCCCCAGTTCCAGGGCACGGGACCATACCATTGGGGAGACCCTGAGCACCACATGACACATTAGAGGGTTCCGCGCATTCCTTCGGTACTGCACGGACATGCGATCCTGGTCGTCAGGCAGGTCGCGGAAAATCTCGCGGTTGCGAGTCCTGACAGCGTTCAACAGTTGTTCGTCCTTGTGTAGTTTTAACACGCCGTACAGCACCAGAAGGGGATCGCGGTTCTTCATCACCTCTACGCAAAGGCCCCTCTCCCTATCTCCGAGCCTTTGCGCTGCCCTCTTTCGCTCCTCTTCCGTTCTATAACCTACTATAACCCTCTTATCCTTCGCCTTTCTTACTTTCTCAACTCTCACCCATCCCTCGTCCTCATTCGCTACCTTTCTTAACCTTTCAATCACTTCCTCACTCGTCTCCTGCTCATCCCTAGACGAGATCACCACCGAGTGGAGTGCGGTCCTCCCCGGAGGCTGATTTTCGCTCCGGCCCGCTACTGCACCTGCGTATGTCATTCTCTCCTTACTCTCTTTCTCTTTTGCTCTCACATCCATACCTTCTAATCTTTCTTTCATCTCTTTCATAACTCCATTTCCTTCATTCATTCTTCTCTCATTCTCTTTTAATAACTTTGTGTTGCTCTCTATTTGGGCCTTTAGCCTCTCCTCCATAATTTTTATTTGCTTGGCCACTTTTGTAAAATCATTATTCTGGAGGTTCGGTACTTCTTTGTTTGTAATTATCGACTCGGTGTCGCCATTTGGTCCTACCTCCTTCACAATGTCGTACAGACACTCCAACGCTCCTATGGCACCCCACTTGCACGCTGTTTTAATGTTGCCTGCTGTCATGATACATGATTTCCCGTGTATCATGAGTTTTCTTGCTCTGGCTATTCTGTTATGCGGGCCGGGGGGTTCTGGTGTGGTTTTGGGTGGTGTAAGCTCCAATACATCCTTACTGGGTGAATGTTGGGATGGTTCTGGAGCGGCTGTGATGGTGGTATTAGCCGTTTTAGTAGGGGCCACTGTGGTGGTGGTCGCGGTGCTGGAGGTTGCGACGATGGTGGTCGCTGTTGTAGAGGTAGGTGTCGCGGTGGTGTTGGTGTTCGCGGCGCCGGTCGAGGTGGTAGCGGTTTTAATCCTAGCTGTCCCGATTTTCGGAGGAGTACGTGTTAATGCCGGTCTCATAGCTGTTTTAGGTTCCAGGAGGTCCTTTTTCGCTGCTCTCCGAGTTTGTATAATTTTGGTGTTACTACTGCCGGCACTCTCCAGACTTTTACGAATGGCGGATACTTTCGTCGTTGCTTTGTTAGGCGACTCTGTAGGCTCTTCACCCTTCCTCTCCTTAATTGGTGTCCTAATAGGGTTCATGTTGGCGCTCTATACTTCTGGTATGTATAGGTACCAGAAAGTATGTGTGTATTGTGTTTACTCAGGGTATGTAAAGGGTACCCTGGGTAGTGTGTGTTAGTGAAGTGTGTGCTCGACCCGGACTATGTGGTGTGAGTGTGTGTGTGTGTGTGTGTGTGAGTGTGTGTGTGTGTGTGTGTGTGAGTGTGTGTGTGTGTGTGTGTGTGTGTGTGTGTGTGTGTGTGTGTGTGTGTATATGTAAGTGTGTGTGGGTGTGCGTGTGTGGCTTGAATGCCCAATACTAATTAAGTAAATTTTTTATTACAGGTACGGATCCTGGTCGTGCGGTGGAATGCAAGGGAGCACCTAGTCTGAGGCGTGTCCCCCCCTTTGGTCAACTCTAGCTACTGTGGTGAGTAGAAATTACTCGTGTTAAAAATATTAATAAAACGAAAATAAAATTGCTCTATATAGAGACCCGTCTAGGCCAGTTGAGTCAACCAGGATGCTCTTTCCTGGGTCTAGATTGTAGTAGCACAGCTACAAGTCTTAAAGCTAGGCCAATATGGGCTTAAAAAGTCTTATATCTAAATTACCTACTAAAAATGTACAAAGTCTTAACCTAAGTCGTATTTCTAGTGTCTGGAAAGAGGCAGGATGTCTCCTCTGTTCTGGCTTATATCCCAAAATGGATAAAGCCCTCTAAAAACCGCGAAATCGGGTCGATTCTAGGTAGAGTCGTCCGATTGACTCTACACCCCCCCCAAACGGTAGAGCTCCTCGAGCCCGTCCCAACAATACCTCACACGGGTATGTAGCTCCCACTGGCTCGGCCACACGATCCGGTCCAAGTTTTGGTCCCAGCTGGGACCAAAAACTTCCCAGAGGCGTATCTCCGAGACCAGTGATCCTAGCTCACCTAGAGAGGGCTCGCCGTAAAGGGCCCGACGAATTCTATCGATTTACCGGGCAGTTTTCGGTAAATTATGGGACCAAAATTTGGACCCAGACTTTACCGAATCCGTCCCCCCTATATGTAACGGTGGAAAGAGGTCCTGCAAACTATTGTCGCACTGAAAATCCCACCTCTCTACGACCAATAGGTCAGGAGATAGAGATGTTTCAAAAAAAACAAGATGGCCGCGCTGCTGTCAAATCGAAACTTTGACCGGCCTTATCTCCCGAACCGGAAGTCGCAGAGGCGCAGGGATTTCTTAGTAGAGTTCAGCCTGACCTCCTGCGTCGATCCAAACACTCTCCCGCAACTGAAAAATAATGGGTCCAAAATGGATCTACTGGTAACTGACTTGGTAGAGTGGGTCCCACCGATGCCGAAAGTGAAATCGGTAAGCCCGTACGCCTCGCCGTTCCGGAGCTACGGCCTGTTGAATATTTTCAAAATGGCCGCCGAACTGTCAAAGTCCGGGTTTGACTAGGAATAACTCCGGAACCAAAAGCCGCACAGGCACCGGGTTTCCACTGTACGCACCGGCAGGATCCCCTGCACCTTCCTACAGTAAAATCTAGATGCAGAATAAATTTGGTCCCAAATGGGACCAAAGGTACCAGATATTAAAATTTTTAATGAGGCCTAACTAATGTCGAAAGCCGCGCTTTCCTATGTGTGCCCAGACCGGAGTTATACAAATTCTAAAAATTGGGACCAAAAATTAAAAATGGGACTTTTGTTAAAAATTTTGAATTTTGAAGATAGCGACTCAGGATTTTGGGTTCCAGGACAGATTACACCCTGTCCGAACACTATTCCGGCATAAAATTTTAATAATTACTATTTAATTCCGATTTATGTACAAAAAACACTAAAAATTTGATAACTCTGCAGATAAAAAAGATAAAAATACACAAAAAATTCAATAATTAGTATAAAATGCGGGTCTACAACCTTAAATAATAGTACACAAAAAATAAACAAATTTGAAAAAATTAGCACAAAAAATATACAAAAGTAGGTTTTTTAATTATTTTACAGACTAAAAATTGTCCAAAATTCTTGATAATCGCTGGGTCTCTTCCACTGGCGAGCGCGCAACTTGTAGCAGTTGCAGTTTGTTCTATAAATGCACCCAAACTGAACTACGTAGAGTCAAAGTTTTGAATTTTAATTAAAAATAACTCACTTTAGAATTGTCTTAAAATTATTCCGCCACGGCCGAAGTGCTGTCCGTGATGAGCTCTTGTGTTCCCCAATTTTTCAGTACGCTCCGATGAAATTTCGACTGGGCGTGGCTCGAAGCAAAAGAGAAAGTTCCTCTTTTACTCCGTAACCGTGCGCTCGCAGATCGAGGTGGAGGTGTTGGCAGGTGCGGGCAGCCGGGGGGCACCCGGAGGCACTTCTTCCCAGACGGAAATCACTACACCCACTGAGTTATTGCCGAAAAACATATACACTTTCACCAAAAAATCACTTTTTCTTCTATAACTTTTCACTGGCTATAGTCACCTTAACTAGCGATGTACCGGCGGATGCGCCTCGCGAATGCGCAACTTTTGATACCTTACTCAGGTTGCTAGCGCGAAGAAAACCCACAAAAACAAATTTAGCAAGCAATTTAGCAAGATTTAAATTAAAAAAAACTAGTTTAACTGATGCCCATGACTCAGCTTTCATGGGATAACATTATACCATAAATGGTTTCGTGCCATCCGACTTTGCTGAAAGTATGCTTACCTATAGGTATGTTGCCCTGATTTGACTGTTTTTAATGTTCCCGTTGAACTCCCGGTGACATAAATAAAAAAAAAATTATGAATAAAAACTACCTTTAAGCACAGAATAGGGAACAGTACTTACATACTATAAGTAAGTACTTAGCTGTGTACCTACTTACCTACCTACATGACGTGACATTAACCTGAACCTTCAAACTAATGTAAAACATTTAGCACTTTTAAATGGTGATTAATATTCAGAACACATCATTAACACAACAATATTGATTCACTGTGTCGCACTACGTGGCTATTCGCTTGAGATCACAAAAGGATCAGGCGCATCTGATGCGACCTTAACCTCATTAGGGGTGATGTAACAACAAGGCTGTATAATTGTAATACTCTTGTGCATTTAAAAAAGTTGTAATATGTGCCTATTTGCGCCAAAACAAAGCAGATTCGGAAGGAATTTTTTTAAGATTTTTGTCGAGACTACTTTTGCGTTTTTTGTACACTCATATTGCAGGGTTTAGTAAATTGGTAAATTGGGCGCATTTTCATATAAAGTTATTTAATTTTATTGTTTAATTTCTATGATATTTCTTACAAGTCCGTGATTTAATGTCTATTAGTTGACCAAGCGAGCGAAGCGTCTATATTTTGTAATTTTAATTGATACTGCCAGTTCAGAGGTTGGAGGTCAATGGAAGCTCAAGCCAATTTCACGTGCCGATCAACGGCCAAGGCTTTAGTAGGTAAACATAAAGTTACCGGTGAACGGTAATTAATCTCAAGAAGCAACTCTTCTTGAGATTAATTACCGTTCGTTAGTCAGAATGTAAACACGTAGGTAGGTACTTAGTTAGGTACTTATTTATTGATCTCAGAAGTTACTGAAGGCACGTTAGCAAGGCCACGGAACTAAAAAAAAAAAAAAAAGAGGCATTTCGTTATGTTTTCACAGATAGCCCAAGCCCTGTTTGGGGCAACATTTAGGCTGTTGTTTCAATAAAATCGGTTGGGTTTGTTTTAACAAAAATAGCTCTTTAAAGTCTCACGCAAACGTATAGAAAGATCTTAGCAATCTCCCTAATGTTTATGTTTTTAAAAGACTTAAAAAATCATCCCCACTTTACGTGTCCAAAAAAATATACACCTTACCTATTTCATGATGTTATTTTACCACTTTGTCGGTGTGGTAAATTGTGTATAGATACATATGGATGCAAGGTTCACCTTTCTTGCACTAACTGTGTAGAAGGGCAGCCGCAGACGGACGGACATGACGAAACTATAAGGGTACAGAGAACTACGGTCTACGGAATCCTAAAAAACCATACGTGAAAAGCCCGGACGCGACGGAAGTTATCAATAAAACAGTTTGCAATTAAAATGAATGAAAAGATAAAATTACTTAACGGTTAAGGCGAGTAATAAAACATATTGGAATACGAGTATATTACGTAGACACGCACATCGTTAATGAATTATTATTTGGAAGAATTTATCGATGCATCTTTGTAGGTATTTATAACATCAGCTCTCTGGCCTCACTGCCACTGAAAGTCCCGTTAAATATTGGTCCCATTCAAGAAATTGGCGACCAAACAGACAGACAGATTTTTTTTGAAAATAGGTATTCTTATGTACCTAATAGTAATAGCATAATTATTAATAGGTACGGCATTTATTATAACCATTTATTGAAATTATTTTCTTAACATACATTTTTTTACAATATTTATAGAAAAAGTTACATATAATATTATAAAAAATCCATGTCAGACCACCACCAGTAGCGGAGCAGCCGAGCAGGGCCCAAACTACCAGCGCAGCGGTAGAGGTCACAGACTGAGAAACCTCCTAACGATGCGTGCCGTGTAGATCGATATCAGGCCTATTGGGAACAATAGTCCTGTCCGTGATGATTGATCGGTCCCAGTAGAGCAATGCACGACCATTCTCGAGAACTGGCTCTGGTGTGTACTTATAGTACGGTACCTCGGACTCAATAAGGCCGTATTGAAGAGCAAGTTGCTAGTGGATGATCCTGGCCACTTGATTGTGCCTATGCAAGTACCTACTCGGTGTTAGCAAGATACGAACAACCGGAAATAAAGTGGCGAAGTGATTCACCAGGCCGGTGGCATGCTCGACAAATGTCGACCGTACCGTCCTTAATGATATATTTCCTATAGTTGTTCGTCTTGATAACCTCATCTGCAATTGCACAGGCAAAACCTTCAGTTTCCCCAAAGAGGTCACCGAAACGCAGCCAGTTCACCGAAGCGAGCAGGTCTACGTCGGGTCCTGTTACGACCCGGTAGAACCGCCCGTGTAGCTCCTTACTCTTCCATACGTCCCTACGGTCTTCAGTACCTAGCACCTTTGGTTTACGCCAGTTCTCGTTAGCTAAGGAGAGAGGTGTCAGGCCCTTGTCAACCGTCACGACATCGCAATGAATGTCACACCCATTCTGTAGGAAGTAATTCCTCAGACTGCACACTTGGAGAGATGCCACCCCCACACAGTGGATAGCATGTTCGCGAGAACCGAACGTTTTAAACGTTCGTTTCTCTGCCGAACGATAGTGGCCTGGAACGCCCTGCCTGTGCACGTGTTTCCTCCCACATATAATCCTGGGTTCTTTAAGCGGAGCGTGAAGAGGCACATCAGTAGGTCGTCAAGTTGAGGGCCACTCTCAATAGTAATGTGTGCTATGTTAGTGGCCCACAATCGCTAGACGTCGTCACGACTTACCACTAGGCGAGCGGCGTCAATTTGGCGAACCAAATATAAAAAAAAAAATACTTCACGGTTATGGAGGTTCTTGGCATTTAAAAATCCTCGACCCCCCAACTTCCGTGGAATGTACAGTCTCATGACAGAAGATCGTGGGTGTAACATTCGATGCAATGTCAGTTGTTGACGGACTCGCCTATCCAGGGCGTCTAGTTCCTTTTGAGTCCATCTAAGTATGCCAATAGTACAACAATAAAGACATTACCCAACCGTTGAAAGCCCGCATTTTGTTACCCCCAGACAAAAAACTGTTAAGAACTTATGTCAGGCGGCCAAAAAAACGGTCTTTCACCGATTTCTTAATATCCTCTACCGCTATACCCAATGACTCTGACATACCTAGGTATTTATTTATTATAACTTACTTTTATTGCATTTAATGAAAGCTGTTAAATGATAATTACAAACAGACTTTTGTAAGACATTAATTGTTTATAAAATATTTAAGTAGTTAGAAATTATAAATCACAAAACCTGGAATGTCATCGACAGGACACAAATCCCCGGCCTTTCTCTAACAAGGGGAATGTTCTAAGATCTAAATATTTTAGGTACAGACTGACTGAGAAGAAATTTTAATTATTTTTCTGTGTAGGCCTTTGTGTAGGCATATACCGTACCTAGGTTGAATATGCTTTTGGTAAAAAGTTGTTAATTTGGAATTAATTAAAAATACACGTCAAAAATTTACTTAAAATTTATTATTAAAAATACGAAAATCTACGACGCCTTGCTTACTAATAATTGGTTAAATATTTCACCATTTTGGCTGGTTGGTCCAAAAACATAAAAAAAAACAATATTTGGTAGAACTAAAGTTCTACCATGCTTCAATCAAGCCATGGTCTCCAGTAGGAGTGGGTGGAACGCGGCCGTGTCCTTCTGCGAGCAGGTCATGTTCGCGAAGGAGGCGACCGAGAGGGAGAGGGAGCGTAATACCCTACCCGCCGAGTTCCGAAGTCACGGCGAGGGCGCTGCAGACTCAACTACTCCCAGGACCATCGACCTACATGATTGGGGCCTGAGGACGGCGGGATAGTCACTCGCCGTCCTTACAGAAGCTGGATAGAAGAAGGGTCGCGTGCTACGGGGCCGAGGCCCAGCGCAACCAGACTCACCGACGCGGGATAAAACCTTACGCCATCGATACAGGATTTTCATTCCGACCAAACCCCCCGAAGAGGCCACAGTGGTGGCCAAAGTCCGCCACTGGAAATACTGGTGCGTACCAGACCCGCTCGGCAACGGATGTAGGAGCGGCCGCGGTATTAGGCCACCGAATATTAAAAAAAAATAAAGGCGGCAATTTGAATAAATTTGCACCGGCTGATGCTTGCGGTATGGCACTGCGGACCCGTAAGATAATGCGGGGACCCGCAGGGCCTAAAATTATGCTTATTTGCTTTCCTCGTAATCCAAATGAAAAGTAGAGTGTTTAACTCGGGTGAAACCCATCAAAGTATAATACACACAATACCTATGCATAATACATTTTTGAAAAAAAATCTCACTTGTACATTCCACAATTTTTTTTATGGAAGGGTTTACCAAAAATAAAAATATTTGTGGAATGGTTTAATAATAAAAAAAAACATTAATTACAACTAAAAATACCATTTCGAATTTCAAAATCCTCTTCCCATTTTTTTAAGTAAGTGTTATGAACTCCGTTGAAAGCAAGGAATTCGGGAATGTCGTATAGGTACCCAGATTCTTGCCACCTGTATTATAAGATTGTAGTAGCTCATCAGACAGGACTCAAGTTTGGGTCACTAGTGTAGGTACCAGTTTGTATTAAAAACGTCTGTTGATACTGCCCTGCTTATTAGTGGGGCAAGTGTAATCAGTACGTGTCTCCTTCCCGCTACAAAAATGGCAATAAAGAGAACATAAAAATGACATGACACATCTTTATGACATTCTTTTGGCTAATTGGCAATTGCAAGCCTTTTTAAAAATCGACTTGAGTTGGCGTTCCGTATACTAACCAATTGTGTATGGAACTCTTTTATTTTTGTATTTTAAAGCAATGAGTATGCTTAAACTATTTTTAAAATATTAAGAAAGAAATTATAAATAGATCACAACAACTGATGTCATCGGCGGGACTCGAACCCACGGCCTTTCCCAACAGGGGGAGTGCTCTGACCAATTGATATATTTGCTATAACTACTCAACATGGTAACCCTGATGCCGCATTTTGAAAACTTTTCCAGTTTCAACAATGATACGGAAGAACTTTTCCACGCAACTTTGTAGATATTTTATGTTAATGGATACTTAAATGGAGGTACAACGACTTAAAAATATAAAAGAATATTTCCTAAATTTAGGGGCACAAATGTAAATTACTTATTAATTTCATTATGGCAATGCAAGACGAGTTTTGGTCAGTATCAGTTTTTGAAACTTGATAGGACCTTTTATTTCTTTCATTTTTCATTCATTAAAACGCATTTACGGTTTAAAGTCGTCGGGAGAACTCAAGGTGCGCTTACCTACATCACAGATAATATAATATAACTACATCAACTCATGTCAGAGTTAGTTCATCGCATTTAAAAATGTACGTGATGCGGTAACAACCTAGGTGTGAGTGATTGGTTGCGTGGCTGGTTGCCTTTTCGGTTACTCTGGCGCTGGGCATAAATCCAGGCCCAAACGCTCAATTGCAATACCGAACAACGTTTCCTTGTCCTGCACCACGAACTAGTTCAGAGTAACTAGTTCTTCTGTGCGGGAAAAATCAAGCATTACCTTGACATTGGCGAAATCATAGATGAACATCGATGGAGCCACGTTTTTAAAAAAAATAAGAAGAAGAAAGTGTGTAATAAATTTTTACTCGATTTCACAGCGATTTTCATCATACAGTTAAATTTTAGAATGATATTGTGTTAAATAGCTGTCTCGTTGTCAATTCCTACGGGAACAGTCAGGGATTGATTCAGGAAATGAATCATGTGCTAATTTTCAGGCAAACCTGTTCAAAACGGTTTGCGTGGGATGCATTCAGTAACAAACATCATTTCCGAATATAATTCCAGGACGTATATCTATCAGTATATTAGGTACCTACCCGATTTTATGTAAATATTGTTAATAAACACTTTTTTTTTTTGGTTTGTGCAAATAAATTACACCCGTTCTCGCCGCCCACCGGGAGCCACTGGAAATACCTTTGCGTGTGTACCAGAGACGTCCGGCAACGGAATTTAGAGCGGAATTAAAAACAAAAAGAACACCAGTTCCCGTTATCCCAATTATAGCTGAACGTATGGTTACTATGCGCATACCGATGTAGAGAACTAAAGACTTCCGTCAATTGTCAACGCATTTAACATTTAATCCTAGCTGAAGTCACACCAGTGTCAATAATTCACTTTCACCAATTACCTCTCACCTACATCTATTGTTTGATGATGGTAAACCGACGGCATATTCGTTTGAGTATCATAATTTTTTGTGAATAATTTATTCATGTTCATTTTGAGCCAAATAGTTAATTTACACATGTAAATTCAATATTGGTCTGAGTGAGAGAGGTGTTCAAAACCATGTTGTTTACGGTCTGTTGAGTCATAGAGAACACTTAAGATTTTGCGGTCGTAAATACAGTTTTACAAGTTACCGGTTGACTTTTGACCTGCTTTACAACGTTGATAATGTGTTTTTTAGTCCATTCTATTTATTGGATTTTTTGCCGTAAATTATTTGAATAGTTAAAAGATTGGACTTATAAACCGTTAAGTCAGTATATGTTTAAGATTAAATTGTGGACTGCTTGTAGGTATATTCTATACTTGAACAGTTTCCACATTGATCGATCATTATCTAGCCAGTTAAGAACTTGCCAAATAAATAATTAAATAAATATTTTTTTTTAAATATTTTTGGGCTATTTTTGGCTTGTGCTATGGGATTTAGACAAATGATAAATATACTTATACTAGTGGTCGCCCGCGACTTCGTCCGCGTGGTAATTTGGATTTTTTGCCGTTCCCGTCGCGCCGCGTTATATTTTGAACAAACTCGGGTTCAATTCCCCGGGTCGAATCATATATTTGTGTAATCCACAAATGTTTGTTTCGGAGTTTGGGTGTTTTCTATGTATATTATGTACTCGTATGTATTTAGAAATATCCTACTAATATTATAAATGCGAAAGTTTGTATGTATGGATGTTTGTTACTCTTTCACGTAAAAACTACTGAATGGATTTTAATGAAACTTTACAATAATATAGCTTATACATCAGAATAACACATAGGCTACAATTTATAAAGATACGGCGACGGGAACAATAATCGCGCGGACGAAGTCGCGGGTGAGCACTAGTATATTTATATGCGTAAGAATCTGCCAAACAAATTTCAACCCTCACATCACACTTATCACACTTTTCCATTGCTGCTTATCATAGGCAATAGGCAACTTCTATCCTCTGAACTGTTTCATACTTTTTTCTGACTGGACTGGATTTTTCTTCTGGTAACAAGTACCTAGTCCAACCACAAACGAAAACTTTATTTGGAAACTTAGTGTGTACAAGATGATTATAAAATGAAATGTTCATATAAAAAATAAAGACTTAATTTTTCTATATCTTGAAGTTTTGACACGCCGCCGCCGCCCGCCATAAAATGGCCACCGCATTCGTTTTGTTCGTTTTCGCATTGGCATGAATTTAAAAATGAAAACAAAATGGAATTATGTAGGTTCAGTGAAATGTAGGCTACAGGTGGAATATAAAGTAGGGTTTATAATATCAGAATGATTGTAAATGTGGACCACCGAATACGATAAAAACGGTTTTTTTTATATTGCTATCTTAATCAAAAATTATCAATTTGGAGGTAATTATAGGCCGTGAAAGCTTACATACCTCGTCCGAAACTTTAAATTTTTTTTTTTTTTTTTTTAGTTTTACTTACCTAAATATTTATTTTTGACCCAAAAACAGCTTCTCGGATATTATCATCGGATATACACTTAGATGAACGTAAAAAGGCGAATCGGTACATGAACAATTTAAGAAGTAAAATGGTTTCAAATTGTTACCTTCGGTTATTTAACCTTTGAGCCAACAGATCCGATGTAGGACACATTTTGAGTATTTATTTATTTAGAACAGCTTACAAGATATACACCAACACATTACATAATCATGTTTTAAGTGTTTTTAAGTGTCATACATTTGGTGCTACCTCAATTACAAATTGCCGCGGCATGCATTGACAAGCAAATTATAGACATAGATAAGTCAAATCAGAAAATTTAAGTAGGTACAATAATTTGTGAGACATTGTAAAATTGAGGAATTGATGAGGAATTTAAATTAAACTAACGTCTGCCCAAAGATGTCCAAAGCGCGCCCCATAGAGATACTGTTTTAATGGTGTTGAAGTCAGTTCATATGCGAGTGGAGTCTCAGATTACTTCTTGCTTTCTTGGGGATAAATAACCATAATAAACGGTACGAGTAGGTATTTGGTCTTCATGAGTAAATGATTATTTGATTATAAGTATGGTTTATTTATTTATATTTGCTTTCCACATTTTGTAGGGACCACTACGATACAAACCCGGAATAAATATATAAATATGTTAGGAGGACAATTGATAACTAAGCAGAGGTTGTGTTATGAGCACTAGATTTCTGACTTTCGACTCGTGGCAGCCTTATTTTTTTTTAAACGGACCACCGTTTATACTTATATTTTATACTTACACCGTGAAAGTACCAACTTTCACGGTGTAAGTATAAAATATTTGATTTAATTTTTATTGTAGTTTTTATTCTAGTTTTAGATTATTATTAATGTAAATATTTATTGTATGTGTCTGTAAAGAATTACTTAAACTCCGAAACAAATTATTAGGCACAAATCGTACAAATATCCGGGACCTGTGACCTCTGATGAACCTATCAGTCAACACGACCGGGGCAGTCAAAACAGTCCGAATTATCGGAAAGAAATTGAGAAGCGTGGTGACCCTACAGTAGGTCAGGGCAGCTCGAAAGGCTGAAGCGTCTGCCTTCGAGAGGATACTGGACAATTTTGCTCTGTCTGTCTGTATCTGTGTTCTAGGCTAGCGGCCACATATTTTATTGGATCTCCATGAAAGTTGGCATAAGTGTTTCTTGATTTAAAACTTTTTTTTTATCTTTGGCTGTTTTTGATTGGGGGGAAAATGGACAAATTAATGTTTATAATTTTCGCGAGGAGGAATCAGTACTTAGTGTTTAACCATATGGGCACAATACAAGTACTCTACCTGTACCGTTGTATGGGCGACCAACTAGTCTGTTATTTTCAATCGTTTATTTTTTAGATTTTTTTTTATGTACACACACAGTAAATAAATGCAGTAAATGGATACAAACTAAACATTTATACAATGGCGCCACTTATCTCTAAAGAGATCTCTTCCAGTGGGCCTGAGAGAGATAATGATGCAAACAGGTGCTGATGTGTGTGCAGGTTAATAAACTTACATTAACTATAACTACATAAATACACAAATACATACAAAAAAAAAGTGTGTGTGTCAGCTCCGACGCACGACTGGAGTTTACTCCTTTAAGTACGAGTATCTAACCATAACAAATTAGAAAGTTGCGCACTAGAGGTGCGCACCAAAAACGTGACACGATTTTCGTTACTTGTTAGTAGGTTTTACCCTTCGGATTTTTCTCATACCGGGCGCCTTATATATGAAAATTGATTCTTAAGGAGTAAACTCCAAAAATTATATAAACATACATAGACGTACAGTAATTAAGGTAAAGAAGCGAGATAGTGTTCCTTCACTCTCTTCTTGAAGCCAGATACAGTTCTGCAGTTCCGATGTTAGATAGTGTTGAAGGTTAACATTTACGATCGTTACAAGGTCAAAGGCAGGGTAAATTGTCGCCCGAGGCTGCGCATAGACGTCGCATAGGTAGGTATCTGATAAGTAAAATGACGGGTTATCCGGAAGGATTTGAATGCTATTTGTTCCTATTAAATAATGTTTGTTTACAATGTAAATAAAATAAGGTATTTATTTACAATAAAAATTACAATATACACAAGGGCCGATAAGCGAGAACAAATTAAGGCAAGCAATATGAGTTCGTCGCATTTGGTGTCGGGACACTACGTCCATGGGGCCGCGGTACGCATCAGATAGTATAGTTTGTAGTTTAAGTTTTTCTTAATTTAATTTCCCTGTTACTTGGGTATATAAATATTAAATTTCACATATACATAATTAAATACTAAAAATATTTACATTACATAATATCGTTTAAAAAATCCTCCGCGTCATTGCCGACTGTGAAGGTTCCCAGAATGCTGACTGTGTTGCCACGTTGGACGGCGATACTTATTCTTTGGGCCGGAAAATAGCCAGCCTTCTGGTCCTAAATAAAATAATATTTGCAGATATTTGTTTCGGAGTTTGGATGTTTACCTTAAACATTCTTAGCTAGGATTTCGTTTACATGAAAAAATATACGTAAGGTATGTAACTAGGTTTAAGTTATATACGTAAATAAAATAAAATAAAATAAAATAACGTTTATTATCTTTGAAATTTTCAGAAAATTATTTAGATTCGTCAGAAGTTGGTGTGACTCTACCGAGGGTTCCAAAATGCAACGAGACTGAGAAGAGCCCTCAAGAAACTCAGCTCGGCTTTTTTCAAAATATTTCATCTTAAATCTAATACAGAGTTATTTAGAAAGGAGCAATTCGTTACGTTGTTACAACCAGGCCGCCTTGTCATCTAAGAAATCATTAATACTATAATAAGCTTTATGGCACAATTTACTTTTTATTAGTTTTTTAAATTTATTGACAGATAAATTTGCTATTTCGGTTGGCAATGTATTGTACATTCGAATAAAGAATTACTCACTTTATGAAGCCTAAATTTAGGAACAGCCAGTTTATCCTTATTTCTTAAGTTTAGATTATGATTATCACTATTTTTCACAAATTTACTTTTGTTCTTGTGGGTATACAATAAAATTTCATAAATAAATATACTGTGAATACACTGTGAATACGTAATGGGAACACCCAAATACTCCGAAAAACTTTATTCCGAATTTCGATGTTCCGATTTTCAAAAGTCCGAATTTCATAATACCTAATAATTGTAATGTCTATTATTAAAAATCACGAAACTTATTTTCACGAAGTCAATTAATGCGATTTGTTAGTTTTCCGATTTTCATACGTTCGAAGAGTCAAATGCTCGATGGGTTCTCGGTCCGAAACACGACATTCCGATTTTCAATACTTCGAATAAACTAAAAGTCAACATGTTTGTTCTACAGAATTTAGTGACAGAAAGAAATCGCTGCAGAACCAACTTCACGCAGTCTGGTCTAATCTGGAATGGGTAGAAGTGGTTTAGGTTAGGTTATAACTGACCACAACAGAGCGCGAGTCGAAGCGCCGGAATTGATCTGTATCATTATAAAAAATTTGGGAAACATAGTTTGGCATGTGACCAGGGAAACAAAATATTTTTATTAGAAACAAAATTTATTTAGATATTTTTTTATTTAGCTTAAATTTATTTAGCTACTTAGGTATTTTAATAATCAGAATTCGTATTGTTGATGTTTCGAAATATCATTAAGTCGGACTTTTTGTTATTCGATCTATTGAAGCTCGGTATTTTGAGAAAAGTAATTATTAACGTTAGGAATATTGAAATTTAGGAATTATAAAAATAGGAATAATGATCAATCAGATAACGTGATCAATGGTAAACAGTCACCTGGTTCTCCTGTAGCAATGGGGGTACCGCAGGGTTAAATTTTGGGACCTTTTCTTTTTCTAGTATATATTAATGATCTCCCTCATCTCATAAGAGACGACCATGAGGTAGTTTTGTTTGCTGATGACACTTCTTTAATGTTTAAAGTTAAACGTGGACAGCGCGAACTTGACGATGTAAACATTGCCCTCTCTAGGATAGTCCACTGGTTTTGTGCTAATAATTTATTATTAAATGAAAATAAAACTAAATGTGTAAGATTCACCTTACCTAATGTAAGACTTGTTAAAACCAGTGTTAAGGTTAGGGATGATATAATAGAATTGGTCGATGACACTGTCTTTCTGGGCATAACGTTAGACTCCAAATTGCAATGGGGGCCTCATATCGGGAAAATTTCGGCCAGGCTTAGTTCTGCAGCCTATGCTGTCAAAAAGATCCTACAACTTACAGACATTAAAACGGCGCGTCTTGTTTACTTCAGCTACTTCCACAATATCATGACATATGGCATACTACTGTGGGGTAACGCTGCCGACATTGAATGCATCTTTGTGTTGCAGAAGAGGGCTGTCCGGACTATCTATGGAATGGGGTCTCGGGAGTTAGTAAGAGATAAGTTTAAGCATATTAACATCCTTACAGTGTATTCACAGTATATTTATGAAATTTTATTGTATACCCACAAGAACAAAAGTAAATTTATGAAAAATAGTGATAATCATAATCTAAACTTAAGAAATAAGGATAAACTGGCTGTTCCTAAATTTAGGCTTCATAAAGTGAGTAATTCTTTATTCGAATGTACAATACATTGCCAACCGAAATAGCAAATTTATCTGTCAATAAATTTAAAAAACTAATAAATAGTAAATTGTGCCATAAAGCTTATTATAGTATTAATGATTTCTTAGATGACAAGGCTGCCTGGTTGTAACACGAATTGCTCCTTTCTAAAAAACTCTGTATTAGATTTAAGATGAAATATTTTGAAAAAAGTCGAACTGAGTTTCTTGAGGGCTCTTCTCAGTCTCGTTGCATTTTGGAACCCTCGGTAGAGTCACACAAACTTTTGACGAATCTAAATAATTTTCTAAAAATTTCAAAGATAATAAACGTTATTTTATTTTATATTTTTATTTTATCGGAGTTGTTATATTCGGAATTTTGAACCAATCGGAATTATGAAAATCGGTATTTTGAAATTCGTATTTGTGACTGACAGAATAAAGTTATTCGTATTTATGTAGTGTACCCATACGTAAGGTATGTATTTAGGAATTTTAGTGTTCAAGTGCAGTACCTAAGTGATTGATAGATAACCCTATTTCTTGGTATTCGAGTAAAATAAACCATTAGATTACTATGTTACTCTCTCATAATAGGCGCCTACCTACCCATTATAAATATCGGTCCACATGGCCATATTTGATGAGATTTTAAAAGTTTTCAGGTAAGTCGCGAGCCATGATTTTAGATGGAAATTTTGGCATAAATAGTTTTAAAACTCAAGGCTACATTTTATTGCGGTAATAAGTCTATACGGTAGTAATTGGGAATAATCAGACCCTGCAATATACAATCAGCTCTCAATCTTCACTTACCCATTCACGCAATGTGCAGCCGTTACGAGATGTATCCGAGCAACAACAGTGGCTCCGCAGACAATTTTCCCGTCTCTCTTCAGCGCAGCCAACCAGGGGAACTCGCCAGGGGCTAAAGCTGCTCCTCCAACGACGCGGCCCCGACGTGCTATGCCACATGCTGGAAATACACAAAAAGTTAAAAAACCTTTAACATTATAATCATCCCAAGGGTAAGTTAACTACACATAGTACAAACCCAAGGAGGAGACCAATGTACATACATTCGTCCACATTTAGTCTTAAGAAAATGTGTGTAAATGAATCAATTATTGAAAAAGAGTGACCGAGAGTTTTATTGCCAGGTTTTTTCTCTCGGTTCTACTTATTGCTTTGCGAATCTGGCAGTGATATTTTTGATGATGATATTTTTTATTTTAAGTATTTACTGACGTTTGTAAGAGCCATTTAGTGACCTATACAAATAAATAAATCATTTCATTTCATTTTACCCTATAGAATGCTTTATTTGTCCTGAATGACTGACTGATGGATCAACGTTCAGCCTACCCATAAAAAAAATATTTTAGCACTTTGTCGGCGTAGTAAATAAACGTATTCATGCAAAGTTTCTAGCACTAACTGTTTGGGAGGAAATCCGAGAACGGATGGACGGACATGACGAAACTATAAGGGTTCCGAGACTTTTACTACGGAATCCTAAAAAGTAGCACCTTCTTTTGGAATTCGGAAGTCACGGTAGTCTAAATTTAGTTTTGCGTGGTTTTCGGTTCGTTGCATTATCCGCCGTCGACTGACTTCCAAATCAGGGACTTTGTGGGTGATGATAACATCAATGAAAGGTGTAATATTACATACTCAGGTACCTTTTACCACCACTAACAGCAGATGACCTGGGGACGGACCCAAAATAGTTGCGAAGACCGTCCCACTCTGCCGATCGCTGTGTTATTTACACAGAATGTGCTGGGTGGCACTTGCAAGCCAGCGTGAACCACAAAGTGGTCTGAGGTACCCAGTGAGGCACTTAAAGCTAAACTAGGTGGCTCAGCAGTAAATCCATCAAAGCGGCTGCGTGATCGTCCTTACGTATTGGGGGTGACACGTATAAGGTCGTCCAACATAAGTTAAAATCAATATCTGTTCAGAAACCGTTGAACTAAACAACTCCGAACTTCGGGATAGTGTTTTTTTTAATAATCGTGGCTGGGAACCAACCTATGCATTAAACCAATTGAAAATTAAATTAAGGAAGTAAAGAATGAATGAATGACACTGAATGCAAAATAAGAATATTTTTAGTAACAGATGTGCAACTGCGCCTAATTTGCATATGCATAGATAATTGTAATCTCTATGTTTAGTAAACAATCATTTGCGTCAAAATTAACAGACAAAAATCTGTTTCTCGTTATGGTCAGGTCATGTCACAATACAAAATGACAAGCCCATTTTGTAACTGGTACATTTCTTAAACCTTACAATGTTTAAACTGGGTCGTGATCATCACACTAATGTTTTGTAATAAACCTTTTCTTTGAATGCATTTAAATTATCACAATTTTTTTACTTACTCGGTATTTGCGTAGTATATTTGTTATTGTGAGGTAACAAATTATAAATTTAGCGTTTACTACTAGTTGTTTACACATTCAGGGCATTTAGCACACTTATGAAAATATCTGGTGTCTTATTAAATTAATTGCAATTGAGAAATCTACGGTCAGTCATACATAAGTGGACGTAAGACGAATGACTATAAAATAACAAATTTCATACTATATTAGCAATATAGACCTAGGATCCAATCTACTTCTATTATTAGCAAGAATTATGATATGACACATTCATGCTGAAATTAGAAGAACTTTAATAATGACACTGGTACTTCAATAGATGTGAATCAAAGTAGGTAAATTTCATTGTTTACAAATCCGCGGGATCAATCCTACGAATTCCAATTTTGAAAAAGGACTGACGGCACCGATTGTTTTTTTAAATCATCTGTATGGAATACGTCACTGAAATCATCTCTATGGAATACGATATTTTCTATTATAGCACATCACAGGGGATAATTAAATTCATAAATTATTCAGATAATTATTTTTTTGTGACACTCACTGCAGGGCTCACAGTCGCTGGCAGCAGCGGCGGCAAGAGCCGCGAGGAAGCAGAGGACGCGAAACATGTCTGGCGCAGTTACAGCCTACTCTCTATAGTCAGGAGACGCCGGCCCAGCTATTATAGGCCGTGGGCGGCGCCTCCGATATGGTCTCGGGGCCAGCGTGCACCAGATCAGGCCAAGTTCACGGTAACGCGACGACTGAGCGATTAACGGTGGTAGGTGTACTGCGTCACCCCACTGCGCGCCGCTACAGTGATTGTGGAAGGTTCAGCGTAGATTAGATAATGACCTTGGTACGGTAAACTTATTTGTCAACACTTTTATGTAATATGTGAATGCAATTCATTATACGATGAAACAATATCATCATTCATTAATATTTTGTGGTTGAATGGCAGTGAATTAGTGAATTATTATTTAAAAACAATTTTCGATAGAGCAGTTTCTGTTCTGTTTTTAAACGACTTAAAAAAAAAACGTTCTCAATTCGACTGTATATTTTTATATAGAACCATCCGTCACGACTCGACACTAGAAAATAGCTAACTTATAAGAATATAAATATGTAGACCCGAAGCTCCTGAAATAAAGCTTTTCTTTTAGCTTTTTTGAAAGTTCCTGATAGCAACTTCCAAATGCCAAGTGTCTTGTCGAAACTTTTGTTACTTTGTTATTTTTATTGAAATATCGATTTATATTTGAAATTAGAACAGTGTATAGACAAGAAAGTACAAGACTATAGACAAGTGTGACAATCATTGATTAATTTTTAATTGATAATTACTAATTAGACAAACACTCAACAGCTGAGTACCTAAGCAATAAATAAACAATAATTTATCTACATAAAGCTCCATTCGATAAAATACTTAGTAATTGTTACGTCTCGTATTGGACTCGATAGCAGGTTTTTGTGTCAAATTAATTGGGACATCAAATAAAATATGTCCCGTTGTACATAAAAATGTAGCCGCAATGCTGCTGATTTTAATAATTCATTAAAACATTACGAAGACATATAAGACATTTTATTTATTGCACTTTTGAATTTAGGTTGTTGTTTCGGTCACCGGGACAGGCGAAGGTTTCTACTATACTGTCAAGCCTTGTTGGTTTTTCAGCTGCTTAATTTTAACTTTTTGTAGAGTTCTTTCATTTTGTTGAAGCAGTGAACTGGAATAGAGGTTTTTTAGCGATATATAATGTTGCCAAAATAATTCTGATTAGCAGAATTAAGCACGTTTCACATCTGGCTTGAACTATTGACACCTGTAGCGGGTAAGGTCAAGGAATTTTTTGAGAGCAAAAGTTGTAAGAGATAATAATACGATTAATAACAATACCTTCTAAATTCAGAGTGTTGCTTTAGTTCTTTAGGCTTGACCTTGATGTCAGTACGAGTAGAACCTCGTGCCCTCGGAAGGACGATGACGCTCAGATGAAATGCCCTATTTCGGACACTCATCCATAGAATGACTACAGTGGGGGTTGTTTATCTGCCTTCATCATTAGCAAATAGTGAGTGTCTCAGAAGTGGCAGTGGGCCGGCCACATAGCACGAATATCGGATGGTCGATGGGACAAAAAAATCTTAAGTAGGTACCTACTCAGTGCACTGGCATGTGCAGTGTGGGACGGCCACCTACAAGACGGACCAACGACCTAATAAAAAGTGATGGGTCTCCTTGCTTCCTGCAGGCAATTAACCGGTCACACTGGCAACTAATTGGAGATGCTTATGATCAGCAGTAGGCAGTGGTAGGCTGATTATGATGATAATAACAACCTCCGAACTTAAATATAAACAACGAAAGTAGAACATAAATCGAAGACTGGAGCATAAATACCTATTTGTTCCGAAATATCGAAAATTGCAAAACTGTTCAAAAAGCAGTGTTTTAATCCTGACATTATGTAACATGTTGAGTAATATTGTCCATATACAAAAGCTATATTTGTACAGACGAAGCGGTCATCCGGCAACGAGAGAAAATAAAAATGCATAGTTGCATAATGTTCACGCTTTGACTCTTTGCAAGGATACGAAGCAACACTTGCACATGTCCTTGATGTCAACACAAAACCTTCAACGTACACCTTTATCTTAGAAGGTAGGCAGAGAGTCAGCGGCTTCCTAGGGTTATTCTTCCTAGAGGGTACCATGGCGTCCAGCAAAGGACGCGGTTTTTCAAAACGAGATGAAACATATCCAACATTTCGTCATCCATTTTATTAGTTTCATGTTTGGCAAAAACAGCCTATCTCCGTCGACCATGTCCTTATCTAATTGTTTATTACTTCCTATAATAAATTCCAAAAAAGATCTGGGTCTTATCAGTTATATTAATGCTTACAAAAATAGATTTAACAAAACAAACAATATTATCTAAATTAAACTATTGTTTTCCTGTTTGATGAAATATTTTTTTCCAATGAAATTTATTCTATACAAACATTGGTGATCTTGTAACTCAGTTTGAAGGTGAATTTCATGGAAAGAGCCGAGTGTGACAGTGGTAGGAGATTCGTACAACGAGGCCAAGGTAACGGTGCCACCCGTATGAGATAACGATGCAGTCCGCCTGCCAAGTGACAAACATAAACGATGTGCATACTACTGTTGCGAAACTCATTTCGATCGATCGATACATCTCGATGTATATTTTCAACCGACTTCCAAAAAAAATTGACACACAACCGACTTCAAACTACCGAAATGGGACCAAATAAATGTCGGAATGGGACCAAATTGAAACGGGATCACTAGGGAAGTAGTAGTTTCCAATTTAAAAAAATCAAAATTGGTTTACCCAGTCCGAAGATTGAGAATCCTCCTTTTCAACCGACTTCCAAAATAGGAGGAGGTTCAAAAAAAATTTTTTTTTCTTTATTATTTGCTGTGTCAATTTTTGACGTGTATTTTTCACCTGCTCTATGAGTATGACAGTGTCAATTTAATTAACCCATGATATCGCAGAAAATGTCGGTCACGTGACCCAAATAACACATTTTTTGTAATTTTCTGCGATGTCAATAAATTGGTGACAGAAGCACAGAATAGGGAATAGTACTTACATACAGAACTTGCACTCCGACGTTAATTAAAGCACATTATTTTGTTTACAGAGAACATAATTTAAACGTTAGTGTTGTCAGGGAAATACCAGCATAATTTGACCAATAATTATGACGTTAATGCCTCAATATCAACTCTATGATCAATGCCGTGTCACAAACAAGAGACAACCCTTATTAACTTACAACTTCACGTTGTAGCTGACGTCACGTTTTTTTTGCGATTGTTAGGCGAGTGACATAGGCCTGACAGAAGTCACTACGTGTTAAATCTAAGATGATCAGTGACTTTTTTCACAATGAAATCATGCTACCCCTTAAAAGTAACCCCAAATCAATCGATTACAGTCATTGCTTAGCTATAAAAGCGGACTTAAATCGATGTTGCAAGGCAAATACTTACTACAAAAAATATTACTTTTAAGTACTTAAGTATTTACTGTAAAATTTATTGCACTTTATTCAACTTCAATCTGTTTTTTGTTTAATTTCTGGTTTTTATTTATATTTATTTTTCATAAATATGAATAATCATAATGTAAATTCGTGGAATAATAAATAATTATTCTTTCTAAAAGATTGGAGACGATGATTTCCTGAACGTTTTAAGCTTGTGTTGTGCACATAATTTACGTTGCAAGCCAGTTCAGTATAAAAAAATATTTCATATATGCTTTTGCCATGCTTGTAATGTGTAATGTGAGTAATAAAAAAAACCGACTTAGTAACTACATTATCGTAGTATTTGGTTTTTAAGTCAGTCAGCCATTTTATGCTTATTTTTTTATGGTTAAATCGTGTATTTATAACAATTTTTTTTTTTTTTTTTTTTTTAATTCCGCGGCCGCGGCCGCTCTAACGTCCGTTGCCGGGCGTCTCTGGTTACTAGCAGAGTCTGGTTACTAGCAGAGATACCAATATGCTTGAAATAAAAACCGGCCAAGTGCGAGTCAAACTCGCACACCGAGGCATCCGTACAAACCTAAAAAATTATGCTTTTCGCAATTTTTCCTTTACCTGTGCTATAAGACGTGCTTTGTACCAAATTTAAAGATTCTAAGTTCACGAAAAGTACCTTCCCTGTACGTTTTGATTCTCTTGTGAGTGTCGAAAGTCTTTTGATTGCGTTGATTTAGAAGTTTGATTTTTTCACAGCTCCAAGGAACAGTAGACCTGAGTATTTGCTATGAATTTCAGCTTGATACCTCCACGGTTTCCTGAGAAAAAGGGTCTTCACAGACATACGGACATTTCCTAAAAATCAATTCAATGTAACATGGTATATATGGCTTATATTTCATTAGTTTTACTAGTGTTTTGTTGCTATCTTGTGGTTTGCTTGCTCTTCAATTCTAACTTAACTTTAATTGAATTTGCAATAGATTTTTAAGTTTAGTTAGTGACGTGTAACTTAGTTATTACTATTATCCATCTCCAAAAATCAGTTGGAAAATAAGATTACGACACCAACGCTTGTACTTTTGTTTATAGTGAAGTATAGAATTTTGAAGAGTCTTTCAGTAAGATTACGTGAAATAAATCACAACTATTTAGAGCCTAACAGTTGGGTGGTCGAACTACCTATACATTAGTATAGTCAAAATATTTGCAATATCTTTATATTTGGTTAAAAGAAATTTAATTAGAAATTCTTGTCCAATTTCACAAGCTTTCAAAATTTGCTTTGATTTTAATGTTTTTGTATTATTTTCCTACCTACATTAATTTGCATACTTTCTCTAGGTACTTTGTTTTGTTAGATGTCGTTGAGCATTTTATTTTTCTGATGTTTGACGACGGTCTGTCAATTTTTTTTCTGATTTATGTTATATTTTGTTCTAGTTTATATTTTTGTTAAGCTTTCCAAATCGAGTCAATTATAAAATTGTATTTTTTTTCAGAATCTACAGATGTTTACTTTGTTTCAATTTTCAAAGAACAGACTGACAATCCTATTGTTACGATTCACAGTTTACGACTTCACAAAATGATAACTAATACTCGTAGAATAGTATTAGATAATCTATAAAAAAGTATCATAAGTACTTACCTACTTATAATACGAAAACAAAACATGTAAGTAAAACAAAACTTTTTTCTAATGCATGAAAATTTTGGTTAAAAGATCTGTAGGCTTATGAGCGATAAATATATGCTTCAATAAAAAAAAATACGCAATCTCAATCAAACCAATAGTAGTATCCTTACATACTTAATACGAGTATCATCGTTACTATTTAAATAAAAATGAATCCTATGCACCGTTGACCCAGATATTCCAGCCGTGGCCCAACTCCGGCCTGCATACCACTCTGACCATGTACTTTATATAGTGTACATAACTAAAAGCTTTATCTTGTAGTTTGAAGTTACGTGGAGGTAGCAGGTGTGGTAGATAGTAGTGTTAACTAATGTTTCAGCTATACAGGGTGGCGAATTTCAGAATTAAGCCGAACTACGACTGTAGCTGTCTTTGGAAATCATGATGTTTAATATTTTAAGTATTATATATATGCGTACTTCTTCTTTTTTTTAAAAAAACGTGGCTCCATCGTTATTTTCGATGATTTTGCCAATGTCAAGGTAATGCTTGATAGCCCCACTCACAGAAGAACTCGTTATAGAACAACTAGCTTCAGGTGCAGGACTATATAAGAATCGGTGTTCGGTATAAGGAACGGTCTGGGAACCCGAATTTAGCGGAGCGCCAGAGGTGACCTAAAAGCCACCAGCCACGTGCTCAGCAAAAATCGAACTCCAGATGCGTACTTAAATAAACCAATAAATATGTTTGGACTCTTTGTCACAGCACACACAATACAAAAAGCGTAGGCGTTTTTGTTTTTAAAATCCGCGAGACCGTGACCACTCCCATGTCCATTGCTGCGGGCGTGTCTGGTACACACCAGAAGGTATTTCCAGTGGCGCCCGGCGGACTTTGGCCGCCTGTGTGGCCACACAGGTGGGGTTTGGGGGTTCTTCAGGGTTCACACTTCGGGGTTTGGTCGGAATGAAAATCCCGCGTCATTGGGGTTGGGTTTTATCCCGCGTCGGTGAGTACGACACCGAGACAGTAAAATGTACTTAACCAGACTCACTGTATTTTTAAAATTACACTTGGTGAGCACTATCACCTAAACTGGTTAGGAAACTAATACTATGTTTAACGGCATATCTGCATGTGTAAAGAATTTTAAAATAACTTGTGGTCGCCCATATAGTTGAATACTAGATCTCGCGAAAATTAAAACATGATTTGGAAAAAAATGTCTACTTAGTTTCAAAATATACACGAATTACTCACTTCGTTCGCTCGGTCAAATATGTTTGTAGAGTTTATACCAGTAAGTGGAAAAATAATTAATAATAAAAAATAAATAATAATTAATCCCATAAATGTTTTTATGGGACCAATTGAGGGTTGTGTACTCTACCAAAAATGACAGGAATTACATAATATTACTAGTCTCATAGATTTTGTACGGAAACATAGAATATCAACATTTATTTACAATAAGAATTACAAAATACATAATTATAACTAAAAATATTTACAATACAAAATATCGGCGTAAATATGCAAACCTAAAAGGTGATTACATATTTGAGCCGTTTGGGGTTGAGACACTGGGGTCATGGAGTCCGAGAGCGCGCCACCTTTATAGAGACATTGCTAAACGCTTAATCGATACTTCTCAGGACCAGAAGGCTGGCTATTTTCTGGCCGAAACAATAAGTATCGCCATCCAACGTGGCAACACAGTCAGCTTTCTGGAAACCTTCCCAGTCGGCAATGACGCGGAGGATTTTTTAATACCAACATTGTTTAATAACTATTTTTGTGTTCATGATATGTAAGAGTAGGTACATCTAGGTATCAAAAATTTATGGCTAGTCTCTTATGACTATTTTCTTTTATGTACCTTTCTTTAGAAAGTTTTCACCTGTATATGTTTTGATACCATTGTCTTGAACGATTCACACTATTTCAAGGTTACTTACACAACACGCCTACAAAACGAGTTTTTCTTGCCAAAGTTATAGGCAGAGTCGTTGTGACGAAAACCTCTCTCAAATCACTTTCTTATACACGTTATAGGTACTTAGTTGGACTAGCAAATTCGCTAGGAGGTGGGTAGGGTTAGGTGGTAACCGGAACTGGTTAACACATTGCAAAGGTTAATCAAACATTGTCCAGGTCAGACACCGACTAGTTTAATTTCTAAAGTTTTATTTTGCCAATGGGTTGTGCGCTTCACAGAAAATAGCGAAGTTCAGTCGCATTGCAGTTAGACTCAAAAGCCGACCCCACTAATTTGGGAAAAGGCTTAGTGGAAGATGACTGAACTAGCATATTGCTGTCGCGGATTTGGCTCAAAACTACCACACAGGTACACTGATTACCAGTCTGGAAACACTTTTAAATCCAGGGCATATTACTTGTTCTAAGGTAAACAGCACCGGGAGACAGTAAACACACAAGTGGAATCGCAGGCGTTAAACTTCCTACTTTTCGTGACAGTACAAACACTTTACAGCCTTCTATAATTAGAAGAGTGATTTCAAGTCCTGCAGTTTACAACCAGAACAAACAGGCGCTCAATCTATTTTATTCTTTTTTTCGTCACTCGTTTGTCTCGCTAAAATTTTAGTCTTAAAATATTCGTAAAAGTTCAGGAAAGGTTTAAAAGAGTGGACAGCTAGTAATACAATAATAATTGCGACTTTTTCTGATTCGCTATATGTTATTTCGGTGGTTTTGTTTATTTGTTATTTAGGTTGTATATTTAGATGAGCTGTAAGTAGGTAGGTACAGTTAACGAGACCTAAGCTGAGCTTTGCATTTGTGTGAGTGATCACGAAAAGTAGTGTAAAAAAGCTGTGTGTACAACATATGTGATGTAAAACAAGTCATATTATACGTTCACGTTTGTGCACTCACACAAATGCAAAGCCCAGCTTACGCCTCGTGAACTCTACTACTTAAAGCTCACTGAAATATATATTTGTAGGGATTGATGTTGTTCGTATTGAAACTTGACAACTTAATAGAAATTACAACAATTTTCAGCATTGATGATGGATGAATATTGAACAGAAGGAAGGCGAAGTATAAATGCATCTACATTACCACTCTCTATAGTATTCCTGTGTACTGTGAGAGTCGCCCTCAATTGCCAGACGTCGCCTCAGCTTACCATCAGGCGGGTGGCGTCAATTTGTCGACCTAAATATAAAATAAAAACGTTTAAGTACGTGTAAGTTGCTGCATTAACTTAAACAGGGTCTTAACTTTATTTTTGTTGCTGCTGGAGCTCTAACAGGTACTTTGGAGCTTAAGTTTAAATTCTTAGTGACCAAAATTGTGGCAAATATCTTTAATACCTATCTATTATGAGTGTCGAGAAATTTCAATGTCTAAAGCATCCTTTTTTTTTTTTTTTTTAAATCCGCTGCCCGAGGTCGCGGCCGCACCTACGTCCATTGCCGAGCGCCTGTCTAGAGACTCCTGTAAATGTGAAAGCAAAATAAAACTCTACGTATATCTATGCCACAAACCAGCCAACGTTGTAAGTTTTCATGACTTATATTTATTTTCAACCGACTTCTTAAAAAGGAGGAGGTTCTCAATTCGACAGTATGTTTTTATAATGTTTGTTGTTTGAAAATGGGACCCCCACTTCAATTTGGTCCCATTTCGGTAATTTGAAGTCAGTTGTTGTGCCAATTTTTGTCACACTATATGTTATGCGTAGGTAACTTAAAAAAAACAACATGTTAAAACCAAAATATTTGAATTCAGCCGTTGGATGTCAGCAAGGTGATCCGTTGGGACCAGTCATCTTCAGTTTGGCCATTAACCCAATAATTCAAAAAATAAAATCCAAATTCAACATTTGGTACTTAGACGACGGGACTTTAGGGGGAAAAGTAGAGACAGTTTTACAAGATTTAGCCCTAATAAAGAACGAGTTTCAGTCAATTGGCTTAGAACTGAACCCGAATAAATGTGAGATTTTTATATCTGAAAACACAGATAAATTAACAACAATCTCCAAATTCAACTGTTTGGCCCCCAACATAAAAGTTTTGGACAAAACTTCTTTACGCCTCCTAGGGTCACCGATTTTAGAAGACTTTTCCACTTTTATTAAGGAAAATATTCAAAGTTTTGATCAGGTTATTGATAGTCTATGTAATATCAGTATTCATTCAGCTTTCACTATTCTTCGTTTTTGTCTTTTCGTACCCAAATTTACACATCTCCGGGTTCAGGACAATTTTGGAAAAATTTAGAAATTTTGGGCAGACTAGACAACTTAATACAAAATTCTTTGTGTAGAATTTTAAATGTAAATATTAATGACCGGGCCTGGGTCCAAGCGTCTCTTCCAGTTCGCTTGGGCGGGCTAGGTATTCGTAGAGTCGCAGATGTCAGTCTGCCAGCATTTCTGTCGTCGGTCCATAGCACCGAAGAATTATTCAGGAAAATTTTGTCAAATACACTGATTGATTCCGAGGTGCGATGCAAGACCGATGCCATAAATGCTTGGAGGATGTCTTGCCCCGACACTGACCTGCCCTCACGCCTAGGCTCACAGCGACTGTGGGATTCACCGCTCTGTAAATTGAGAATTAATACACTAATTGACACTTCTGTCAATATTTCAGAGCGTGCACGCCTACTAGCTGTTGGAGAATGGGAGTCAGGGTTATGGATCCAGGCGCTCCCATCGCCCAACATCGGTACAATGTTGGACGACACAACCTTCCGCATTGCCACTTGCCTTCGGCTGGGTACACCTTGTGTATCCCCGCATCATTGCACATGTGGAGTAGCCGTCGATAATCTGGGACACCATGGCCTTTCTTGTAGCAGAAGCGCAGGTCGTATACCTCGGCACGCTATTCTAAACGACATAATTCGTAGGGTGAACCAAATGGTTTAGCACGAAGCGATGGAAAGAGACCGGACGGTATGTCGTTGCTACAGTGGAAGATGGGAAGGCCTTTGGTGTGGGACACTACATGCGTTGACACCTTAGCACCTTCACACCTTCCAAGCACATCCTGATGTGCCGGCGCTGCTGCTGCATCGGCTGAAGGCCTTAAACGGCGTAAATATGCTAACCTAGCAGGTGATTACATATTTGGGCCGTTTGGGGTTGAGACACTGGGGTCATGGGGTCCGAGTGCTCGCCGCCTTTTTAAAGACATTGCTAAACGCCTAATCGATGGTTCTCAGGACCAGAAGGCTGGCTATTTTCTGGCCCAAAGAATAAGTATCGCCATCCAACGTGGCAACACAGCCAGCATTCTGGGAACCTTCCCAGTCGGCAATGACGCGGAGGATTTTTTAAACGATATTTTGTAAATATTTTAAGTCTATAATTATGTTTATTTTGTATATTGTAATTCAAATATTATGTCTATTGCTTTTCAAAACATTTCGATCGAACCATTTTTTAAAACAGGAGGACCACAGATCTGAACTCTGAAGGCATGTTTTCTACGTGCTCATTGAACGCTATCACTGCCTCTTCGGAGTTGGTAAAAGTAGAACCTCTCATCAAATCTTTGATTTTGGGGAAAATACAGAAATCACAGGGTGCTAGGTCGGGGCTATGCGCAGGATGGGTGACGAGTTGTACTTTTTCGGAAGCTAAAAATGACTTTGTTTTGTAGGCCGTGTGTGAAGAAGCGTTGTCATGATGTAGGAGAACGCGGCTTTTGGGTCGTCTTTCGCGAACTTTTTCTAACACCCTGGGTAAACAAATGGTAGAATACCACTCGGCATTAACACTCTTTTGATCTTCAAGTGGAATTGTACAGATGGGACCCGTAGCTGAGAAAAAAACGCGATAATTTTTTTACCAACGTTTCTCGCCTGCCTCACTTTTGTTGGCTTGTTCTCATTTTCAAACAGCCATTCACAAGATTGCTGTTTTTTTTCGGGTTCAAAACAATAAATCCACGTTTCGTCTCCTGTGATAATGTCATAAGCAGCATTAGAATGTCCGTGGTCGTACTTCAGTAGCATCTGTGAGCACCATTCCACGCGAGCCTGCTTCTGCTCCGCTGTCAGTTCATGAGGGATCCAACAACAACAAAGTTTTCGAACTTTCAATTCTTTGTGTAAAATTTTCTGGATTTGACTCATACCAATCCCCAATGGTCCTCGAATTGTCTCATAGGTAATACGCGGGTTTTCTTCAATTAACCGCTTAACAGTAGCCACATTATTTTCGTTGACGGCAGTTGAAGGCCGCCCTTCACGAAATTCGTTATGTAAAGAAACTCGACCTCTCTCAAATTCAGCAAACCATCGCCTCACGGTGCTCAAACAAGGTGCTTCTCTCCCAAAAGCATTTTGAAGACGAGCAGCACAGTATTGCCGAGAGAGAGAACTTTTAAAATCATAGAAAATCATCGCTCTAAAATCTTTTCGACTTAATTCCATTTTCGTTGCATACGTAGAACTTTGATGTGTGATAAAAAACAATTGACAAATGATTTCCCGCCAATTGTTTTTTTATTACTAAAAAGGTTGCAAAGTTTAAAAAAATATACCATTCGAAATTCAAATAGTTCCGATTAGCTAGAAGTGCATAACTTTTAGTGTGCGCTATGTACATTTAAGTTAATATTATAACTAGAAAACTACATATTTCTGTATTTTGAAAGCAATGAATCAGGCAGGAAAACAAAGAAATCAGGCAGAACTCGCATTCACGACCTTTCCTTTACAGGGGGAATGCTCTGACCAATTGAGCTACGATGACCGATACCGACGACAAGCAATCTTTACTTCATACTCGTATTAAAAATCAAAAAAATCAAAATATTTTTATTCATGTAGGTCACACAGTAACACTTATGAACGTCATAAAAAGAAAATGCTTCTACATTTACATTTACCGCCAGATTCGCAAGGCAATAGGTAGAGCCTGTGAGGCAAGAACCTGGCAAGAAAAACTCACGGCCACTCTTTTTATTCGCCAGTAAATACAATGATTCTGTTACAACAATAAAAAGAGGACAAGGGCAGTACGTGACCATGTGTGGACCAAGTGAACTTAAAAATTATGAATCTCTGTTATTCACAAAAAAAAAGTCAAATACTAGTTAAAGGTGCCACATAATCTTAAAGTACCCATACCTTACAATATCATAATAATAATAATTTAACAATAATAAGTGAGTAGCAATAAAACAACATTTCAAACAGAAGTAGCCCCTATGTAGCTCGAGTGATGAGCAAGCAACTCATTGCCATTTCTCTGTATCGTTTAGATAATCTTTAATAGTATAATATGCCTTTTTTAGGAGGTGTGTCTTAACAGCCACTTTGAATTTATTCAAAGGAAGGTTCATAATGTTTAGAGGAATTTTGTTATAAAAACGCACACCAATCCTGCAAAGGAGTCATGAACCTTCTGTAAACGATAATACGTCCCAACCAATTTATGCTTATTTCTAGTATTTATTGCATGTATGTCACTGTTCACACTGTATTAATGTATATTCTGTTTAACTAACATAATATTCGCATATATATATATATTGTGATGCAACTGTTAAAATGCCTATTCAAAAGTCTAGAGTAATACCCAAAAATACGGTTGATTCTACAAGATTAAGGGTATCACCGTTCAAAATAATATTAGTACCGTAGTTCTGAACATTAGGCATACTAAATCTAACACACTTCGTCTTTTTTGCGTTCAGAAGTAAATTGTTGGTTGTAAACCAATCCAGAACTAGTGCAAGTGAACTATTTACTTCGTCAAAATTCCTCAGCTTGCGATCAACTTTAAAAATAAGTGATGTATCATCGGCGAAGAATGTCGCACAAGTTCTGTACATAGAACGGTAGATCATTAATGTAAACTAAAAATAGAAACGGACCTAGAATTGATCCTTGTGGCACGCCCATAGCTACAGAAGCCCCTAAAGACCGACTACCATTAATATCAACATGTTGTATTCTATCACTGAGGTATGAGGCAACTAGGTCCTGTACCGAATCTCTGATACCATAATAATTGAGTTTCCGTAATAGGGTATTATGTTCAACGCAATCAAAAGCTTTGGAGAGATCGCAAAATATACCAATGGCATCTTGCTTATTCTCCCAGGCATTGAAAATATGCTTCAGAAGCGTTACCCCTGCGTGAATGGCAGAACGACCTCTTGTGAATCCATACTGCTCATTATGTAGTAGCATATTTGAATTAAAATGTGATTGTAATTGCTGAATTTTTTTTTTTAATTTTACTAATGGCAGGTAGTATTGAAATTGGTCTAAAATTACCAGGGTCGCTTTTTGATCCAGTTTTAAATAAAGGTATCACTTTACTGTATTTCATGAGATCAGGAAACACTCCACTATTGACACATTTATTAAATAGTGCAGCTAGATGTGGAGATATATTCACAATAATGGACTGAAGCAATTTTACAGAAATACCCCACAAGTCAGCTGTCTTTTTTGAGTTAAGCGACTTGAATACTTTTATAATATCATATTATAGTTATATTCGCGGTATGTCTATAAAAAAAATATTAAAGGATTGTGCTACATCTGGTTATTTGTTAATGACTTTTTTATCAATAATTAATTCAAAGTCATTGTCACGGGGCTTTAGGCGACCGGTTTCAGCATTAATTATATTCCAAGTCGTTTTGACTTTATTGTTGGACTGTTTAATCTTATTACTCAAATATAATGACTTGGCAGCAACACACAGTTTCTAGTGAGCGCTAGCAAGGTTAGCGTTCGTTAAACTACTCGTATATGTGTAAACTATAGCTTGCGGGTGGAGCCGCAGTCTTCTGCTAGTACAAAATCCATTTCTTTATAGCCATTTCTGAGTTTTAGTGACACATATTTTTGTATTTCAAAGCAATCAGTTTGCTTAAACTATTCTTAAAATATTAAGAAAGAAATTATAAATAGATCACAACAACTGATGTCATCGGCGGGACTCGAACCCACGGCCTTTTCCTAACAGGGGGAGTGCTCTGACCAGCTGAGCTACGATGACCACTACCGACGACATCGAATTTTTGCTTCATATCATATTCATAATTTCTACATCGCGCTATTAAGGTTAGCGTTGGATCCTTTTAACGTTTTACGCGAATTATTTTAGTGACACTATCGAAAATATATTTATACTAGTGGTCGCCCGCGACTTCGTCCGCGTGATTATTGTTCCCGTCGCCGTATCTTTATAAATTGTAGCCTATGTGTTATTCTGATGTATAAGCTATAATATTGTAAAGTTTCATCAAAATCCGTTCAGTAGTTTTTACGTGAAAGAGTAACAAACATCCATACTTACAAACTTTCTCATTTATAATATTAGTAGGATTTAGTGTAGGATATGACAACTTCCGCCGGGCGCCACTGGAAATACGTTCTGCTTGTAACCAGAGACGCCCGGCAACGGACGTTAGAGCGGTCGCGGCCTTGGTCGCGGAACGAAAAAAAAAAAAAAAAAAAAAAAAGGGATATGGATATGACAACTTTGACAACTACACGCGTTGAATTCTTTTGTACTAGTATGAAATTACCCGCCGGGTGCCGCTGGAAATATACCTTCTGCGTGAGTACTAGAGACGCCCAGCAACGAACGTGAGAGCGACCGCGGCTGTGGGCGGAATTAAAAAAACAAAATATGAAATTAAACCTTTAATAGAACAGGTTTTTTTTTTACAATTCCTAATTGGTCCTGTTGTTTATGATATTACTAGTTCGGTGTCTTGCGCGGTGCTTCGGGCCGCACCACGCCATAGGATTTGGCCTATAACTTTTGACCCCTTAGGGCTAGGTCAAATATTAAATTTTTTGACTTGCCTCCAGGTCGAGGGCTATCCATAGAGTGGTCAACGATCATTGGAGCATAAGCAGTTCTCGAGAGCTAAGAGGGACATTCCCCACTTCTATATATAAATAGGACTGTTTTCAACTTAAGAGCCATTTCACGTTTTCGCACGATTTTTAAATATTTTGAGCTCCTAAATTACCATAGTCTGTAATAACTAGAAGTTATTGAATATGCGCAAAAAATGGGCCAAGCATTCGTGTTGACGTTTAATGTAACACATTTACTAAAAATAACTTATTTGATAGTAATCAATTTCCCACAAGCATTTTATTGAAAAACGGGCGCAGAGTTGATTTCAGAGTCGTATTTCTATCAAAAATACTTATAAATTGAGTTTAAAAAAATACATAAAGCATTGGATATATATTTTAATCGTCATTTAATGTAACAGATGATTGAATTGTATTATAATTATTTAGTGAAAAAATAAACCATTGGGCCAATTTTTGAGTTTAACATCGCAATTTGATCGTGATTTTTGGTTTAAATACACAGTAATTACAAAAATAAAATTATTCCAAAATAAACTACGTTCATTAGAGAACCGATTTCTGCAGTAATATAGGAAATTCTTGCATATACTTTGTCAAAATATTGATATAACTTCAATCGAAATTACAATAAAATACGATACACAAGTGGGCACAGTACTAAGACGGCGCATTTTGTGAAATGGCTCTTAAGTACCTGTTGGTACTATTTGGTTCCATCATCATCACCAACAGCCAATTGACGTCTACTGCTGGCAATAGGCCTCCCCCAACGATCGTCACGACATTCGGTCTCGAGCTTTCCAAATCCAGTGGCTTACTGCGATCTTTACGATGATGTCTTTTTTTTTATATATGTAGGTCGACAAATTGACGCCACCCGCCTGATGGTAAGCTGTGGCGACGTCTGGCGATTGTGGGCGACTCTCATAGCACAGGAATACTATGGAGAGTGGCCCTCAACTTGACAACCCAGTAATGTGCCTCTTCACGCTTCGCTTAAAGAACCCATGGTTATATCTTGGAGGAAACACGTGCGCAGGCAGGGCGTTCCAAGCCACTATCGCTCGGCATAGAAACGAACGCTTAAAACGTTCGGTTCTCGCGAAGACGGTTTCCACGGTATGAGAGTGACATCTCTGCCCGGCACGCGTTGTTGTGTTACAGTCCACATTGTGGCACGCTTGCGTCTCCCAGTACGCGGTCGCCAAGCAAGGACTTTATGGCCCCATCGACCATCAGTCCTCTGAATTTTGAAGGGATCAGGAATGTTGATGGATGTAGAGATCATAGAATCATAGAATAGGGTTCCGTCACCCATAATAGCCTCTATAACTCCTGAACAAACAGAGTTGTAACATCCGTTTAAGTTTTCCTTTCTAAGTTTATTACATGGATTACCTTCATGAATTTTTTCAGGTTCTTCACGCCTTCCGTTTAGATTTTAAAGTATCATTTCTAGGTACTCGTAACGGGAAAGGACTAATTTATTATTAAGTAAGTATGTGGGTACATTATCAGCACGCATCTGCAGTAAAACTGACTACCAACTCATCACTCGTTAATCAGCCTAGGCACATAATTAGTATCCCACATAATGCGCAAATTACACCATTAAAAGATAATACTTCCATGGAAATTGTGCTTTGGAATTTATGACAACGTTGTTGGGTTAGTTATAAGTTGATGTGCGGGCTTAGGAGCTCACAAGTTGGCAGGACAAAGTGGAGCGATAGTGGAGAAAGTATTGGCTGTCCGGCCATTTGCTCAGATCCGTACCGAGTTCGGTGTCAGGCGAGTCGTCGCCACTGGTCCTCTCACCTAACTGACCCTGTGAGTTCCTATTTCAAAATTATTTTCCTTTTTTTATTTTACCTGGTGTAGTGTTGTGTTTTATCTTATCATAGACAACGGTAGGTGCGTTCTAGATTTGAATTTAGTATAAAAAATATTGCCAATTTTTTGAGTCGATTAGAAATTCGAAGATTTTAATAAAAATCGTATAGTCGATAATATATTTTTTAGGTACTGGCTGGTGCTCATGGCTACCCTCATGTGAATTTGGAATACTTATATCCGTGATCGTACCTACGTCCTACATGACAAAAACTGTTTTTAATATCATTCGTTTTGCTTTGGCTAGCCCAATACTCAAAGGGTCCAGAAACGGCAATAGGTTGACCCCCTATATGTAAGACTAAGCAAATAAAGTTTATCTTATCTTATCTTATCTTATCTAAAGTTAATACACCTAATAAACACTTCTGTCTGTCCCCTCTGAACAAAAACATGATCTGTGTGTGTGACTGGTCCAGCAACCATGAAAGACTTCAACAAAGTCCACAATAAAATTAACATTGAGCTAAAAATATGTCTGTAAATTTAATATTTTTCATACTTAATTTTTGGTAAGTAATATAATAATGAAAAACAAAACGTTAATTAAATAAACTCAATAGAGGAAGAATTTTAAATAGGTAAGTATAGGACCTGTTTACATTCGATTTAAATGTGTTTGGGATATTGGGTCGTAATCGTAAACTTGGGTAGGTAATATGTTCTCAATCGTCAACCAGGTAAAACCTAATTATTATTATGAAGTTACACTCCAGCGGGCAGCCTGTCAGCTCTCTCCTGTCAGTGGAAATAGTATTCATGATGCACTACGCATACCAATCGGGACATTTCAATTTTATTCTGTCACTTGTTATTCAGCATGTCTATAATTTATTTGTAGTTAAATACTACATACGGGTTGCCAAGTGTAACTTGGCGTTCCTATAAGGCGCCAGATTACGTCAAAAACGAGGTTTCAGAACAATATACAATTACTGAATGGAGTCAGGCGTTACCTGGCGAAAGTCCATGATAAAACAATGGAGTATATGATGTTGGATTTTTTTTATATAATTGCACTAATTTCGCTAAATAGAAGACATTATAAACGAACTACTGTCTCCAAAGAGAACAGAACGCCTCGTGAGTAGGTGAAACATATGTCGACGTTTATAATGTCTTCTATTTAGCGTAATTAGTGCAATTATATAAAAAAATCCAACATCATATACTCCATTGTAATATACAATTATATTAGTTAAATTTTTTTGCCGAGCGCCATGTTATACTTCACAAACTGAACCAACATACAGAGTGATGTAGATATAATAATAAAAAAAAAACGACTTCAACCGTAAACTAAAAAGTTGGGATATGTAAAGTTCTCTTCAATACAAATTTATCAAACCCAAACACAACGTAACTGCTGTAAATCGTTGAAGAGTTCCCTCGACTGGCTTTCGGCTCCCTCATCAGATCGACTCCAAACCTTCATTAACTGGTAGTCCTTTATAATACCTAATGAAAAAAATAACAAACGTACTAGTCCCCCTTACAATGTTTGAAGGTTCCCCTTGATTTCTCCGTGATCCGATCATCAGACCTTGGTTTCCTTATAATGGGACTACCTTGGAAATATCTCCTTTCCAACAAAAAAAGTATTAAAATCGGTACATACACAATCGGCGAAATTAACCGTGAAAAAACTATAAAAAAATATACGGTCGAATTGAGAAACCTCTTTTTTTAAGCCGTTTGAAAATATATTGCCTTAAAATTGAAGTACAAAGGATGGCCATGTCCAGACAATCTTTAGATAGAAATACATATTTTTTTTAATTAATTTTTTTTTTGGATATTCTCACACAACGTCATCTAGCCCAAATTAAGCTAATTATAAGCTTGTGCTATGGGATCTAGACGACTGGTAAACATACTTAACAAACTACGAAACAAACATTTATGGATCGCACAAATATTTGATTCGACCTGGGAATAGATCCCGAGACTAGCGTCTAAAGCGGATGCATTACCGATCATGCCACCGAAGCAGCTATTAAATACGATGTACAATTTCAACTCTCGGTCTCTTAATCACGTAGACTTCGCGCAGACCCTTCTAACCGCGCACTTCTCAATCTGAAAGATAAAAAAAATAAAAATTCTTAACTTGATAGCAAGGTGATAAATCATTGACTAGCGGTATCTCAGTTCAGCTGATCAAAGCGAGTTTTGTGACCTGGTTCCATTCAACCAATGTCCTTGATTCAATGTTAATATATTACTAAGACTTGATTAAAACTCCTACCCTAATATTTTGAATAATTTACTGTACATGGCCTCGTTAGAGATGAGATTAATTCTCTCAAACAGTGAAATGGGGCCATTTTTACGCAGACTCATATTACGGCTATTTCACTAGCGAGTGTTCTACTGTTATTTACGTAAAACTTCACAAACATGTAGTGTAAATTAACGGTCGACAGACTGTCTGGACAGGTTATAATAGTCTGGTTACCTAGGCTATAATAATAATTACTTATTGGGCAAAAATCAAAGAATGAAAGAAAACCTACACAGAGCGACACAATCCGTATGTACCTTGGAGAGTACGTTAAGCCGTTGGTTGGTCCCGGTTGTCATACGAACGTGTATGGCAGTCGTTGTTGGAGCCTTAAAACAAGAACTTTAGCAGCATAGCAGTTAGACTGGATAGCCGCCCCCAAGTGGGTAGGGAAAAGGCTCAGTGGATGATGAAACCGAGAGAGCCAGGCACAGATTAGGGAATAGTACGAGTACTTTTTTTTTTTTTTTTTTTAATTTCGCGGCCCAAGGCCGCGGCCGCTCTAACTTCCGTTGCCGGGCGTCCCTGGTTACTAGCAGAGGGTATGTCCAGTGGCGCCCGGCGGACTTTGACCACCCCTGTGGTCTCTGCGGGTGTTTGGTCGGGACGAGAATCCCGCGTCATTGGGGTCGGGTTTTATCCCGCGTCAGTGAGTGAATCTGGTTGCGTGCTATGGGGCAAAGGCCCCGTAGCACGCAACCCTTCTAGCCTGCTTCTGTAAGGACGGTGGGTGGCGATCCCGCCGTCCTCAGGCCCCGATCATGGAGGACGATAGTCTTGGGCGTAGTCGCGTAGTCTGGGGCGGCCTGGCTGCCGACTACGGAACTCGGCGGGGAGGGTACGCTCCCTCTCCCTCCCGGCCGCCTCCTTCGCGAGCATGACTTGCTCGCAGAAGGACACGGCCGCGTTCCACCTACTCCCGCTGGATACCATGGCTTGAAGCATGGTCCCCAGCGAGAGGGTATCCACGCCCAGACCCACTACGAGGTCCCGGCGCTGACTCGCCCACGCTGAGCACTCCACCAACGTGTGGAGTGCGGTGTCGTCGTCGGAAACCTCGCAGTGTTGACACCGGGGTGTGACCTCACGATGCATGCGAAACAGATAGCTACCGAAGCATCCATGCCCGGCAACCATCTGCGTCGCACGGTACGTGAGGTCACCATGCTGCCTCTGCAGCCAATCGTCCATGATCGGTCTCACCGCCGCGATGAAGATGGCACCCCCCTTGGGTTGCTCAAGTCGCACCCTCCATGACTCCATGAGATCCTGGCGGAGTTGGGACCGCTGGTCCTCGATTTCTCGAGACGCAGGCCTGTGGTCCCGCTCCAGCGCCTCCTTGCGCCATTGGAACAATGACGCAAGGGCTCTCGCTTCCAGGTCCCATGGAGGGGTCCCGGCTAGGAGACATGCAGCCTCTCCGGAGATCGTGCGGTACCCCCGTACGGTTCTGACGGCCAAGGTTCTAAGTGGTCTGTTTAACAGAGTCACGTTCCCCTTGACCGCCAACCTATCCGCCCATACGGGAGCCCCGTATAGGGCCATACTCCGCACGATCCCCAGGTACAGTCTCCTGCAGGAGGCGTTGGGTCCCTTTAGGTTGGGCATCAGTCGCGAAAGCGCGACCGATGCCTGCGTCACCTTGGGGACCAAACTTCGGAAATGTGGTCCGAAGTTCCATCGGCTATCAAGTACGATCCCTAGGTACTTCATCGAGGGCTTGATGCCGATGCTAACGCCTCCCACATTTATGCTGGAACCTTCTGGTGGACCGTTCCGAGGTCTGTGAAAACACAGAACCTCGGACTTGTGCAAGGCCACCTCCAGTCCCAGCTGCCGTATCCGACCCACGACTCGAGCAACACCCGTCGTGACCTTGAGTGCTGCCTCCTGGTACGTTGCACCCCGCGCCGTGACGAGGGTATCGTCGGCGTAGCACGTTACGCCGACACCCCTAGGCAACGCACCCTGCAGCACCCAGTCGTAGCCGATGTTCCACAGAAGCGGCCCCAGGACCGACCCCTGCGGAACACCGCACGACACATCTCGCCGAGCTGGCCCGAGCCAGCTGGGGAAAGCTATGGCCCTCTCCGAGAGATAGGCCCCGACAATACGACGGAGGTAGAGAGGCGTTTCGTGATACACGAGCGCCTCCCTAACGCAGCTCCATGGCAAGGTGTTGAACGCGTTGGCGATGTCAAGAGACACCGCCACCACCACCTTGCCCTGCGAGACTGCTTCCTCCGTCAGGCTCTTCACGCGCATGATCGCGCTCACGGTGGAGCGTCCCCGACGGAAACCGAACTGGTTATCCGCCAGGTCTGGCCCCACACTCGTGAGATGCTCGACGAGGCGTTTCGCGATAATTCGCTCAAAGAGCTTACACACCTTCAAAGAGCTTACACACCTTAGTACGAGTACTACACAGAGTACACAATATATTGGACAAAAATACTTGTACTTTCCACTTGTTTTTATTTTATTTATCTATCGCCTCACGGCATCATCAGATATCTTAATTAAACCATTTCACATTTCACTAAGGAATGCTAAATCTCTATATATAAAAATGAATCCCTAGTTCCCTTGGTCACGACATCACGCGTGAACGGCTGGACCGATTTGGCTAATTTGGGTCTTAAAATATTAGTGGAGGTTCAGGAAAGGTTTATAAGCAAAATTTCAGGCGGTACGAAGTTCGCCGGGACCACTAGTTTGAAATAAAAACAACCCACAAATATTCATTATACTATGTTATGTGGGTACATGAAATAAAATATAATACGAGGGTGGATTGAAAAGTAATCGGCGAAATATATTTTTATTTTTCAACGTAATCACTATCAAGTTCAGTGCACTTTTGCCATCTTCCCTTCCAAGCATTTAACCCGTTGAAAAAAAATGATTCTTCCTTAGAGTCAAAATATGCATCTACTGCTGCTTGGACCTCGTCATTTGTCAAAAATCTTGGACCTCCCAAGTGCTTTTTTAGGTTAGGGAACAGAAAAAAGTCTGACGGTGCCAGATCAGGTGAATAAGGTAACAGTTCAAAGCCACAGTTGTGAATTTCGGCCATTGATTGGACAGATGTGTGAACACGAGCGTTATCTTGATGAAACAGGACTTTTCTTCTGATCATTCCGTTTTTCTTTTATTTCCTCTCGTAAACGAAGTAGTAAGGTGCAGTAATAATCAGAGTTTATAGTCTGACCCCTTTCAAGATAATCAACCATAATCACACCCTTCGAGTCCCAGAATACTGAACCCATCACCTTACTTGCTTGAAAATCGACAGCCTTTTTGGGGGATGGTGAACCAGGTTTTTTTGAACTGTTTTGATTGTTGTTTTGTTTCCGGTGTACAGTAATGAACCCATGTTTCGTCCATAGTAACAAAACGATTCAAAAAATCACATTCATCAGCTTCAAATAACTCCAAACAGTCGCGTGCAATAGTTAATCGCATCCTTTTTTGCTCAACTGAAAGCAGTCGCGGAACCCACCTCGCAGACACCTTGTGGAAACCCAACACGTTGACTATTATGTTTTGAGTACGTACATAAGAGATGAATTTATAGAATTAAAACTAATTATCGCACACGTTTCAAACTTCACACAATTAACAGGTCTGAACTGAACTAAATAATGTGGGTAGATTTGATTTTTAGAACTAAATGGATCAGTGTTAGGCCGACTACTTTTCAATCCACCCTCGTAGTAGGTGGTTATAAATTTACCCCAAAATGTGGGAGAATAAATTTGGAAAATTAATTTTATTTGGAAACTAATAAATATTTTGAGATAATTTCAATACTTTTTACGAATTAAATTAATAATCAATAAACATGATAAATTATACGAAAAATGGTACAACATCCCGCACTCAACAAAAACGAACAAAAATACACGTCAAAATTTGACACAAAAACCGACTTCAAATGACCGAAATGGGACCAAATAATCATCAGAATATCACCAAATTGAGCTTTCATTAAAAAAAAAACTTAAAATCGGTTCACCCATTCCTGAGATATGAGGTAACAAACATTTAAAAAAAAAAAACAGTCGAATTGAGAACCGCCTCCTTTTATGGAAATCGATTAAAAAGTAAAACGTTTTCATACTCGTTGCTTTAATTCTTAACTGATATCTTTCTTGCCCTTTTGTATGCTTCAGTAAAATGCACTGGTACCTACTGGTAGTTTGTCTGTGCCTCGTGGGCCGCCAGGCTGTCCAAGAAAAAAACTTTGCAGCTAACAAGGTCAGTGGACCACGCGATGGCGATAAGGGATTCTACGAGTGGATTACTGGCCTGTTCGGAACCACAGCCAGCCCAATTATTAGCGAACCTGTGGTGATACCTACAAATTGTCCCGCATGCCGTAAGTACTAACCTAAATTACCTAAATTACTTTTGTTCCTTTCAGTTGAGCCATTAGAGCCTATAATCTTAATCATAACATAGTTTAAAACAAAACGCCCGTTCTGAATGTATGCTTAGATCTTTAAAACTACGCAACGAATTTTTATGCGGTTTTCACTAATGGATAGAGTGGTTCTCGAGGAACGTTTTTGTGTATTTAATTTGTCAAGCGGGCGAAGTAGAGAGATAAAGAGGAAAGATTTGATTGTTTTTGTGCATTGAATAGGGTCTGAACCTACTGAACTGATTTGGAAGTTTATTTCACTAATAAGTAGGTATAGATCCACATGATTCCTGAGTGCTATAGGATGATTATAGGTAAGTAGGTATGGTATGTTAATATTTGGGACGAAAATGTTCACAGAGTGTGGCGTCGCCCTTACCAGGCGTCGAATAGTAGGTGGCCAGGAGACTAAAGAGCGGCAGTACCCCTGGATGGTGATGCTATTATACAACGGCAGGATGTTCTGTGGAGGGTCACTCATCAACGATCTATATGTAATGACTGCGGCACATTGCACTGGGTTAGTAAACTTCTTTTTCCTTTTCTTTAAACGTCTACCATAATGACTAGTACCAGACGCCCTGAGTAAGTACGCTCTCGGAAGGATAAACCCAGGTAACCGGCTCCCTATCGAACGTTGTCGGGCGTCTCGGGTACTTTTGCCATCGTAAGCATAACCCGAAGGACGAGGAAATACTGTTAAAGCAGAGAATTTTTGATAAAGTTCGTAGATAAGGGCACTGACTATGCTTTAGCTTTCTTATTTAATTAATCAACAACGGGCTACTTTCCTTGCAGTTTCCGTAAAGATCGCATGACGGTCCGTCTCCTCGAGCATGACGTCACAAGCCACGTGAACAAATCGAAGGTTTTAGATATAAAGGTCGCCAAGGTCATACGTCACCTGAGATACAACCCGGGCAATTATGACAATGATATTGCTCTGCTGAAGCTGGAGGAAAGGGTACGTAACAGATGCAGCTTCCACACAAGTCTAATTAGAGTCTGCACAGACGAGGGACTTTTGTCCGCGGGAACTTTGTCCATCGATAAATAGATCGGTTATAAATTGTATCGAATAACGCACACGAAGCACTTCAAAGTACCCCGTAATTTATATTGAGATCTGTATCGACGGACAAAAGTACGCGGACGAAAGTCCCTGGTCTGCGCAGGCCTTAGGCGTGTTAGATATGTATAAGTAACTATCATTTGCCGATCGCTATATCCTATCTTGTTCTGTGTTTACTATACTATCTAAAATAATACAAGCAGCAACTGGAGTAAGAGGTAGGTATCCTAAGTCTATGGCAGCATCTCCATTAAGTAGGTACCTGCCTACCTACCTTTTACATTCGAGATCCTCATAGTTTACATGAGGAGGTGGGTATAGACCCGCCAGATTCTACATGGCCAAATAATAAACCGCTCAAAGGAAAAAGCCCCTTAATAATAAAAAGTAGATGTATGAATTCCGTCTTTCGGCAGTCAGAAAGTTTAAAAGAACGCTTAAAAGACAACACCATTCATGCACATTCTCATCGTACGAAACATACCTAAGTACATACCTACAACTTGATTTATTTATGCAATTATTCAATCTCGCAGATAGATCTAAGCCACGCCATAAAGAAGCGTATCCGTAGTCGGGCAGAAGATGAAGAAGGGTCCACTACGGCAGCCACAGTAGCGACAAGTGAAGCAGAGGCTTCTCCTACGACCACAGCCACTACTACTACTACTACTACTACTGAGTCTCCGGCGACCACAGTGGAGGACGTCTACGTAAGGCCTGTGTGCCTGCCCGAAGGAGGCATATCTTATACCGATGACATCGGTTTAGTGACGGGATGGGGTTACACTGAAGACGGCGGCTCCGTGTCCAGTACCTTACAAGAGGTAGGCACTCAAAATAGGTACACAAAGGGGTGGGATTTTTGGCCACTTCCCTGGAACTTTTAGATTGGCCATAGCCGCGTCTGTTGATCAGCAGTGGAAGGTACAGCACCACGACTCACGAATTCATAAGATATACCGTAATAACATTAAGCAACACTAGATAGGTCGGTCCCGGTCGCCATACGAACATCTATGGCAGTTTTTACAGTAGCGCTTTACGTAAAATATCGAAGTTCACTTCGCTTCGCATTTAGACTGGAAAGCCGACCCCTACTGTGTTGGGAAAGTTCTTCAGTGGATAAGTAGTAATATTACTACTGTAGTACCATTTATTACTAACGTAGATGGATTTAAAGGCACTAGGTAATATAATAGTCTCTGATGATGTTAGTGACTATTATATTACCCTACCGAATCACATTCTAAAATCTTATTGCTGATATGCATTTTAGGTGAAAGTCCCAATAGTATCAAACAAGGAATGCAGCGACAGATCATACGGCATGCGCGTTACTGACAACATGCTGTGTGCCGGAGACCCCAGCGGTGGTCGAGACGCATGCCAAGGAGACTCCGGAGGACCCCTTCACGTGTTAAACGAGAAAAGCAGCCGGTACCATGAAGTTGGTGAGTCCACTGTAACTTTTACATTTGATTGTAGATGAGGACCACTTACTTGGGCCTGGAGATGTAAATAGAGGCCCCTTAGCACCCAGAAAAAATACCAAGCATTAAAGCAATAAGGTTGTTTAGGTTGAAAAAAGAAAAATAGAGTTTATTTCCGGAACTTATTATCTTTATTAACTTATTTAGTTTGAAAACATCTATAAATTAAAACTATATGACTGAAACTACAGAGTCGTGTAACATGATAGAATCTACTATGTTAGTCAAGCCAGTCAATTCATGGAACAAACTCCTTCGATTCCACTTTTGTTGTTGTTCCACTCTTGTTGTTGTCAACAGGATAATCTGCTCATTGCATTTGTCTCGAAAAATTAATATAATAGAAAATCCTGAAATGAGGGTAGTTTTTCTAATCCAATATTTTCTGAAATGAATAAAATGCTCATTAACATTATTAACATGTTCTAGATTAAAAGTGTGTATGTGTGTTTGTGGGAGGTAATAATCTTTGAAACCACTCGAGAAATTCTTCCACTAATAAGCTGCATAGTTTTGGACTGGAATTGGAATCTACAGTGCAGTTCTGTATCCATGGCCATCATGGACTGTAAGAGATAGACTCTTACTAATAGCGTTTGTTCACCATCTTTCAGGAGTGGTGTCATGGGGTGAAGGATGCGCTCTACCTTCAAAGTATGGCGTCTATTCGAGGGTCAACCGATACCTTACGTGGATCAAGAGTAATACCGTCGACGCCTGTTACTGCGATCCCAATTAAGTTTAAGTGTAGATAGTAACACACAAAAGTTATGTGACAAAAGGTACTTCGTTTGAAGAACCATTATGCTGTTAGCGTCAGGGATGGCCTAGCGTCGTCTGTTCATCTATTGTAGCAGATCAACATATCTAACCAATGATATCCAAGTAAACCTTAAAATCCGAAATTAGCTGCGTTGTTATTGGTTGAATAATATCGATCAACCAACGTCGACGTTGGCTGTGTTAGCCCGGAAGGGGAGAAAGCATGTCGGTGACTTGGTTCATATAATTTGGGATCTATACTATACGTTTACACCTTTGATCATATAACTTTTGGTTATTTAAGCTCTCTATTTTGAAAATAATATTTATTAAATTATATTGAAATCTTTAGTTCTTTTTGGAATGCCATTCAATAAACATTTCATTCCTCAGAGCATTAGTAGGTACCTACCTACCTATAATTATTTTTTTTCTCTTCGAAGGGATAGCCTATAATTTTCTGCTGTCTGTCCTTCCGAACACCCATATATCGAAAACAGCAGATGCGATTGAATGATTATTTTTGTATATTGTCCGGCTTAATTAAAATAGCCGCAATGGACGTAAGAGCGGACGCGCTTGCGCGGTCTTAAAAAAAACCTTTTTGTCTGTCCGCACACCTATATCTCGAAATCGGCACATACGATTTAGATACATAATTATTTTTGCATATTGTCCTGGTTGATTAAAATAGGTGCAAGGGCGACTTCTTGTGACCGGAAATGGGTCCAAATCGTCCATTGCGGCGTCCGTTATGTCCGGGCGTCTCCGGTATGCGCCAAAAGGTATTTGGCGCCCGGCGGACTTTGGCCACCTGTGTGGCCTCTTCGGGCGGACAAACATGTGATATAAGTACCTATAGACCCACTTCCGCTCACAAAATATTGCCCTTGCGCCTATTTTAATTAAGCCGGACAATATACAAAAATAATCTAATAACCAGAAAAGACATTATGAAAACACGGTAGGTATAAGTACCTACTACTTAGTGCATTTAGGCATGTAAAAATCTATGTCAAAGTAGCTAGTACATGAATTTTCGTGATGATGGATGTGGGCCGTAGAATGAGGCTACATGCATCTCGTTACGGTATCTACTGAATATAATGACAAAATGAGTTTTACAATGTTATCTATAATGAACATGGTAGCCTAATCACTTTTAGCGGCTGAATAGATTCGAGGGTGGTATAATATACCTAATCCCTAGACTGGTGGTACTCAACCCGAAGTTTATGTAGAATATAATATGTAAAGCGGGTGCCGGGCAATCTAGGGTATATGGCAGTCGTGGCGATATCGAGTGTCTACTCACATAGCGGGCAGTCCCTTCTTGCCTTCACATATCACCATTAAGGTGTCAATTTGGTCATCCTAGGGTGTAAACCTAGATTGCCCTGCGACAGGTGTGTAAGTAGCCTGCTATGTGGTAAAACTACTGGGGAGGATAGGACGAAAGACCCTTAATCTTAAATACATCTATACCCAGGTATCAAATAAATAGCTGTGTACATGTTGAGATGAACCTGTAATCATTGAAATCGCAGTCTCGCTACCAATAAGGCTGCTACGCCTATTAGGACAAAAGCCTTGAATAAATTGAAAAAAAATAAAAATTGTTGTAAGGTAAGCTTGATGACTTAGTAATTTATAGGAGTTACGATGAATTACTAAGTCATTCATAGGAGTTGGAATAAACCCGTGCACTAGCCTGAACTTGCGGAGATCAGCCCATGACTTACAAGTTAGTACAAGTACAAGGAGTTGCGATAGATGGCTCTGATCTAAGAAATATGATAGGTTAACAATAACTTCTATTCTAGACTGCTCTAGAATAGAAGTTATTGTGTATTGTGTATATTGAGCTGTAGAATTCTACTTTTCACTGGTAAATAAAAGTACCAAATTTTTTAAAGACATTATATTATGACAAATATGGAAATAAGATTCTATTACAAAACCGTGATCATGAGATAATATTATCCTATATTAAATTTAAGACAAAAACATTTACATTAATATGCAAGCGCTTGTTAAAATCAGGTTAGGGAATTATTTATATTTTTGAAAATGAATTATGATTAAGTTCTTAAATTTACTTATCATTTAAAATACCTACCTAAAATTAAGTTTTTTGTCAACACCAACCATCTGGATTAAATGGATAACGGGAAATGATTTTCCTATGAGCATAAGTAATACATAGCAGAGCATTAATACAATATTATGACTTTACCATTTTATCTGTACTTTTGTTTGATAGACTCCTATACGATGTCTTGATAATATGTAGTGGTCTTTACTTATCTAATATGAGACAGAATACAAGAGAGTCAAACAAATAACTGATAATTTGAAGAAGTAAAGAAACCAAAGACCTAGGTTTTAACCAGAGAAAAAAAACATTACACATAATTCTTCACCTAATAAGCCCAAAAATTGTATATTACTTGCTTTTTTAATTTTGTGTGTGTTCAGTACCTTATGCTTTGAAACTCTAATATACTTACACTAACATTCTCACAAATTTTTCTACTAACATAACTTGAAGAGATGAATATTAATTATTAATGAATGTTTCTAAAGAAAGATGATAGTTCCGACATGACATGGTTATATAAATGTCCTGTATTGAAAATTAAATCCAAACCTGGTGAATATGGGCCCTGGGTGTCCGGTCCTGGAGTAGTTGTGGTCTCCTCAACAACATCATTACCATTTTTGACAATCCGTCTAGTTTCTATTGTCCCATCTGGTTTGGTTATACTTGTTGTAATAATGGTCTGACAGTAGGATCTCCCAGGAATCAAATTACCATTAAATGGAGTTATGGGTCTTGGACTATGAGAGTCTTTCCTTTTAAGGAGCCCAGATATCTCATTTGATGATATTTTGCCATCTAAATCAACATCTGTTTTCGGATGCTCTCGAAAATTAGTCTGGTATCCAGGTTTAAGATAATAATCTCTAATATTCTTGCCAGAAAACATTTCCGATTCCGGGTCTTCAGGAAGGGACATGCTAGTGAATGCATCGACGCGATCTTCATGAAACAATGAGGTCAAGTCACCGAACATAGAGCCAAAGTTTTTTAACATATCGTGCATTTGCTTCCTCACTTCATCATGTATGTCCCCGGCATCCTCGAAAACGTCCATCGGCTGCCTGGTGTAAAGTTCATCACCGTCATCTTCATCATCGGAACTCCAAATCGGATTTCTAAATTCGTTTCTGGGAGGATTTGATTGGAATCCGAAAAACGAACGAATTTGATCCATGAAATTGATGTGAGGCATTTTTAGATATATGTGATTTTTTAGCGTAAATGTGATTGTTTTGGCTGAGTGAATAATAATAATTGCGCAACAAACAAAACAGCTGTTCTGACCACAGAGAATATAAAATAATAATAAAATTTAAAATAATAATACTTAGCGCGCACCACTAGTTCTAGCTGGAGCTGGGTATCTACAAATTGTAGTAGTAATAAAGCAAGAACAAAAACACGGAATTTATTACAATTCAAAATCAATAAATCGAATCTCTGTTTGGATGGAAAGACAAATAACCTCGGACGGAAACCATGCCAAATAAATTAAAAAAACACATACATCATGTCAATGTCAATATTTTTACGTTTAGATTAGCACAGAAGCCATCAAAAGCATTAAATTTAAAAATTATAAAAATCAAGAAATATAATAGGCAAGTTGCTGTTAAAACACAGAAAACCATATTAATGTTTTATGTAATTGAATAAAAAATATTGATTTCTATACATACCTATCTATTCTATCATATTTTACTTATGGCGTTTATGAACACTGGGCAACATCGAGACCATGAATCGGAACGTAAGAACGTACAAATACAAATCTCTTCGATTTGATTGAGTAGGTATAGGTTTTGACTTTTGAGTTCAGTTTTATTTCTAATCGGCGTGATTATATTTTGATGGATATAAAATATCTGTTTAAGTATAATAGTGATCAATCAGTACTTATGGTTATTAACCGAATGACGCTTTGTTCTTCAAAATACTGAACATTTACACTTTATATTAATCTAGTAGGCGACAAAATATTTTAAGGTATGTGTAATCTTTTATATAATTTTTATGTAAATATTTATTACTTTTATCATAACTTTCATGCTTTCTTTTGGTTTTTGACATAGTTGTACTAATACCAGTGAATTATTTTTTGTAAATTAAATAATTTTCACAGAACTTATTTATTTTAGAATATCAAGGAAGGAAAATATATAAAGAATTCGATTTTACTGTTATATGCTCATTGTTATGGAATTTACTAATAAGAATAACTAACAAAGTAAGGTAAACTATTGACACACTACATAATTAAAGTACTTCTGTATTTGTAACAAATTATACAATTTTATATGACATAGGAACTGCTATATACTTAATTAAACACACACACACATATCACGCCTATGTCCCCGAAGGGGTAGGCAGAGGTGCATTACACACCCACAGTTTGCCAGTATTGTTAGTCCTACATAATAGGGGGCAAGCCTATTGCTGTAAAATATATAATTATATGCTATATAAATAATCATTCCGTTTTGCCCTTATTGGTTTGTTACCGATAACCTCTGTTCCTTCTACAATTGTTTCACTAACGATCTCCATATTTAAAATGTGCATATCTTTGTACTCTTTATTAGGAGTTTATAGTATTAGATAACATACATTGTCTATTTAATTAATTTGCTTCTTCTAAAGTGTTTATTTTTTAACCGCCCCCGGAAACCCGAACGGGGTGTTATAAGTTTGACGCGTGTGTGTGTGTGTGTTTGTAAGTCTGTCTGTGGCATCGTAGCTCCCAAACGGATGAACCGATTTTGATTCTGTTTCTTTTGTTTGAAAGATGGGTTAGGGGAGAGTGTTCTTAGCTATGTTTTATAAAAATCGGTTAAGCCATTTCAAAGATATGAGGGTGAAATTGGTGATGAAAAATTGAATGTGTTCAAATATACCCTTGTTGGGTATCAAATGAAAGGTCATAATTTATACATCTTACATTTATTGTTAGTCGGGGGTTTTTAAATTTTAAATTTAATTAAATCTTTTATTTTATTTATTTGTTTCACATATTTTATTGTTCCCATCACATTCTTTGGTGATATTATGTTATTTTTATGGTGTTATTGTATAGTTCAACAGTACTTATACAAAATAATTAATGTTAGATCAACTAAGAACTCTTTTATTCTCATATTTAATAATCATATAATTTGCCATTAGAGTTTATTTTGACTGTTTAACAGTGTAAGTCTAGATTTTAGAGTCTGTTTAGATTTAGTTTTAACAAAATAATGTGTTTTAATGTTGAATATCTTGCAAACGGATTTTTAAATCAAAAAATTAGCAACCTCTAAATGTTTTTAAAATACTTATCTAATGGTACCCCATACAATGGTGTTGATGCATAAAAAAAAATTCATCCCCACTTTTCGTGTAAGGGAATGGAAGGGTTTCGGGGAGACTTTGTTAATGTGGTAAAAATTCATATTCATACAAAGTTTTATCTTTCTAGCACTAACCTTAGGAGGAAAGCCAAGGACAGACAGACAGATGGACATGACGAAACTATGAAATCGCCGTTCGTTTGTGTCGCTAAAACCCGACAACGGCTTGACGGATTTGGTTAATATTGGTCTTAAAATATTCGTACAGACTTAGGGAAGGTTTAAAAGTTTAATGGCCGTACGAAGTTGACTTGATTACGAAGAAGTAATTAATGATCATAAACATAAAATACCATAAAACAAAGTCGATTCCGTCCCTATCTATGCTTAGATCTCTGATGCGGTTTTCACTAATGGATTGAGTGGTACGCGAGGAAGGTTTTTAGCATAGAATTTGTCAAACCGCGGGCGTCCGCTAGTCTCTAAGTCTCTACTACTATTATAAAGAGGAAAGATTTGTATTTTTGTGTGTATGTTTGAGGAAAGATTTGTATTTTGGTGTGTATGTTTGCAATGAATAAACTCAAAAACTACTGTGCCGATTTCAAAAATTATTTCACCATTGGAAAGCTACATTCACCCTAAGTAACATAGGCTACTTTTTATCCCGGTAATGTGTTCTCACGGGAACCGGGAACGAATAAACTAAATCACGCGGGCGGAGCTGCGGCGATCAGCTAGTAAATAATAAATTACATTAGGTTACATCTGAACATTTTGTACATATGTTTCAATCAAAATAATATAATACAATGGAGTCGTTTTGTTATTATTGTTCGAGCATTAGTGCTAATAGGCACTATCAGTTTTAATACATTATTGTGTTGATCGCGATGACCTGGATCAGTGGAGATGTTGGAGAAATTTATTGCGTTTGGCGATCCTTTGCGGTAATGTTCACATCCAATTAAACTTTTTATAGGATGTGTGACTTTGGATTCATGAGAATTAAACTTAACGTTTGAGTTATTTGATGAATAAACCCACTTGTACACTATTCCACAACGTTATTTAATTTATTTTCAGCGACCGGTTTCGCTTTTCAGCATTATCAAAGGTGTTTTACTTCACTGCCTTCTTTTAATTCCACGGTCCAAGGGCGTGGCCGCTTCCACGTCCGTTTCCGGTACACACGCAGAAGGTATTTCCTGTGGCGCCCGGCTTTCAGTGGCGCACGGCTACTTCACTGTCTAACATATCTTCAAGCCAAATGGCTTGAACTGTCTAACATATCTTACACTGTCTAACATATCTTACACTGTCTAACATATCTTACATTGTCTAACATATCTTACACTGTCTAACATATCTTACATTGTCTAACATATCTTACACTGTCTAACATATCTTACACTGTCTAACATATCTTCAAGCCAAATGACTTGAATTATGTTAGACAGTGAAATAAAACACCTTTTATAATGCTGAAAAGCGAAACCGGTCGGTGAAAATAAATCAAATAAAGTTGTGGAATAGTGTAAAAGTGTGTTTGTTCATCAATTCATCATGTATTACTATAGGTTCCATCAAGTGCCAACAATCAAAAGTATAAACTACATTCTAGTTAATTACTGCCTTATTAATAAACAGAGCAAACTTTACTTCAAAGTGTGTATTATTGTGTACTAGCTTCTATCTACTCGCGACTTCGTCTGCAAAGTCTTGTGCCTACTCTCCTTTCAACGCCGGCAGGCGTCCGTCGTCGACACTCAATGTAAGACGCTTATTTAGTTCATGAGCACACTGCCATTAAATTTGTTCCTGAAGGACCGAAACTTAAAAGCGCCCGAGCGCCAGACAGCGCCTTGACGCTGCATCGACTCGGCAGTCGACACCATCGGTATAGAGGTAAAAAGGATTGTAAAAATTCCGAACCGAAGTTGCGAACGAGAAAATACCTACCTAATTAGATTGGGAACCTATGCGAGATTGGGAATTTTGTTGTAAAAGCGCACACTAATAGGTTTTCTTTATACTGTGCCAATACCCACAAAAGAGTTACAATAAATAATTCAAGTAACCGGACACTGTACATAAATAGGCACTGATTGCTTAGCGACTCATTAGTTAGCACTCACTCAAGTGTGTAAATGTTTATCATCCTTAGGGAGAGTGAGTGGGCGGTATAGCGCCTTGACGTCATTTACTCGTAATCTTCACATTCCTAGAAACAACGTGAAGGGAATGAGATTACGCAATGGGCGCTTAATCTACATAATGCTCTATAATGTGCAGATATTGAATAGACAAGACATAGATATAAAATTGCGATGTATTCTTGAGCGGCGATTGCAAATCACCAAGCTTATTCTCAGGACCTCTTGATGAGAGTGGGTTGGTTGAAGTGCCCCAGGATAGAGTGGAATGGCGTGTCATGAGAAAGGCATATGGCCAGTAGGGGACTGCTATTGGTGACGCAACCTATGGTTAAAATAACCATAATTTCGTTCTCTTATTCATAGGATAAATATAGTATTAAATTCACCCTCCGTCTTTGAAGACGTTTGCATATTTGCGGCGCCCGCCACTGCCATTGTCGTTTCAGCATAATAATATGAATTCCTTGAATGAATCGATAAAAAATAATTGACATAAACCTACCTATCTTTTATTAGGATGTATACTGTTAGCGTGGGAATTTTAGTTGTTTGTTGCAAGCGGCAATAAAATTAGATACAAGAATGGCTAGAATATTTACTTCCTACGTTTCTTTAATATATTGGTTCTACATCACATGAAGGAGAGAGAACTGATGGGGGCTTCGGGGCCCTATTGACAGCTTTGAGACCTTTCTCACTTGCACGCATTGCACCTGCTAACAAACGGACAAGACTGGACGATTATCCAAAGTGCCCGGAATACCCGGCCCGGCCCGGCCTCTGTAACGTAGCACCAACAAAGTAACTGGTGAAATGTGGGTGCATTAAACGCCTGTGTCTACTCTTTCGTGGATAAAAACATGATTTTATATGTGTGTGTGAAACAGAATAGTAGTTTCTGAGATTATTTTCAACCCACGTCCAAAAAAGGAGGAGGTTCTCAATTCGACTGTATGTTTTTTTATATTTCTACCTCATATCTTGGGACTGGGTCAACCGATTTGGAATTATTTTTAATTGGAGCTACTACTTCCCAAGTGGTCCCATTCAAAAAACTATTTGGTCCCATTTGCGACGTTCACGATTTTAATTGAGTATAATTATATCTAACACGTGCAGATGTGCAGATTTAGGCGATATTTCATCCTCGGATAAAACGTCCCCCTTCTCAAATTGTTAACTTTCATCACATCCACAAAATATTAAACTTCGGAGGAAACGTCCCCCTTCACAATTGATAGGTGGGGCGAATCATCGGCTTCTTCTTCTTCTTTTTTAAAAACGTGACTACATCGATGTTCATTGATGATTTCGCCAATGTCAAGGTAATGCTTGATTAGTTGATGGTCCCGCACAGAAGAACTAGTTATTCCTAACTAGCTCCAGGTGCAACGTTGTTCGGTATGCGAGTGTCTGGAAACCCATTTTTGCGGAGCGCCAGAGGTAATCTAAAAAGCCACCAGCCACGCGCTCAGCAAAAATCGAACTTCAATCATCAGCTGATGTGCACTGAGCGATCTATCATTGTCACTGGCTGGTGGGGAAAACCTAAGATGGTGCCGTTTTCCTGTAAGGTGTAACAGTTTTCGAATTCGCCATTCCCACGTAAATAAAAAAAATATAGGTGTAACCTTTCATAGTTGGAGATTTGAGCAAAAATATGAAAAAAAAGTGTTGCGATTAATCGTAAATCTAGCTTATTACTGTCAAACAACAACCTTCTGGATGTTGCAACACTGTGTTTTATTCGATTTTTCACTCGGTACATGTTGCAATCGATCAATCGCCTCATTTTACAGCTAGACTATCTATTGTGTTCACTCTACCATTAAATACATCGGTAAATTAATTCAGTGTAATTCTACAATCGGTTCATAAACCAACGGTTACAGTACGACGTCGAATGTACGAAGAGTGTCGATAGCCAATGAAATCGTAGAAAATATCGATCACTTGACCCAATGTACACTTTTTTGAAATTTCCTGAGATATTATTAATTATCGACAAATTAACAAGTAATGGTAAGTAAGATGTTCAAACTTTTTAAAATAATTGCATCATTCTCGCAAAAATATAAGACATTAAAACGTCGACAAATGTTTCACCTCTAAACGAGGCATTCTCAAGACTCGTTTTAATTTTCTCTATATATAAAAATGAATCCCTATTTCCCTTGGTCACGACATCACGCGTGAACGGCGACCGATTTGGCTAATTTGGGTCTTAAAATATTCTTGGAGGTTCAGGGAAGGTTCATAAGCAAATTTTCAGGCGGTACGAAGTTCGCCGGGTCCACTAGTGTCTTATATTTTTGCGAGAATGATGCAATTATTTTAAAAAGTTTGAACATCTTACTTACCATTACTTTGTCATGGATTTTCGCCAGGTAACGCCTGATTCTATCCAATATCGACAAATTGTTTCGACTACTAAGGTAAGGGGGCTTTTTTTACAGCCCTAGGCCGCGGCCGCACCTACTACACCTACCTACGTCCATTGCCGAGCGACCTTGGTAAGCACTAAAAGAATTTCCAGTGGCGTCTGGTGGATACCAACGACTTTCATATACCTAAACCACAGAGGAACTTAAACTACAACTAGTTATCCCGGCGAACTTTGTATCGCCTCAAATATAAAAAAGAAAAAAAAAAAAAGAATATTTTAATATTTCATGCAAATGTATGTATTATTAATTATAATTGAAAAACGCGACGGCCGGACAGACAGACAAATTGTCGTATTAAATTTATAGATAGTACTTATATACCTACATAGAAGACGTTGGAATTTACATTAAATGTTAATGGAAACCTTTCGTCTTCGAAGTTCTTTTTTTAATGTCCAACAATATTTTAATACCTAGAAATGGTCTTACGTCAATTCGACTTGGATAGGTTAAGGTTAGATTAGAATTTTAAATAAATAGCTATGCTTCGCGAATTAAATTGCAGCTAAAATTTAAAAGTATTGAACTATTTGCTGCGCAATCAATATTTTTTTGCTTAGGAAAGGGATATTTTTTTAGTACAAAACGAAGGTTTCTTGATTAGCAGTTAAATACTACCGTTTATTTTAAATACCAAATTATTTTACTTTGTATTTAAAAGTTATTATTATTATCGTAAATCTAAAGTAGTTAACAGTTATACACATTGCCATTTTGTACACACAATATGCATACTTTCTATTCATTTCAACCGGTTGTGAATAATACCTAAATGCTTGATAAAAATGTTGATAGCTATTTAGAATATGTTTAACGACTATCCTACTTTGCCACATTATAATAAAAGTAAAATGCATAAATTATCTTCCCAGTAATAGACCAACTCCGCGCGTACCTATTCCACCCGGTGTAGATCTTATTCAAATTACTTACCGAAAACTCTTTCATTGTGCTAACAAGCAAACTTATCTTTAAACAAAGTTTTCCTCTGACCCTGAACTGTTGCGATATTGTGTCCTTGTGTGTGGTTAATGCGTGGCCTTATATTATAAGTATACCTAGTATGATTTAGTAATAGCTAACTAGCTTGCCGGGTCAGCGAGACCCGAGCGTTGTTTGTTATCCCATCAATTATCAAACAATAATAATTATCCTGATTGCTTCTTATACAAAATTAATTCATAAATATCGATTGAGCAGGAGGAATGCGAATCTAAGCAACATGATACAGTTTCCTTATTATGTTAAAAGATTATAGCTGTTGGAATAACTAAACTTGCTAGTTTTATACTTACTATTATTATTGTATGGTTAATGACAAAAGTGGTGTCAGACTTATTCATGTGTTAGCTTGAACTGATGACAAGTAGAACAGCCGATATCGACGTATTAACACACATTCGGTGTAAACTCAGCCTTATGGGGTGTCGCTGCTCTCAAGTACATTGCGAAGTGACGACTTTGACGCGACGACCTTACTATTTGACAGCAATGGCTGTATGTGCAGTCAGCCGTAGTCAGTCAGTGCGTTCCGCTCAGTCGATTTCGACGTACTTACCGATTTAATTATCGTGCTTGTCACTTCGTTTTCGAACGCCAGTTTTTAATTTGTGTATTTTTTTTTCAATGCGTTCCAGAGTTCGTTTATTGGATTTACATATCTAGGTATGTTATTTATGTGCATACATAATAAGGAACTTGTTTTTACGTCTACTGTAGAAAGATCGCAAAATCAACTTCTTTAAAATCCTTGAAAGATTCCAACGTAACTAACTCACATTTCGTTCGTTTTTAGGGTCCCTTAGTTCAAGTCTCGGAACTCTTACAGTTTCGCCATGTCCGTCTGTGCGTTTGTCCTTGGCTCTCCTCCCAAACGGTTGGTGATAGAAACATGAAAACTACATGGATTGTGTAGTTACCACACCGACAAAATGCTAAAAGCATATTACGAATTTTTGTAATATTGTTTTTTGTAATTTTAATAGGTCTTTATAAAACATTGAGAGGTTGCTAAGAGGATTTTTCGATTTAAGTAGGTATACGTTTGTGAGATTTTTTTTGTGTTAAAACAGCCCGCCACCCGACCTCCCCCTCTAAAAGCTAAACCGCTTGCTCGAAAAATCTGAAGTAAGCACGATGGTAGTCCATGTAATGAACTTTGGTCCTTCAAAGTTCATGATCTACCATCAAACTACACCGGATTTGATAACTCTGTTAGTTCAGGAGTTATAGAGGCTATTATGGGTGACTACGGAACCCTATTCTATGCGTGGCCCTACACGCACTTGGTCGGTTCTAGTTATAATATCATGTTAAACAGGTTTAGTTTACTTGTTATGTTTTTTAGGTAATTCCTAAAAGAATAATTCATTTCGTACAATAACAACGCACCACGTGACTTTACGAATACAAACAGCTGTGTCAATGTTGTAAATTCGATGTAATAGCACAGAAAAGGGAATAGTACTTACATACGTTTATTAAAGCACAGTCTTTTGTTTACAGAGAATTTAATTCGAACGTTAGGGTTGCCAGTAAAGTAAAATATATACTTACCAGCATTATTTGATCAATAATTATGACGTTAATGCCTCAATGTCAACTCTCTGGTCAATGCCGTGTCACAAACAAGAGACAATCCTTACTGATTTACAACTTCAAGTTGTCGCTGACGTCACGTATTTTTTGCGGTTGTTAGGCGAGTGACATAGGCTTGGTAATAGTTTTACATTTATAATCTTAAGGATCCCACTATTACTTGGGCATACCCGGGACGCCAGGCAATGGACGATATAAAAAAAAAACTGCATTAGAGTGACCTACTGATCAATAGACGAGGCTCTCGCAAATATAAAATTTGCCAGCTAGCGGCATTACGGTCGTCTCTTTGGCCTCTTTAACAATGGGACTAACACTGGTGAAGTAACATTTGGGCGCATACGATGCCTCTGCGTAACCTCAAGGAGTAATAGGCGTGAGTTATGTGACAAAGCAAAGCTAGTCTGGTTTTAAACCACTGCAAATACCTCCTACGTGCGAGCCAGAGACGCCCGGCAATGGACGTGAACGCGGCCGCGCCTTGACGCCGAGAAATTTTAAAATAAAATATCTGGTTTTAAAATAAACGTTAATTTAATTATTTATAATACTAATTTACAACTTAACACTATGAAATTAGTAGCGAAGTTCGGGAATAAAGGTGTGCCGGAACCTTAGATCAAAAATACCTAGATAACCGATCAGTGCTTTATAAACGGCACCACTTCACCTCGGTCATTGCACACCTGCGCGCTTCAACCGCGCGCCGTACTAAGTTCCTATTCCGCTTGCTGACTCTCGAGGGATGTGACAACGGCACTGTAAATGGATACTTTTGTATTAATTATTACGAATTATTTCTATGCCAACCATCAATGTACAATCTTGTTTATTTTATAGATGGTATTTGTAATAATTACCTATATAGTATTCGAGTGCCAAGATTCCACGTTGTATTTGTTCTGAATCCAATATCTATAGTACTCGTATTTTATCTAAGGCCGGAACCAAAGGAACTTGTGTTTTTATACAATTGGGATCTTTGGGTTGTCGGAAGGGATACAATTACTTATAACTGAAATAGGGGATGGTTAAATGAAACGAGAGAGTACGATACAATGAGTGTTAGAGAAATAAAGATAGTATAGTTAAATGAGATGGAAAGCTAACTTAAAAATAGGTATGGAGCTAGGTCTAGACTACATAAAGGCAGGTTTTCACAGGGTCAGTGCACAACTCAGTATCGGACTGACCTCAAAATATTCGTGTGCGAATATACAAGTCAGCACTGACTTCCCACCGCGCTGTACTGACTTCAAATCAATTTACATTGGGTTTTTCTCGGGTCAGCGCTCACTTGTCTCGAATTCGGAGTCAGTAACTGGCCCTGTGTAAATCAGCCTTAACACGTGATTTTAACGTAGGTACATTTATACAGGATGTTATGTAAGGGTTATATCAACTCGAAGACAGCCCCATCAGCTGGTTGACCAGAACCCGTTTCGATATGTGTCGACCGCCAAACAAGAAAAAAAAATCATCCTGAAAAAAAAAACATTATTACCGAATATAACACTCTTGTTTGTCTATTAGTAAGTACGTCAAGCACTAGTGTTGGGACACGTTTGTTTTGATTGGAAATAACGTATATAACTTTTTTTATGATGAACTTCTTTTTTCTTGTTTCGAGGTCGAAACATATCAAAAGGCGTTCTGGGCGATCAGCTGATGGGGGTGTCTTCGGGTTGATATAACCCTTACGTAACATCCTGTATTGTACATCCTACTAATATTATAAATGCGAAAGTTTGTATGTATGGATGTTTGTTACTCTTTCACGTAAAAACTACTGAACGGATTTTGATGAAACTTTACAATAATATAGCTTATACATCAGAATAACACATAGGCAAATTTCAAGTCAGAACGACTTGAAGTAGTTTCGCAATTTGAGAGTCATGCTCTTATCGGCGCTCTTCTCCCCACCAAACATTTCACCTCGTGATAGGAACCAACTTGTAATTTTTCTTTGACTTGGCTGATACGGGTTTCTTGGCATACTACTAGTCCGGTCAATTTAGAACAAAAAATGAGAGTGAATGTGCATAAAGGCCCAACAAGCTGAAAATCAGTAAAATTGTTCAGAACATAATTATAAATAAAATTTAAAAGTTCCCCATCATTCCCGTGTGTGGAAAAATTTTTATTCGAGGTCAAAGGTCCAAAAAATTACTTTTTCGCAGTTTTCAGCAAAACGGTAAGTTTTATCATAAAAGTACTCTAGACAAAAATTGTAGATCTTAAAATTATCTATAAAAATGTATTAATACTTTTTTCCTACGAGCCACCATTTCTGAGATATGGGAAATGTAATTTTTGTCCCCCCCTTAGCTCTCGAGAACTGCTTATGCTACAATGATGGTTGACCCCTCTATGGATAGCCCTCGAAAGTTATAGGCCAAACTCTTTGTCTAGGGTACTTTTATGATAAAACTTACCGTTTTGCTGAAAATTGCGAAAAAGTCATTTTTTGGACCTTTGACCTGGAATAAATTTTTTTCCACACGGGAATGATGGGGAACTTTTAAATTTTATTTATAATTATGTTCTGAACAATTTTACTGATTTTCAGCTTGCTGGGACTTTATGCACCTTCGAATGTCTAAATTGACCGGACCATACTCCGTCCTCGCTTTCCTTCAACTTTCACTTCATTGATGTTTTTGATGAACAAGCATGACTTAATTATTCATACCTTTGTGGTCCAGTGATTTGTGTGTGACACTACCTAACTGCTGGAATCAGAGATCGTGGGCTCAAATCCCACACACACACACACACACACACACACACACACACACACACACACACACACACACACACACACACACACACACACACACACACACACACACACACACACACACACACACACACACACACACACACACACACACACACACACACACACACACACACACACACACACACACTCTCACACACACACACACACACACACACACACACACACACACACACACATAACACGCCTATATCCCCGAAGGGGTAGGCAGAGGTGCATTACACACCCACAATTTGCCAGTATTTTAGTACCTATTGCCGTCATCGGGCACACATATAATGGGTTATGTCCAAAATTGCCGAATGAATTTAATAAAAAGTAGCAGCTATATTGTAATTTTGAAAAACCTGTTGCGTTGCGATGAAATGTTGATTAAAGGCAACAAAATCTTACGTGCCACCCGCTATGGCACAGCCAATTTAAGTCTTGGGCGTCTCGGACTATATATCTAGATCCCACACAAGCAAAGATTAGCTTATTTCTGTCTTTTACGGGTTACCAAGTACTTATGTTGGCGGTTTAATACGGCGCCATATTACATTGCAAAACGTCAAAAACAAGAGTTCAGAATATATAATATAAATATATAATATAAATATATAATATAAATAAATATAATATAAATATATAATATAAATAAATATAATATAAATATATAATATATAATAAATAAAAAAATAAAAATATGTAATATAATATAAATTAAAATAGTTCCATTTTTTGTCATAAGCCAACTTATATTTGGCAAGCTGTAGCTCTTGGAGGTGAAGCTGCGGATACTGTTCCATATTCTGTGCCCACTATGTAGTATCTAGTAAAAATAATATGTGTATATAATGTGGTTACTAATAGTAACACATAATGTAACTAATTTATATGCACATAAAATAATAATTTCATTTTGTGATGTTGGTGACCTTCCTCTACACGAGTTACACGACTTGGTGATACATTTTTCAATCTACACACGAGAATATGAATAGTACCATTATTTATGCTTTAACGCTCGGCAATCCTCGACAATCATCGAGGAAGATCGGAACTATTAACGCCACAAGATACATTGCTAACCACATAACATCCTACTAAGATATTACGATCAAAAACAGTAATGAAAATCACCTGCCAAAATGTAATTTTTTTGCAGTAGACCTGTGAATACTCAGATGTGGCTTGATTTAATTTTTACACCGCATTCTTAAATAAGTACATATTTTTCTAAGCCATGAAGTTAGCTAACTTTGCATGAATAAGTCTTGGGCCGGACTTGAAACGGCGAGTGTTACCTTTTCAGGAGGAACGTTCTACCAATAACACTCCGAGCCGCCCGGTCCGGTCCGTTAATCTATCGTTTATTTTGCGATTCATATTGTAGAATTACATACAATATAATCAAGCGGACGTCTATATGATTTTATTTCCTTTAAATCTGCGGCCCGAGGCTGCGGCCACCCCATCCTGAATTGCCGGTCGCCCCAGTTACGCATTGAGTGAATTGCTCCATGGCTGACTTTGGCCACCTAAGCGGGTGTTAACCCGCATCTTTGGGTTCAGGTGTATCCCGCGTCGCTGGCAAGGCAAGGCGTGAGTGGGCTGATACCTCACAGCACCCAACCTTTCTGACGTGATTCTGTAAGGACGATGGGTTGCCACCCCGCCGTCCTCAGGCCCCGATCATGGAGGTCGGTGGTCCTGCGCGTAGATATGTCCTCGGCGCCCTCGCAGCACACTTCAAAATTCAACGCGGAGGGTACCATCCCTCTCCGTATCGGCCACCTCCTTTGCGAACATAACCTGCTCGCAGAAGGAGACGTTCCTCTGTCTCCCGCCGGAGACCAAGTCGCCTATGGGATAGCTTAATTGTTCCAATTTTATAATAAGTAGGTATGTAGAGGTAGTCATAACAGATAGGGAAATCTACCTGACGAATTATGCCTACGTAATAGTAATCAAAACTATATCAAGATTTGATTACAATTTAGATACGGATATCTACAATCTCAGGTATATGCTACGATATTGATAAGGTATTAAGTTACATTACACTGTTAAAAATTTTTACATAATTCTTGGGCAACTATCGTTGCCCTAACCTTTCTGTATTTTTACATAACTATTTACACGACTATTACATAAATTTACATGACTATTACATAAATTTTATGTAAAACTTCATGAAAATTGGCGATTTTAAGGAAAAAATGTAAAATTCACGAAAATTACGTAAAATTTCATATTTTTCCGTAAGTTTCCCAGATTTTAAGGGAATTTTACAGGTTTATGTAATTTTTTTGCATGTAAAATTACAGAATTTTTAACAGTGTACCTTTACGGCTTCTAGTATCTCTTAGATACTCATCCGGTTCAGGTGAGTGACTTATTTTTTGATGTGTATAAATAAGTATTTAATTTTGGTTTCAGCAATTGCATTTATTCGTCCTACCAAAAAAAATACTAATTAAGTCGTAGTAAATCCGTGGTCTTGTGGTAAAAATTTCTGCCGCTCCGGAAAAATATGGTTGTGTTGCATTCGATTCAAAATAGTAGATATCTAAATTGTTTGGGAAAACTTAAAATTGCGCTGGGAAAAAATTTAAAAGTTATAAATAATACAACTGAATAAAATGGTATAGTTTTTCGCAAAAAAAAATATATTTCAATTTAACAAATATTCAAATGGAGGAAAAATTTTACCGGATGAAAACTTAACCATTTGAGACTTCTGAAAAAAGTTGACCTAAATAGCACTTGTTGATTAGACTAAATTACTAGAAAAAATGTAACATCTTTGAGGTATCTACCTATATTCTGAGAGATAGCGGGCGAACTGACTCTATGGTCCCAGAGCTCTATGGTCCCCTAAACAGCTCAATTCTGTAGTTCCTAGCTAGATAAACTGCTTGCTGCCGTCCCACACAATAGGTTTTTTGGCAAACATAAAAGTGCCCGGTTAGCGGCAATGGTCACGTCCTCTATCAAAGTTACGCAAGGTATAACCTCTGCCTACACTTAGTGGAAACAGGTGTGATTATATATTATAATGACAAAAATACATGATATTTTTAAATGTGCACTTTAGAGAATAAGAATTTTATTTTAGACACAATATGTGAACCTACAAGAGGTATTATAGATAGTGTGGGCAAGTATTTTCTCGAATATGGTAATCTCGTTCCGCTGATATATTTATCGGCGTGGTTAATTTCGAATATTGTTCTATTCTAAATGAGTCTATTCTTTTGTATTTTTATATTTTCTTAACGTCGGACCGTACCGAAATAACATCATAATATATATTTTTGTTGGAGCAATGTCGAAAGAGCCGAGAGGTCATTTTCCCAAGTAGGTACCTATACCTAACTACTCGTACATTAAATGAAATACTTAGAGATTCATTTTACTTTAAACCTATAGCTAGCGACTTCTTAAGCGTTCTTGCAACGTTTTTCATTGCTGCTTCGCTCCTATTCAATCAATTAAAACCTGTAGTTTCTGAGAAAAGCGCGTTCAACTAAACTCCTCAGATTTATAATTATTTATTAAAAAGTACAGAGGGCTGTATGGAGGCTGGCTGCCAACGGTCGTACGTGGTACCGCCGGCTTGTATTAGTTTTCTCGTTCCGTATCCTCAAAGGAACACGTCATTGCCAGGATAAAATATCCTTTGTGAGAATTCAGACAATGATGCGGTATATACCATACTAAGGGCCAAAATACTTGCAGGCGTTCCGCACGTTCCGGCGCTGCAACATTAAAATCGGCAGCGGGTGTCCCATTGGTAATTTTACCTTGACTTTGTCCCATTGCGAAATTCATTTCCTTGTGACTTGCGGCGCTGCAAATTTTAGCTTTGCGGCTATTTTTATCCCGGTATGTTCCCGTATGAAATGAGGGTCTCGTGGTCTAGTGGTAACCGACAATGTTAACACATTGCAAAGGTTAAGCAACATCTAGTCAGGCCGGTCTTAAAATGGGTGACCATTTCTTAAGACACTGAGACCCCTCCGTGCCTTGGAGAGCAGGGTAAGCCGTTGGTCCCGGTTGTCATACGAACATCTATGGCAGACGTTAGGGGTAGTTGGAGCCCTAAATCAAAAATCCGACCGGTCTAACTACAGAATTTCGACAGCCGACCCAAACTGCGTTGGGAAAAAGGCTCGGTGGATGATGTTCTCGTATGATATGTAATGGGAATGGGAAAATTATAACACTTGGGCGGAGCCGCGAACGTCAGCTAGTAAGGTCTTCTTAAAAATACTTTCAACCCGACTGCAAATTTAAAATTCATAATCTCGTATCAAAATTTAACCCAAATGATAGGATGTCTCTCAATTGAGACACAGATTAGATAAAGATGAGCAGTGTGTGTATGTTAAATCAACGTTTTATAATATTTGTCTTGTGTTCTGTTTCTCTTATTATTATGTTTTATTCATTTATTACTTTAATATATATTACATTGACAATGATTGTGGTCCAGTGATAAAAGAAACTATCTAAAGCTACTAGACTAGAAGGTCGAATTGGGATTCGACCTTCTAGTCTAGTAATTTAATTTTCGGGGTGGGCCCCGGAGAAAATTTTGGGTGATGATGTGAGCACGATAGTGTGTACTGAAGTACATAGCTATCTCTATCAATTGTCTAGCTAGAACCCATAAAACAAGCCTATTTAGCTTACTTTGGGCTAGATGTCGGTGTGTAAAAAAATCGGCCAAGTGCGAGTCGGACTTGTTGGTTTCGTTACAAAACGGCAAAAAAATCACGTTTGTGGTGTGGGAACCCCTTAAATATTTATTATATTCTGGTCTTTATTTTTATACACCGGTATTTGTTTTTATACACCGTGATAGTACCACCATTTACAAAAAATATTGGGACTCAGTTTCGATAACAGAATCGAGGAAGTATTACTTTGAAATACATTTTTTTTAAATATCTTAAAATAGATGATGTATTTAGACATCAAATCAGTACCTACTCTGCCTTAAAAAAATCTTCCTAGTGCTATCCACAGGCGCTCGGCAATAAACGTAGGCTGCAGCGGCCTCAAGCCGCGGAATTAAAAAAAGAAACTACATCAATTTAATAAAAAATGTGTTTGTTTTTCAAAGTAATATTTCCGTCCGTCCGTTTGGTCCGAGACGCCCAGGACTTTAATTGGCTGTGCCACAGCGGCTGGCACGTAAGATTTTGTTGCCTTTAATCAACATTTCATCGCAATGCAACGGTTTAATTTTTTTTTCAAAATTACAATAAAGCTGCTACTTTTTATTAAATTCATTCGGTCATTTTGGACATAACCCATTATAAATGTACCCGGTAACGGCAATAGGGCAACCTCTATTACGTGAGACTAAAGTACTGGCAAATTGTGGGTGTGTAATGCACCTCTGCCCACCCCTTCGGGGATATAGGCGTGATATGTTTGTGTGTGTGTGAGTAATATTTCCAGTCGGTTCTGTTATCGAAACTGAGTCCAAAATATTTTATTTGAGGTACTTCACGGCGTAGAGGCAACAGAAATATATTCATCAGCTGTACATATTTCAACTTTCTAACTATCACGGTTCATGAGATACAGCGTAGAGACAGACGGACAGCGAAGTCTCAGTAATGATTTTGAGATATTCTTTCAATATTCCTTCTATCCTAATGTTACTCTGACATCTGAAACATTTATTTATCTCTATTGTGTACAATAAAGAGTATATTATCTTTCGTTCCAGAATCCCAGAGCCCAAAATGTCTGGCGGCGGCGGTGACATGGTGACGCGCCAACTACTGTATGCAGTTGGCTCGGCCGTGCTCGGGATGCTACAGTTTGGTTACAACACAGGCGTCATCAATTCACCACGCACCTTCATTGAAAAATTCATCGCGCAAAACTATGAAGCCAGTCCTAGTTTAATATTCAGCGTGATAGTCAGCATATTTGCTGTTGGCGGTATGATCGGATGTCCTCTGGCGAGCTGGATGATGGAAAAGTATGGGCGTAGGAAGTCCCTCCTCTTTAATACAGCTTTTGGAGTAGCAGCTGCTGTATTGATGGGTTTCAGCAAATTGGCTGATTCCGTTGAAATGATAATAATTGGGAGATTCTTGATTGGTATCAACTGTGGTTTCGCTACCACAGCGTCACCTACGTACGTATCGGAAGTGTCCCCTGTAAGATATCGAGGAGCATTCGGTACTGTAAATCAATTGGCAGTGGCATTTGGAATGCTGATAGCACAAATACTGGGTATCGATGTTATTTTAGGCAGTACTGAAGGCTGGCCGTGGTTGCTCGGATTGGCGATTGTCCCTTCAGGGATTCAAAGTGTGATGTTACTATTTGCGCCCGAGAGTCCTCGCTATTTGTTGCTCGTCGCTCGTGATGAGGAAAAGGCAAGAACGGTTTTGACAGAAATGCGTCAAACTATGGAGATTGATGACGAAATGAACGATATGTACATGGAGGATAACGCGGAAAAGCAGCAACAGAAGTTCACTATACCCGATCTGTTTACAATCCCATCACTTAGACGACCGCTTGTAATTGGTGTTGTGATGCATTTGTCCCAACAACTGGGTGGTATTAATACCGTACTGTATTACTCAACAACGATATTTGTAGCTGCTGGATTGTCGGAGGAGAGTGCCAGATTGGCGGCAATCGGCGTAGGCAGTGTTTTGTTTATTATGGCGTTGGTGTCTATACCTTTGATGGATCGCCTTGGTCGACGTACATTGCAGCTGTGGGGGCTTGCGGGTATGACGGTGTTCTCAATATTAATGACCGTCGCGTTTTTCACATACAAGCAAAATGCTACAATGAGTGTATTTGCTGTTGTTTTCACGTTCTTGTATGTCGCGTTCTTTGGGGTGGGTCCTAGTTCGATACCTTGGATGTTGCTGTCCGAATTATTCGGACAGGGGGCTAGGAGTGCTGCTGTTAGTGTCGGTGCATTAGTCAATTGGCTGGCAAACTTCATTGTAGGACTCACATTTATACCAATGTTAGAAGCATTAGGCGACTACGTGTTCTTACCGTACACCGTCCTTCTTATACTATTCTTCACATTCACGTACCTTAAACTGCCTGAAACGAAGAATAGGACAATCGAGGAAGTTCTAGATCTCTTTAAATAGACGTAAACTACATTCCTTAGGTATAAGCATAACGATTTACCGATATTGAATCCACATGAACGGTTAAACTATCAAACTACTGGTGTGAAGATATACAATTAAAATCTTCTACCAGCCGGCCTAGCACAGCCAGCGTTGACATTAGTCGAATGATATATTTAGCCAAACAGAAGATTGTCACAGAATCATGTCTTTATTCCCGAAGTGGTAGACGCAGTTATTTTTTTTTAATATTTGACGCCGCCCGCCTGGTTGTAAGTCGTGACGACGTCTAGCGATTGTAGGCGTCTCTCATAGTAAACAATACTATAGAGAGTGGCTCTCAACTTGACGACCCAGTGATGTGCCTCTTCACGCCTTGCTTGAAGAACCCAGGGTTATATGTGGGAGGAAACACGTGCACAGGCAGGGCGTTCCAGGCCACTATAGTTCGGGATCGGAAGGGAGAGGGTGGGATCAGGTTGAAGAGTACGCTCTTTGTTGTTTCACGTAATGGAATTCCTATTGCCGTTTCTGGGTACCTTGAATGTATTTACCAGAGTCTCGTCCGTAGGTAGACGGCAGTAGAATGATTTCGGGCCCTAGGGGTGTGGTTCTTATTAACAGACTTCAGAAATAGGAGGAGGTTCCCGGTTACTTCATAACTTTCGACTACTACTAATGGAAAGTTACTGGTTCCCGAGAGATCCTATTTCAATTTGGTCTCATTCCGACAAATATTTGGTCTCATTTCGGTAATTTGAAGTCGGTTTTGGTGTCAATGTTTGATGTGTTTTCTGCAATATGTTTGGTTGAATAAATCGATCGATTGAAATCGAAGTTGCCATGCTCTTAGGGCAGTTTACATAAAATACAAAGACTGAGCAGCTCATACAAAACATATACCAGTTAATCCATTCACGTTATTGTAAATAGAAGTACTTATTAAACAATAATACAAATTATGTAAGTCATGAATATTTAGGAAGTTTTAAATATTTATGAGCTCATCATATAAAAATAAAATTCATATAAATTATATTAGATTTCTATTGTGATTAAACTACAATTTATGAAACAATATTATGTACGGTAATAATTAACAATGTTATACAGTAATTTGTAACTTTTTTTGTAACTTCTTTTTATATAGGTAGGCAAAGTATCACCTCATTTAAAATATTACTGGTACACTTCAGGGCCCATCTTATTTAATATTTAAAAGATCATTACAACATAAATATTAAGATTATATTTTTTAATAATTATACATACATACTGTTTTTATATTATTTTACATTCAAAGTAAGTTTTCCTACCTTTAAGGTGTGAGGACCAATCATAATTTTCTTTTGTTTTTTTTATATAAGCACAACTGTTAGTATTCGCGTCCATGCTTATTAACTAAGATATTTTTTATTTGATTAGTTTATTTTATTGTATTATTTAAGTATCCTATTCTAGTGCCTTAGAATCACCTTTACGGTAAATAATGTAAATAGATGAACGAATCTGTACATAAACTATACGACTTCTTAAGTCACATGCCGCGTGTTTGTTCTCTGGTAAACTCAAAACCTACTGAACGGCTTATCATGCAGTTTTTACCACAAGATAGAATGATTCATGAGAAACGTTTCACTGTATAATTTCGTACAAATACGCAACAAAACGCAGAATGGGCGTTTTCACATTACACGATATCGTCACGATAATTTACATTCTTAGGTACCTCAAAGTTACTGCTGCTACTTACGATATCGTTACGATATTATGGACGATATCGTCACGATATCGTGTGTCGATATCGTGCAATGTGAAAACACCCAATTGTGTCGTTATTCTCGAAATAGTAGACCAGTAGGGTACACAGAAATGTTTAACATTTACCTAATTAGGTACATTCACATTTCGTCTATCACTGTGTTGGTTACACTATGCATCATGTTACGTAGTATTAGGTTCCTATTCTGTGATCATGCCTCTGATAGAAACTGCACAGAGTTTTATGTCAAGTCCAAGGTTAGCTAGACAACCAACCAAAAAAAAAGTAAAATTCCCAATAGCTGTACCTTAAAGATCTTTCTACACAGCCTCTGTATACCCTACAAAATTGGGATACCTGTTAGGGTGTAATTATTTGGCAGACACGATAACTGTTACACTTTTAATGTTCCCAGTGGATTTCTAGTGGTTTTTTTAGATCTTATGGCTTGGTTTCAAGGCCTTTAAGTCAGTCATCAGTAACATCCAGTGGTTTTTAATCTATTCTAATTTGCACAGACCTGCAGACAATTATTATATAATATACCTAATTTAGAAATAATATGTACCTTTGGTTTAGGCTACCTATGTACCTTTGGTTTAGGCTACCTATGTACCTAAATTTTCTTGAATAAGTTAATAAAACAAAATATATTAGACAATATAATATGTATAGGTATTAGTTAAAGAGTTATTAGAAGTATGATATTATGTAAGTCGCGATGTAGGTGCACTGTAAAAAAAAAATAAAAAAAAATACGAATTTAATTCGTCTGTTGACATTAAATTATTCATTTAATAATCAGCTGTTGTTTTTTATTTTCAAAACTTGACTTAGTAATTACTGATTATCAGTTAACACAGGTATACCTATCTACCTAATTGTAGGTTCCTAATAAATGTGTGTTGCCAGTGGCCAGTGATGACTTCGGAACTGATAGGTACGTAACCATTGCCGGTGAGCCTCATGCTTCTGCATGAGGCTCACTCTCGCCCAAAGGGTATTAGAAAGGGCTATGCTCGGAGTGTCACTTCCCGATCGAATTCGTAACGATCAGAACCGGGACCAGGGTCATCGACATAGCCCAAAGATTCTCCAAATGGCAGTGGGCAGAGCAGAGACTATGTCCAGCAGTGGGCGACATCTAACTGTGATGATGATGAAAGAGAAATATAAAGCTTTTTTTTAGTTGCCTAGTTCGCACTGCTTTAGTAATTTAGTAGAGTAGCGTGTAATTTAGTGGCTAAACTACTCGCTACTAAACAGAAATCGTTCGCATTACGGTTTAGTACAGTACACAAGTGAGTGGTGGCGGCCACTACTGAACTCGACTAATCAACAGGTTCGGACTTGTTTAGCCGGTGAACCAGTGAGCACGGATGCGTGGTGGGAGGCGCTACTCGCCCGAAAAAATAGAGTAAAATGGATTGACTCGACTAAATCATTTACTAAATTAGTCGAATAAATTTTTGTAGTTCGCACATATTTAGCTACTAAATTACTCGCTACTCTTCTAAATTACTAGCCTAATGCGAACTAGGCTTTACGTCCATTGCCAAGCGTCTCTTGCACCAGAAGGTTTACGAAAGTCTAATGAAACATATTAAAGTAGCCCATGTCACTTGGGGACAATGTAGCTAGATACATAATTAGTGAAAGAATTTTCAAAATCGGTTCAGTAGGTAGTGCGAACAATCAAATCTATCCTCTTCAAAATAATAATAAATATGTTAGGACATTCTCACACGACGCGCGACGTCATCTAGCCCAAATTAAGCTAATATAAGATGTTGCTATAGGATCTAGACGACTGAGAAACAAACTCATATAGGTATATCTAAATACATAAATATTATACATAGAAAATACCCAAACTCCGAAACAAACATTTGTGGATCGCTCAAATAATTTGATTCGACCCGGAATCGAACCTAGGACATCTGGGACGGCAGTCGCATACTCATACCACTGCGCCACCGAGGCAGTACCTAGAATGCATAGATAACTGTATTTAAATGATTAAACACATAGTTCTTGAATATAAAGACATTATTCTCATTGTAAGGAGTAGTTAAACCTAAAAAATATTTCTCTTAGATCTAGTTTTCCCCACATAACGCAGAGAACAGCTGTAAAGCTTCATTTTGTTCTTCCTCTTCTATCTCTCCTTCCAGCCAGAACGTCTCCATCATACCTTTACCCTGGAGGAGATAAGACCAATCAATGGGTGATATCTTGTTGAAACTACACTTCTTAACTACTATCATATGCGTAACTAGTGGACGACGTATAGTATTCTACATAGTACCCAAATCACACGGGAACACAACTGTAATAAAAAAACATACAGTCGAATTGAGAACCTTCTCCTTTTTTGGCCTTTTTTTTTTTAATTCCGCGGCCCAAGTTTGCGGCCGCTCTAACGTCCGTTGCCGGGCGTCTCTGGTTACAAGCAGAACGTATTTCCAGTGGCACCCGGCGGTAAATACCTAGCCTAAAGCCCCCCATATACGGGACGATTCATCGTTACGATCCATCGCTACCGATCCATCGTCCATCCATCCATCGCTACCGACCGATCGAAACGATTGATCTGTAGTTTTGCCACTCATACACGAAGTGATTGGTCGTTATGATCGATCATTTATACATTTGAAATGGAACGATAAAGACATGCTCAAAAATTCAATACGTGTCCTGTAAAATGGAAAACGAACTTCTTTTCTCGTCTGTGGCGGTAACTTTGATTATGTTACAGAAGAAAATAAGAAAACCTAGAAAAGTGTGGGTTAAGAAATGGCTATTAAAGCGATATCAGTATTCGCAAGTAAATATTTTAAATGAAATAAGGAACAAAAATCGAATCGTTGATCGTAAGAGCCAATACACTATCGATTCATCGTTACGATATTCATGATTGCATAGGTTTTTGTTGCGATCTCCGATGTCGTCTGCGATCAAGTAAATCGTTAACGGTCGTAACATACATTACAGATCCGTCGTTTCGATGGGTCTAAAGCGATGGATCGTAACGATGAATCGTCCCGTATATGGGGGACTTAAGATATTCTTATTGGCACTGCCAGTAAAAGTCCAACAGACGAACAGACATACAAAAAAACCATTTGTTTTAGGATTATAACGAATACCGTAATGACTACTCATGACGTAACATATAAACAAAAGCTGTAAATACACAGGAATTTTTATACTGATTGAAACAATAGGAAATAGTAAGTCAGTAAGTGGTTAACTACATTTGTTAGTACGTACGTAACTAGTTTATTAGTCATAGGTAAGTACTGTGGTTAAATTTCGTATTTTCCTGACACAAACAACGATAACTCACTGCCGTTATTACATCCTATTCAAATAAGTAATTATGATAATTGAAGTGTACTTGAGAGACTCGTGGTCTAGTGGTAACCGACAATGTTAACATATTGCAAAGGTTAAGCAACATGTAGTCAGGCCGGTCTTAGGATGGGTGACCGTTTCTTAAGACATTGAGATCCCCCGTGCCTCGGAGAGTACGTGAAGCCGTAGGTCCCAGTTGTAATACAAACATCTAAAGCAGTCGTTACGGGTAGTTGGAGCCCTAAGTCAAAAATCCGACCGGTCTAACTATTACAGAACTTCGATATCGCCCATGGGTTGTGGAGGTCAGATGGCAGTCGCTTCACGGAAAATATCGAAGCTCAGCCGAGTCGCAGTTAGACTGGAAAGCCGACCCTAACTTAGTTGGGAAAAGGCTCGGTGAATAATGATGACTATTAAAGTGTACTATTGTAGGTAAGCATAGGCTGGTGCTTATGGCACTGGACTTCGATTCCAAGGAGGGAGTTATTAAATCCCCGGCCAGTGACAGTCCGAAGATGGTCCAAAGTCGGACGTGACCCCACGTGAGTACTACTTAACTCGTAGGTGCAGTTGCTAGTTTTTATTCAAAAATTAGTCCCCATCAAAGTTCTAGATAATTCCATGATTTTCTTCGTCTGTTCATAGTCTTCCTTGGTTTCTTTAGGTAGGTGTGTGATACTTATTTTTAATTTTTTTAGATAAGCCTCCGGCCGCGGCCGCTCTAACGTCCGTTGCCGGGCGTCTCTGGTTACAGCAGAACGTATTTCCAGTGGCGCCCGGCGGACTTTAACCACCTCTGTGGTCTCTGCGGAGGTTTGGTCGGGATGAGAATCCCGCGTCGTTGGGGTAGGGTTTTATCCCGCGTCAGTGAGTGAATCTATGAGTGAAGCTATGGGGCAAAAGCCCCGCAGCACGCAACCCTTCTAGCCTGCTTCTGTAAGGACGGCGGGTGGCCATCCCGCCGTCCTCAGGCTCCGATCATGGAGGTCGATGGTCTTGTGCGTAGATTAGTCTGTGGGGCCCTCGCCGCTGACTACGGAACTCGGCGGGGAGGGTACGCTCCCTCTCCCTCTCGGCCGCCTCCTTCGCTCGCAGAAGGACACGGCCGCGTTCCACCTACTCCCGCTGGAGACCATGGCTTGAAGCATGGTCTCCAGCGAGATCCACGCCCAGACCCACTACGAGGTCCCGGCGCTGACTCGCCCACGCTGAGCACTCCACCGACGTGTGGAGTGCGGTATCGTCGTCGGAAACCTCGCAGTGTTGACACCGGGGTGTGACCTCACGACGGATGCGAAACAGATAGCTACCGAAGCATCCATGCCCGGTAACGATCTGCGTCCCACGATACGTGAGGTCACCATGCTGCCTCTGCAGCCAATCGTCCATGATCGGTCTCACCGCCGCGATGATGGTGGTACCCCACTTGGGTTGCTCAAGTCGCACCCTCCATGACTCCATGAGATCCTGGCGGAGTTGGTACCGCTGGTCCTCGATTTCTCGAGACGCAGGCATGTGGTCCCCCCCCAGCGCCTCCTTGCGCCATTGGAACAATGGGCAAATGGGTCCCGGCTAGGAGACACTTAGTGTGATACTGACGTAGGTACCTACTTTGTGCTTCACTAATTTGACTTATGCATGCTTATGACATTATATTATTACATCAAATAAGTAACCTTGACTTTGATAGTTCCTCGTGGACGCAGCCTGAACCTGCCGGATGGTAACTCAGCTGCAGAAAGCGCTGATATCTGGATACGACCAGGCTGTAACAGCAAAATGGTAGGTGACAGTCACTGTTAGAAAAGTATTACCTACAGGGTGATTAGAAACCCTATCAACATCCAAGGCCCAAGACATCGTCACGTTGCACCTGCTAACAAAAGGATGAGGCTCTGTCAAATTGTCCAAGTAGCTTGGAAACGGCAATAGGCACTCTTTTATGTCGGGCAATCAAACTGCTTGGCGAAATGTTGACGTACAATAGGATATTATGATATGCAAACAGGTATAGTAAAAAATTAAACAACCTGAGGTCATCCTTCAAGATAAATTGATTGTTTGCCTAAGATTACCTCAGAAGTCGTTTGCATTCTACTGGCCGTGTTCACCGTATCCCCCACCAAGCAGAAGCGAGGCAGTCGCCGTCCCAGCACACCAGCTACCACAGGACCTGTGTGGATACCTGTACAAATTGTAGCAAATTGTGAAGTTCTTCAAAAAAAATGGGTAGATACGGTCAATCAGTCAGTTTCTGGTTTGGTCAGGTTACTTAAGGCTTTTAATTGTGTCTTTGGTTGTGGTACTGGGATCAAGCACATTAAACATGGAACAGTTCCTAGCTATTGTGTCTGCCAAATAATTACACTCTATTAGATATGTAACCCTAAATGAATATACTTAGATGGGTATAAACGGACACTGTGTCGAAATACCGTAACATTGCAGATCGTACAAACATTTGTCTCAAACCGGGGATCGTACCCGGAACCTCTGAGGTAGCTGTCCCACGCAGGGCGTACGTCCAACCGAGTACGTCAGCGAGGCTGTCAATATTATTGGTTTACTTACCGATTGTGAGAACTGGTATAGCTCTTGAGATGGCGAGTGCTGCACTGGCGGCGGAGGCAGCGTGTGTGCGGCGCCGCTCGGGAGCCCCGGACACCAACATGTACACTGTGCCGACTGTCTCCACCTGTCGACGGGAACAGAGCATCTAACTAGGGGCCATACTTTTTTTTTTTTTTTTTTTTTGGTTTATTCAGGACACAAACAGTTATATACAAATACACAGACAAAAACAATAGATACTTACAAACTTAGAGGTCCATAAAAGTTATACATACGGTAAAGTTACAATCAATTTAAATATAGGGTAAGTACTTATATAAAATCTAGTAGTAGGTAGTACAGAAGTCGTGCAAAGAATGTAAACTGGAAGAAAGAATGCTAACAATAAACAATTATCCGTCTGTTTGAAGGAGCAGATTACGTAGTTTTAATTTGAAGGCAGCCAAACTATTATTAAATAAATCCAAGCACCCAAAATCCTCATTGTATGTGTCAACACTGCGTCTCAAGAAGTTGTTACTTGTATAAATCGCTCTATAAAAAGGTACCGAAAACAAGTTCAATGAACGAGAACCGGACCTAGGCACTCTTAGGTTTATCTTTTCTAGAATGTGAGGGGCGTCAATGTAGTTATTTAAAATTTTAAATAGGAATACTTGGTCAAACATTATGCGTCGGTCGGCGAGGGTGGTCAGGGAGTGACGGCTAAGTGAATTTTCATAAGATATACGTTCATGATTACCACGGTAGTCTAATGATTTGACAAACTTCTTTTGGACTCTCTCAATCCGTTTAAGATGACAATCATAATATGGACTCCAAATGATGCAACCGAAATCCAGGATCGAACGAACAAAACTAAAATATAGCACTTTTAGTGTCTGGGGATGTTTAAAAGGTTTAGAGATCCTTAGTATGAATCCAAGTTGACGGAATGCTCTATTAACAATGCTGTCTATATGTAAGTTATACGATAAGTTGGAATCCATAACTATACCCAGGTCGCGTACCGATGTGACTCGACTCAGTAAAGTACCATTAATTTTATAATCGTAGACTTCAGGGTTGTGTTTACGGGTATACGTTATAACTGAGCATTTTTCTAGATTTAAGTACAGTTGATTTAATGAGCAATACTCCGATAATCGTTCTAAATCTGATTGCAGCTGTTGTTGGTCATGGTTGGTTGCAACTGTCGTGAAGAATTTTGCATCATCAGCATACAACAAAAAGTTTGAATTATGTATGAATTTACCTATATCATTTATGTACAAAATAAAAAACAAAAACATACTGCCAAAATAGGGTAGGTACTATAGATTTCTTAACTTTAATATACCGCATCTTTGGGGGTCGGGTTCCATTCAATGTCGGTGAGTGAGGGCTTGCGTGGGAGGAATCCTTACAACACTATTTATCCTCAAAGGACCAGTCACTATTGTTCCCACATATTTGGGGGCGAGCCTTAGCCTTGTCCGGGCACTTTAATTTTTTTTTACCAGACCCTCTTCAGTCTACCAGCAGGCGCACCGCATGCAAGAAAGGATGGGCCCTGGAGATGTTGATAGGGTCCTTTAGCAGTCTTATTTCATAGTTTATTATTAAGTTTACCTTATAAACACGATGCGTATCCAGTAGTCTATCAATCTTGGAGTACAGGTCGTTAATGTACGCTACAGTTTGCATCACATCAGCTCGCGTGTCCGTCTGCACCAGCTGTACGCCGCAGAATATTATAGTGACGTTCTTGAACGCCTGCAAATAAAACACCGATGAGGAATAGGTAGGAGAACTTCGTTAACTATGTCATCAGGCGCTTTATAACTATGCCACAGTCTGTTTAAAATATGGGTATAATATACCTGACAAGCTGCCATAGGATCCCTCCCAGCCCTCAAATGGTCTGCAATTCCTTTTGGTATCATAGAATACAAAAGCTGATCTCCTTTCTTCTTCCACTGGTCTAATAGCCTACAAGACTTCTCTAGAGAAAGACTTCTGCTTTCCGCCTTTTCGAATAGAAGTTCTAGCCGAGAGAGATGTTGCCAACCTCGCAAGAGCATTTCCTTAGAAATACCATGGCCGTTCATGTCAGCGAGGTATAAAGAAGCCTGACGTAATTCTTCGAGATCGTTAAATCTGAAATACAGAGGTATTATGCTTGAAGTGTCCTTTTTGTGGCGGACATTTTTGTCATGAGCACGAAAAAATAAATTTAGGAAGTCCACATACATCGGGCTACACAAGAATATAAGTGCATCAATTTCCTCCAGCAGGTACAATGGCCCGCGCAGCAGGATGGAGCGGCCGCCCTGGGAGCCTCGCCGCGTCTCCGCTGCGCAGCGCGCTCGATAGTACAGCAACTCAAGGTCAAAGATCATTTTCTGCATACACACCACCTAATTTTCAAATAATAATCATTAGTCCTATAAGTCATTATTTAAACTGGTAATCATGGGAGTAGACGCTTTCTTGAGTGGAGACTGCTTCTCGGCGAGCACCTGGTGGAGAGACGATAGAGGTACGTGGGCTCAGACTGGATACAAGTGACCCAGGATCGGGTGAACTGGTGTGTAAAATAAATAAAATAAAATAAAATAAAATAACGTTTATAATCTTTGAAATTTTCAAAAAATTATTTAGATTCGTCAGAAGTTGGTGTGACTCTACCGAGGGTTCCAAAATGCAACGAGACTGAGAAGAGCCCTCAAGAAACTCAGCTCGGCTTTTTTCCAAAATATTTCATCTTAAATCTAATACAGAGTTATTTAGAAAGGAGCAATTCGTTACGTTGTTACAACCAGGCCGCCTTGTCATCTAAGAAATCATTAATACTATAATAAGCTTTATGGCACAATTTACTTTTTATTAGTTTTTTAAATTTATTGACAGATAAATTTGCTATTTCGGTTGGCAATGTATTGTACATTCGAATAAAGTTCCCCGCAAAAGAATTACTCACTTTATGAAGCCTAAATTTAGGAACAGCCAGTTTATCCTTATTTCTTAAGTTTAGATTATGATTATCACTATTTTTCACACATTTACTTTTGTTCTTGTGGGTATACAATAAAATTTCATAAATATACTGTGAATACACTGTAAGGATGTTAATATGCTTAAACTTATCTCTTAATGACTCCCGAGACCCCATTCCATAGATAGTCCGGATAGCCCTCTTCTGCAACACAAAGATGCATTCAATATCGGCAGCGTTACCCCACAGTAGTATGCCATATGTCATGATACTGTGGAAGTAGCTGAAGACAAGACGCGCCGTTTTAATGTCTGTAAGTTGTCGGATCTTTTTGACAGCATAGGCTGCTGAACTAAGCCTGGCCGAAATTTTCCCGATATGAGGCCCCCATTGCAATTTGGAGTCTAACGTTATGCCCAGAAAGACAGTGTCATCGACCAATTCTATTATATCATCCCTAACCTTAACACTGGTTTTAACAAGTCTTACATTAGGTAAGGTGAATCTTACACATTTAGTTTTATTTTCATTTAATAATAAATTATTAGCACAAAACCAGTGGACTATCCTAGAGAGGGCAATGTTTACATCGTCAAGTTCGCGCTGTCCACGTTTAACTTTAAATATTAAAGAAGTGTCATCAGCAAACAAAACTACCTCGTGGTCGTCTCTTATGAGGTGAGGGAGATCATTAATATATATTAGAAAAAGAAAAGGTCCCAAAATTGAACCCTGCGGTACCCCCATTGCTACAGGAGAACCAGGTGACTGTTTACCATTGATCACTACTTTCTGGACCCTATCACTTAAGTAAGAATTGACGAAATTCAAGGCCGTCCCCCGGATTCCGTAATGATCAAGTTTCTTAATTAAAGTCTGGTGCTGAACGCAATCGAAGGCCTTAGATAAGTCACAGAATACACCATAAGCATCATATGACTCATCCCAGGCCCTGTATATACACTCTAATAATTTAATACCGGCATCAGTGGTGGACCGACCACGAGTGAAACCGAATTGTTTTGTATGTAATAGTTTATTAACGTTAAAGTGATTTTGCATTTGATTAAGCATAATTTTTTAAAAATTTTTACTAAATGTAGGTAGTACAGAAATGGGACGGAAATTGGACGGATCTGAAGTACTACCCGATTTAAACAGGGGAATTAATTTACTAGATTTCATTAAATCAGGGAACACACCACTATCAACACAATTATTAAATATTATTACTAGTTCAGGAGCAACCATTTCAATAAAAGAATTTACTAAATACACAGAGATGCCCCAGACGTCAGCTGTTTTCTTGATATTTAAAGATTTAAAAGTTTTTAAGATAGTGTTTATGTTAACTTTACTGAATTTAAATATAACGTTACAACAAGGAACGTTTGCTTTTAACAAAGATTCTGCAATGGGGGTTGAAGAGCCTAGGGTAAATCTACAGGAATTCGGGAGAAAAAAATTTCAAATTCGTTAGCGACCTCGAAGTCTGATGTAGTTGTCATGAAACAAGCCGTTCAGCAGTGTACTGCAGTGGTCTGATGATAATATTGATTCGAATGGAAAAGGATACTTGATTATGCACTTTGACAGATCTAAGAGACCCAAGCCAACTTCCCCTCATGACTATACTTTGACAAACTTTGGATCAACAAAGTTCATCATGTCGGGAGACTTCTCTACGGACGAGAGGAAACGCTCAATTTGATTTTATTATCATACCTGATTATGATAACTTTATTCGCACTACGTAGATATATATAACTTGCAATCTACAGGGCAATTATAAACTTTCAGATTTTCGGTTACATTAGTTTTGGTCCTTCGAGCCGGATACTATCTTAGTTATGTATGTACTATACAGTAAGTACCTACCTTGTCCCAAGTGAAAGATACTTTGGGTTTTCTCAAACGCATTATATCGGCGATCGGAACCTTTTCTATTTTGTTATAAGGTCCTCCCCAAGCCTCCACAAGCTGTAAAATATATTGGAATTCTTATATTTTTATAACTAGTGAAAGCAGTTAGTCAGGCACATGAACAACTTGTAGGTTAAGTGGTTTAAAAAATTACTAGTTATCACAGCGAACTTTGTATCGCCTCAAATATAAAAAAAGATAAGAAAAATAAAAAGAATATTTTAATATTTCATGCAAATGTATGTAAATTGAAAAACGCGACGGACAGACAGACAGACAGACAGACAAATTATCGTATTAAATATATAGATGCTTCATTCTCTCTTCTTCAGTGTAACTTGTGTTCCCTAGATGGCGCTTTACTACACAACATATTGCAAGTAAATTCCAATTCCGACGTACTTTTTCTCCTGCCATGATGATATTCATTTTTCGATCCAGTAATACTCCAAAGGGGAAGAGTTGCAGTAACAATGATGCAGGAACAGCCGGTAAGGAACACGGCACGCTCTTTCGTAGCATTAGGGATTGCACCTGGAATAATACGACATAGAGTAGGAAGTATTCTTCTATTTTCTTACTGACTCTCGGGCAGGCTCAGGAATCATAGTTTTTTTTTCCGAATATTCCACGTTCATAATTTATTAGATTTATCTTTTAAAAACTTAAATTTAACTTGAATTTAGAACTACGTACTTTATTGTTCTTTGTTTTGATTTCGGTGTATAACTATAAAATATAGAGATGTGAAATAATAATTATCTGTCGTGACTTAAACAGCTTTCCCCTCATTCAAATGTAAATTAAAAATAAAAACCGGCTAAGTGCGTGTCGGGCCACGTATAATAAGGTTTCATGGTCACCCATATTAGCCTCTATAACTCCTGTACCTACTAACAAATTTATCTAGTCCGTTATAGTTTTCCTTCAAAGTATCTTACTTGTTACCGATATGGGCCAACTTTTTATTTATCTACTCACATTATAATTTTTTTTGTTTTTTTTTATAATTCATTAGGTATGTAAATATAGAGGGGCTCGTGGTCTAGTGGTAACCGACAATGTTAGCACATTGCAAAGGTTAAGCAACATCAAGGCAGGCCGGTCTTAGGATGGGTGACCATTTCTTAAGACACTGAGACCCCTCCGTGCCTCGGAGAGCACGTTAAGCCGTCGGTCCCGGTTGTCATACAAATATCTATCGCAGTCGTTAGGGGTAATTGGAGCCCTAAATCAAAAATCCGACCGGTCTAACTACAGAACTTAGATGTCGCCTATGGGTTGTGGAGGTCAGATGGCAGTCGCTTCACGGAAAATATCGAAGTTCTACCGAATCGCAGTTAGACTGGAAAGCCGACCCCAACTTTAGTTGGGAAAAGGCTCGGTGAATGATGATGTAGTAAGTTTCTCATTATAATAAGATTTGTTACCTATATATTACAGCCAATTCGTAGCTATTACATATATAGCGAGTAGGCAAGCAGACTAAACGAAGCACCACCTCTGACGTCACTTCATACGAGAAGGCGGTTCTAGTCTCTTCTACAAGCTTCTACTAACTTAAAGAATGCCCTCCAAGGGATGTCCTACGATGACACAGAGGAGTTAATATCTGTATTAAAATAAATAGTGATAAGTTGAATAATTAAGACATATCTAATATAGTTATCAATATTGAGCCACTTTGGTATTGTACTAGCTCTTATTATATAATATTACGAATAACCTAATCATATAATGTTACGTAATTGATTTTGTGTAATGTTATATAATTTACTTAGCTGCAATTGGCGCCTGAAATACAGGACTACCTAGTTCAGGTGCAAATTACGTTTATAAGACTACCTATTTATAAAACATCTAGAAACATATAAATGTAAATAGGTATTATTATACCTACATACTTAAGCTACTAATGCACTAACTATGATGTAATAGCGCACAATTAAAATTAAGATTCTATGTAAAATTTTATTGTACAATTATTATTACGAAATAAATTTATTATTATTTATTATTATTATTATTACATTCTAATATTTCCAATACTAAGTTAGAAACTAGGTACCTACAATACAAAATAAATTAATAGTTACTAAATTTAAAAAATTTCAATTTTTGGAAAAAGTGTAAATTTTTTGTTTCATAATTGCTATATGTAAAAAAATGTAAGTAAGTAGGTATATTTTATTACAATTTTGATTGCTTTTGATTATTATTTTTGCATGGTCAGTAACTAGCAGTATGGTGGATACTTTCTAAAAATAATGGCCAGGAACTACGGATTTTAATAACTTTTCATTCGAATAAAATGTTTCATATAAATGTTTCATATTTCATACTAGTTTCTACCTGCGTATACGCCATAGGCGACACCTTATCATTCCGCCACGCCACTCTGCTTGTAACCAGAGACGCTCGGCAACGGACGTTAGAGGGGCCGCCGCCTAGGGCAGCGGAATTAAAAAAAAAAACACCTTATAATTGAACTCGCCAATTAAATGAAAGCGAGCAATTATAAGTACCTACCTTCTACTTTATAGGTATATTATACTTTTCTTTTGTTTAAATTCACGCTCATTTAAACTTGTTTGTGCCAAACCGGGGATATACTTACTGTTATACGATCGTTTCAATACCTCCCAACTACCACTTCACTTACCTATGTATGCTACCTACCCGCATGAACCTACTTACTCGTATTATTTAATTAAGTAATGTTTGGAAGGGAAAACAATCTTAAGTAAGTACATAATTTACCTATCTATGTAATTTATTCAAGGTTGTACCTTAATTTCACTAAGTAAAGAACCCTTTCAGGTGTTTGTTTACCTATGTGCTGTGGTACTTGAGCGATATGTACTTGAGTAAATCCGACTAATAAGTATAGGTCTATGTGTAAAGATTGAGAGAATATATGGAAAATGTAGTCACGTGTTAACCATTGAATAGATTTATATTTTACTAGTTCCGCGTGATTATTGTTCCCTTCGCCGTATCTTTATACATTGTAGCCTATGTATTATTCTGATGTATAAGCTATATTATTGTAAAGTTTCATCAAAATCCGTTCAGTAGTTTTTATATGGTAGGTCAGTGGCCAGAAGCAGAATCGAAAAACAAGTAAATAAATAAATATAAATATGTTAGGACAATTCACACAACGAACGCCATCTAGTCTCAATAATACATATTATACATAGGAAATATCCAGACTTCGGTACAAACGTACATGTCGAATACAGATATAAAGCAGAAACGCACCACTTTAATAATATACCTACGTTCCATGTCCATACATGTATGGTAATTCTTGCATTTAAGTAGCTTTGACCAGAGTACCAACCAGGGAGTGATCTATAAGCTGATACATTATATTCTTTTCAACAAACAATTATATTCTCCATTTAAGGTGCCTAATACACGTTTGGTCGGGTTGACGACCAATTGTTTATTATATTCATTGTTAGAGGGGTTCGTGGCTGATTGGTACTTAATGTGTTACCAATTAGGTTAACACATTGCAAAGGTTATGCAACACTAGCCAGGTCGGTCTGAGGATGGGTGACCATTTCGTAAGACATTGAGATCCCGCTGTGCCTCAGAGTGTAGGTACGTTAGCTATGTGTCCCATTTACCATACCAACATTATGGTAAGTAGTCTGTCAAATAATTACTTACGCCCTATTACGTATAGGTACCCCAATGTAAGTATATCGACGTTGTGTCGAAAGACCCTGACTGAATCTGCACTGCTAGCTATTGGGAATTTTACGCAACTAAATAACAGTCGTCGCTAGGGAAATAGCTGCATGTAATTTTAATATCAATACAATACAATAAAACATTATTGTACACCAATATAAAATGCATAACAAACATAAACAGGTTTTAATATGTACAAATGGCGGCCTTATCACTAACAAGGGATTTCTTACAGGTAACCTTTGGATGGACAAAGTAGAAGGAACAGAATTTAAGAAAGAGGGGGTAGGCATTGGTGAAGAAATATAAATAAAACAGTTTCTTGGGAAAAATGTACTAAGTACTTACTTAGCATACATAAATACAAGTAGCGTTAAATTGCAATAGATATACTATTTATACTACCATATTACTATATTACATACCATAATATAAATAAAACAAACATAAACACATAAATATAAAGAAAACAAATATAAATATAATGTAGGTACCTTAGATACACATACATATATAGGTATTTTATATCATAAACTTACACACACTATTATAGGTATTAATCTATGTAAGAACTTCTCCATTTTTTTGTTCTACTAGATAAACTCCATGCCTATATCCCCGAAGGCGTAGCCAGACGTGCATTATACACCCACACTTTGCACTTGTAGTTAATACTTTGTACTAGTATTAAGCATACTTTGATATTATGTAAATACAAATACAATTTTATATTTTTTATTAATAATTTAATTTATATTTATTCGCAGAAATATGGTACATGAGGTGTTGGCAATTATACGTAGGTCACACTATAAGTTTTGCGTAACTTAAAAAAACAACATGTTAAAACCAAAATATTATGTTTATTGCTTTTCAAAATACTCTCCTTTACATTTTAAACATTTTTTCATGTGATCGAACCATTATTTAAAACTGGAGGACCACAGATCAGAAGGCATGTTTTCTACGTGCTGATTGAACGCTATCACAGCCTCTTCGGAGTTGGTAAAAGTGAAACCTAATCAAATCTTTGATTTTGGGGAAAATACAGAAATCACAGAGTGCAATGTCGGGGCTATGCGCAGGATGGGTGACGATTTGTACTTTTTCGGAAGCTAAAAATTACTTTGTTGTTGGCGGTGTGTGAAGAAGCGCTGTCATGATGTAGGAGAACGCAGCTTTTGGGTCGTCTTTCGCGAACTTTTTCTAACACCCTGGGTAAACAAATGGTAGAATACCACTCGGCATTAACACTCTTTTGATCTTCAAGTGGAATTGTACAGATGGGAGCCGTAGCTGAGAAAAAAAACGCGATCATTTTTTTACCAACGTTTCTCGCCTGCCTCACTTTTGTTGGCTTGTTCTCATTTTGAAACACCCATTCACAAAGTCGCTGTTTTTTTTCGGGCTCAAAACAATTAATCCTCGTTTAGTCTCCTGTGACCATGTCATAAACAGCATTAGAATGTCCGTGGTCGTACTTCAATAGCATCTGTGAGCACCATTCCACGCGAGCCCGCTTCTGCTCCGCTGTCAGTTCATGAGGGATCCAACGACAATAAAGTTTCCGAACTTTCAATTCTTCGTGTAAAATTTTCTGGATTTAACTCATACCAATCGCTAATAGTCCTCGAATTGTCTCATAGGTAATCCGCAGGATTTCTTCAATTAACCGCTTAACAGTAGCCACATTATTTTCGTTGACGGCAGTTGAAGGCCGCCCTTCACGAAATTCGTCATGTAAAGAAACTCGACCTCTCTCAAATTCAGCAAACCATCGCCTCACGGTGCTCAAACAAGGTGCTTCTCTCCCAAAAGCATTTTGAAGACGAGCGGCACAGTCTTGCGGAGAGAGAGAGAACTTTTAATATCATAAAAAATCATCGCTCTAAAATCTTTTCGACTTAATTCCATTTTCGTTGCATACGTAGAACTTTGATGTGTGATAAAAAACAATTGACAAATGATTTCCCGCCAATTATTTTTTTTATTACTAAGAACGTTTAAAAAAATATAACATTCGAAATTCAAATAGTTCCGATTAGCTATGAGTGCAAAACTTTTAGTGTGCCCCATGTATAAAGAGGAAAGATTTGTATTTTTGTGTGTATGTTTGTAATGAATAAAATCAAAAACTACTGAGCCGATTTCAATAATTCTTTCACCATTGGAAAGCTACTTTCACCCTGAATAACTTTATATCCCGGTAATGTGTTCCCACGGGAACCGGAAACGAGTAAACTAAATCACGCGAGCGAAGCTGCGGCGATCAGCTAGTCATAGATAAAATAATTGAACTAACTGAGTATGTATGTACTGAGTATGTAGGTACCTATATTACATTATAAGTCATCATCAGCGCTGGTTTTTAACAATACGTCGTTGAGCGAATGATATATTAAAGTTACATAGAGACGTACCTACAATGTTGTTGATGAAACAGTACCAACTCTGATAGGACATTGTCCTCAATCATTGGCTCCATTTAATTTGCATAGATACATAAACTGTATTATTTAAAGTATATTCACACCTCTCATCACGTCTGTGCTATAGGGCATGCAGAGTCCTATACGTATTATGTTGGATCGGTAGAACTTGAGTGAGCGATGAAATAGATTTAAAATTAACCGTTTCAGTAATATGCAGTTAAGTCCCCTAAAGAACCCAAAAGTATAACGGTGCGTACACATAGAACGTCCGATGTTACAGGATCCTTTTTAACTGATCCGTCGCTACTGGAGGTAATATTCACACAGCATTTACAGGACCGATTTTAACGGATCCGTCGCTACTGAAGGTATTATTCACACATCATTTACAGGACCGACGACTATTTCATAATTGGACTTCTTGGTTAATATATTTTTCAAACGCCTTGCTTGCCATGATTATGACTGGACATGTGCACTACTCTAGGAATGAGACCGGCAAATGGCGGCTGTGTGCAGCACACTGCACCCCACGCACCCCCGAAGCCTCGCGCGGTTTCGATCCGATAAAACGGATTATGTGTGCGATTTTTTACTGGATCCGAAATACTGTATTCTGTGTAAACTAGCTCATACAACAACATACGCTAATAACATATACGTTTAAACGGACCGGTAAAACGGACGTTCTATGTGTACTGGATCCGGAATACAGTATTCTGTGTGAACTCGCTCATATAACTACACACGCTAATAACATATACGTTTTAACTTACCAGTAAAACGGACGTTCTATGTGTACGCGCCCTAAGAAGGGGTATGGAATAGAGGAAGGGAACTAACATTGGTACCGTGCGATACATATATATATCTCAGTAGGTAATAATTTGACGCGAGTCTCAAATGAAATGATAGTAGTAAGTAGGTACACTAGTACCTACTTACTAGGTAGTAGGACTACTGATTATGTAGAAAATGAAAAACACACACACACATATCACGCCTATATCCCCGAAGGTGTAGGCAGACGTGCATTACACACTCACAATTTGCCAGTATTTTTAGTCCCACGTAATAGGGGCCTATTGCCGTCACCGGGCACACATATAATGGGTTATGTCCATAATGGCCGAATGAGTTTAATACAAAGTAGCAGCCATATTGTAATTTTGAAAAAAAAATTGAAACCTGCGATGGAATATTGATTAAAGGCAACAAAATCTTACGTGCCAGCCGCTATGGCACAGTCAATTAAAGTCCTGGGCGTCTCGGACTATAAAGAAAAAGAAATAGTAGTAATTTTCTAAGAAAACTTATATTTACCACACGGTTCCACACCCTTATTACTACAAACAAAGTCGTCCTTTCCGTATGTAGATATGCATAGATTTTTAAGACTACGCAACGGATTCTGATGCGGTTTTCACCAATGGATAGAGTGGTTCTCGAGGACAGTTTTGTGTAAATAATTTGTCAAAGCGGACGAAGCCGCGTGCGTCCGCTAATTATTTTATAAATGCAGAGTAATTACTCGGTCAAGCAATTCTATTTGTGCAGTGAAAAACATTCTACTATCTCAAATAGATTCACCGATTGCGATAGCTATTGGATAAATAAACTCTAAACAAAGATGTTCCCACTTGTCTTTTTATATACCCATTTAAGACGAAATACCGAAATTGTTCTCTATAAAACTCAAGGAATCTGTAAATTACTGTCACAATTTGTGTTTCGTCCGCACGCGGAAAGCCAAGATATTCAATAAAAGATGGTAAGTATTTAATAACGGGAAACATGACCCTTTTAGGCATAACATTGCAGTGTAGCTATAAAGAAGTCCAAATAATAGGCCTTCTCTATTTATGGTCCTATTCGCAATAGATTCTGTAATTAAGGCTGTATTGTCTTCTGGATTTAAACAGACGAAAAAGTTATAGGTAAATACTTCAGTAACTATTGTTTTGGAGCTCTTCTAATAACTACGTTTCCAAAATACGTACCTTATGTGTTTTAGTTTAATATTTAAAGCAAGTTACACCAAGCGCCAACGTCATCAACTGCCTGCCCTTAATCCAATTACCATCCCAACTTTTAAACTTCCTTTTATTTTACCTATTCGTTGTCAAGTGACAACGAGGCTCTACCAACATCTCCAGAGTCCAAAGGCCACCATTTCCATCTTCTTTCTGATGTATGTCTCCATGTTGGCCAGAATAAAGAGTAGATTAGAGTACAGTAGGTATACTCACGTAATCACTGTTGTCGAATTCCAAGCGGAGTACTGCCACATAGTAACTGCCTTCCATGCTCTCTTTCACCACTGATACCTTCAGTTTCAAAGAGAATATGTCCTCCGCAATTTCATATAACTGACCTGAAATATACAGACGTTAAAGATGCCTTGCACCGAAGACAATCTCTCTTTCGACGAAGGTACTAAGTGCATACAGAGCCGCAAAGCCTTTAATGTTAGGTACATTGAAGGCTTTGGGGCTGTTCTTCTTTATAGATTTGCGTCCGTAATAGGTACCTCTTGTTCAGTAGACCACAGGAGTAGACAACCGTTTGTCTATTATACTCTGTGACTTGACTGATAGAAGTGGCTCGTGAAAATATAAAGATGATGAAAGGCTTTGAAAAAAAGGACTTATCAGAAGATTTTTGTTTATTGCACGTTTTAATCATTAAACAGATTTGATCTGCTGTTAATCTGGAAGAAGACAGGATAGTATTTACCAAAAATATAACCTGATGGAAACTATAAAACGAACACCTCTATGTTAAAGTTCAGTACAAACCCATGAGATAATGTGTGAAGCCAATTCTACCGCTGCTGTAGACCAGTTCGGCTCCGTGGCGGTGGGCACGCGTCAGTTGCATCGTCGGAGAGCGCATGCGTGGGAATGTGAAGCGCATACGTTGGTGTATACTGTCCACAGACTGCAGAAATGTGCAGAAGTAACGGCCAGTTGCACGAATCATTGTGTCGTAGCTGCAAATCATAGAAAAACTTATGGTAAAGGATTTCCATCATGATCAGGGCTTGGGGACGGCAGGTTGGCCGTCCTTCCAGAAGCAGACCAAGAGGGCGGCTTGCTGTGGGGCTTCCCTTTCAACCATGCATACCTTCACTCACAGCAGCGGGATAGAACACGACCCCCAAAGACGAGCGATGGCATGCGACCCGTAGTCATTATCGTTCCGAGCGCGTACCCGGCGCAAAGGAATTGAGGGGGAAATATAAAAAAGAATAGGACCAGGCAAGCCAATCTCACCAGCAAATGGTGCACGTGGATCAACTGACGTCAATTAAGCTCGTTCCCAATTACGTGATATTAATTTATTAGCTGACGAACATGCCTCTGTCTACCTATTCGAGAAAAGGCTGTAATTTTATTTAGGCATATATTTAACATAAAATATCATTGCCGTTCATTTTATTACTATAAACATCAACACAAGAATAAACTACATTAATAAGCACAAGTCGTAACCTTAGCGTAGGTACTTAGTTGAAGTTTTTAATTCAGACCCAAGCAAAGTCTTCGTTTAAATGACCCTAAATTATGTTAGAAAATAGCGCTCACAAATTACATTTAAGTACTGGAGATATGAAAACAAAAATTGTGTACCTCCTTTATGTCAATTGTTAGAAGAAAACAGGGAGTTGGATTGACTTGGAATGCAATATGCTGAAAATAAAACAAAGATTCAACAAAATCAAAAATAAAAAAAAACAAAGATTTTTGTCTAAGATTTTCGTAAATATTTTGGCTGAATGTGATGTTAATAACATCACATTCAGCCAAAATATTTTAGTATAATGTTTAAGTGTTATAGAAACTAAATTCAAATTGAAGAATTAACCGTTTGTGGCGGGGTTAATATTGGTTTTGCATTACAACGACGTTAATTATCTCCCCGCCATCATTCTTTCGAAGTGGGTCCACTAACTGCAGCGATCAGTGAACATTGGCCTCTTGTACTTGAGGCACTAGCAAGGGGTAGCTAAAAATAAGGGCCGAATTCCTTTTGCAATTATTCAATTAACAATGATTACCAGATATTGATATGTGAGATGATTATATTTTGTTCAACCCATAATAAGGCAGGCATGGCCTATCAAAGGCAAATATCTCTCCAGAATAAAGAGTAATGAAGTAAATAAAAAGGACTTACCCATAGTTACTGAAAAACTTCACGAAACATCTTCCAAAGAAGTGCATGACCTTTTCAGGAGTGGCGAACTTCTCTCTTAGAACGATCAGCTTATCATTGCTAACAATTCCAATACTGTTCAAACGTTGACGAGCTGGTATGAGGGAACCTTTACGTCTATAAACATCCAAAGCAACGGTACAACTTGTTTTGCGGATCGTAGGTTTACGAATCGAGTTTCTCTTCTCAGATTCTGGAGAAGTAGGCTCCGAATCATCTTCAGGCGTAGTTACGTCTTCAACTTGTTCCGTCTCAAGTATAGGGTCCTCAACAGGCTCCTTCACAGTGTGACTTTCAAATTTAATACCTGAACTCCTTCTTTGAAACTCCCTACACACAGATACCACATCTTCGTTGATCTTACCAGTAGATGAAGATATTGTTTGTCTAATCTCTTCTGAAGAATTGTAAGCATCGATTTCCTTTTTCGTGACTGCGGTTAGGGCGTTGGTTGCGGTAAACGGACACTTGTAACTTTGATTCCGGTTGTCAGTGTGTACCGAAGCACTTCGCCAGCTTGGTTTGGATTTCAGAGAGCGTTTTCGTGGTGTTGGACTTTCTGCTTTGGAAGTAGTTGGACTGTTGGGGTCCTTTGCTAGCAATCTGGTTAGAGCGCTCGCCAACCGCAGCATGAGCGCGTCTGGATATTGCTATAAAAACGAATCTTGTGATTATCCATAACACGAGTGTGGATGGACAGACTGGGAAAAGTCTACTTAGGCGGACGTACGATTAAATCGGAAATGTCTTGTCAGTAGGTCTCTCTGCCTACTGCACTAGAGGAAAGACACGCGACTCTATGTACACATGTATATAATGGTAAGTACTCATTCATCAGGATGGATAGGATTAAGACGTGCATTTTAAGTCATCCTGTAACTATGTGGTAAGTAGGGGTACACCTGTTAACTGCCTATCAAGATTCTTGTATGTACCTAATGATGATTTCTCGACCTTTTTTCTAGGAACGGGTATCTGACGGATTACTAAAATGCCGTGTTCGTCTGTGTTCGGGCGAAATATGAGAGAATTAACTTCGAGAAGAAAGAGCTATAGGTATTGTATGCAACTCAAAACTACCTGCGTAGCACTGAAGACTGTATTCCTCGCTCCGGATTCTCGAAGTATGGTGTCCCATATTTCTTCTCCACATTCTTCCTATTGGAAAACAAACGAAACTTAATTAATCCAAGAGTTATGGATCATCTCTACTCTTTATAAACATATTTAGTACAGTTTGAATTTTGAAGAAGGAATACCGAATTCCTTCAAAATCCAACAAATTTTTAAAATGAAGATATTTCGGGGCCCCTTTTTTATCACAACAAGAAAACCATTCCACGCAAGTGCAACTTTTTATAATATTCTAACGTTACATAAAATAAAGTTTTTTAAGTTTGAAACTTTTTCTTAGCATTAATTAAAACTATAAGGTATCTCTAGTAAAATACTCGGTTGTTTTAATGAAGCAACTTTCTCAGTTTGTCTGTATTTAAATAAAAATACTATTAAGGTGCTTTTTCACTGGGAGCAAGAATTTTGTCAGATGACTAAATAAATAAACATACAGATTACGCTTATTACGAGGGGGCAGTCGGTGAATTACACCCTCATTTTGTTATATTTTTTGGGTTCCACATATTTTCGGGCAGCAATACAACAGAAAATCAATAACTTTCTGTTTTCCGAACCTAAATTCCTACCACCAGGACCGATGTTACATACTCTAGTGTCTGGTGCTTAGTCCTCCTCCTTCGTACCTAATGCTCGCATCTGTAACGAGCATTACTAGCGGTGACCGTGAGCGAGCACCTCTAAATGAGATGTAGGTATGTAGAAATTTTACGTAGGTACCTACTTATTAAATCTATTATTACAAAGTTATTATAATTGGTAATTATGCAAAATTTTTATAATGTACTAGAGAACGCCCGCGGCTTCGCCCGCTTGACAAATTATAGACAAAAACCTTCCTCGAGAACCACTCTATCCATTGGTGAAAACCGCATCAAAATCTGTTGCGTAGTTTTCAAGATCTAAGCATACAGTCGATGATTATGATATTAAGTACTTTTATTATGTTACTCACCACTATGAAGTGTTGAACACTCTCCAACAACCAGCCGTACATTTTTATATGAATTAATACAATTTTATCCTGAATGAATAAAATATTCAAAATTTTTAAAACAATCTATTTAAAAAATCATATGCTCCTGAATTTGTTCTTATCCATATTATATTGTAGATATTATCGCGTTATATTATATAACTAACTATACTTCACAAAACTACATATCATAAACTAAATTTAAAAACATCAAAAATGGAATACCTACTTAGTTGTTTGTAGAGTTGTCAAACCATTTTATTAAATATCAAAAAGATAACACGTCTCTTAGAAATTTGTATAAAATACAATTATGACGTCACTAGTTTTGTACTGTCGAATCAGTAACTATAAAAAGTTCTATCGATGATTTAAATTAACCAAAGCAAACATACGTTGGGAAAGACCTTTACTTAGCATAGCATAGATTATTGAAAAAAAAATCTTGTGACAGGCAAGCGCGGGTTATGTCAAAAAAAAATACAAATTAAAAAATAAGTACAAAATCAAAAGAATTTATAAAGGAATGAATAAGGTTTTACTATGTATTAATTAATTGTAGCGGAACACAAAAATTCGACCTTTGGCCACCGGTGCCCGGCAAGGCTTTCGCGTGTCTACTGATCAAATAAGGGAGGAAACTCGTAGTTAATATTCTGTACCCATCGCAACCCTAAGCCGCTTGAGGATATACAAATCTTCACCTTGGACATGCCATAAGCCATTTCTAGCGGCTCATGATTGCGACGTAAAAACACAAAATGTCTTAGTAGCGCAATTGCCTGGTTACATTAGAATGTCCATTGTATCTCGGAGAGAAGTATTACATTCGAATTTAAAATATGATTGTATAAAATTTACACGATTTGCGTTAATATTAATTTTTATAACACAAAAATACACTTCAAAAACTGACACAGCAACTGACTTTAAACTACCGAAATGGGTCCAAATAGCTGGTGGAATGGAACCAAATTGAAATGGAACCAAATTGAAATGGGACCAAATTTAAATGGAATCAAATTGAAATGGGACCAAATTCAAATGGAACCAAATTGAAATGTAACCAAATTGAAATGGAACCAAATTGAAATGGGACCAAATTGAAATGGACCAAATTGAAATGGGACCAAATTGAAATGGAACCAAATTGAAATGAGACCACTTGGGAAGAAGGGAGGGAGAGGGAGCGTACCCTCCCCGCCGAGTTCCGTAGTCGGCGGCCAGGCCGCCCCAGACTACGCGACTACGCCCAAGACTATCGTCCTCCATGATCGGGGCCTGAGGACGGCGGGATCGCCACCCACCGTCCTTACAGAAGCAGGCTAGAAGGGTTGCGTGCTGCGGGGCCTTTGCCCCATAGTACGCAACCAGATTCACTCACTGACGCGGGATAAAACCCGACCCCAATGACGCGGGATTCTCGTCCCGACCAAACACCCGCAGAGACCACAGGGGTGGTCAAAGTCCGCCGGGCGCCACTGGACATACCCTCTGCTAGTAACCAGGGACGCCCGGCAACGGACGTTAGAGCGGGCGCGGCCTTGGACCGCGGAATTAAAAAAAAAAAAAAAAAAAAAAAGTCTTTTTTGGAAGTCGGTTGAAAATACGACTTACCTATCTACCCAATATACTCGTACCTACATTCAACATATGGAAGGAGACGGGACGGTATGTCGTTGCTACCGTGGAAGATGGGAAGGCCTTTAGTGTGGGACGCTACATGCGTTGACACCTTAGCACCTTCACACCTTCCAAGCACATCCGGATGTGCCGGCGTTGCTGCTGCATCGGCTGAAGGCCTCAAACGGCGTAAATATGCTAACCTAGCAGGTGATTACATATTAGAGCCGTTTGGGGTTGAGACACTGGGGTCATGGGGTCCGAGTGCTCGCCGCCTTTATAGAGACATTGCTAAACGCTTAATCGATGCTTCTCAGAACCAGAAGGCTGGCTATTTTCTGGCCCAAAGAATAAATATCGCTATCCAACGTGGCAAGGCAACACAGCCAGCATTCTGGGAACCTTCCCAGTCGGCAATGACGCGGAGGGTATTTTAAACGATATTTTGTAACGTAAATATTTTTAGTATATAATTATGCATATTGTAATTCTTATTGTAAATAAAAGTTCTAAAACATATGTAAGTACCTAAATATATTGCATATTGAAAACTAATAAATTCAAATTACATTAGTATATAGCGTTAAAACAAAAGAATTAACAATTTTACTATAAAATCGTACTATCATCAGTAGAAAAAATACATAAACAGGAAATTTTGATTATAAAATCACGGCCAATAGGTACCTGCTTTTTAGGGTTCTGTACCCAAAGGGTAAAATGGGAACCCTACTACTGAGACTTCGCTGTTCGTCCGTCTGTCTTGGGCTGTATCTCATGAACCGTGATAGTTAGAAAGTTGAAATTTTCAAACATGATTTATTTGTGTTGCCTCTATAACAACAAATACTAAAAAACAGAAAATATAATTAACATTTAAGGGGGGCTCCCTTACAACATGCTATGCTATGCTATGGGGCTCAGCTGCCGATATTGAGACAATATACATATTACAGAAACGAGCTATACGAGCAATCTATAGACTCAGACCACGTGACTCGCTGAAAGAACTCATCATTCACCGAGCCTTTTCCCAACTGAGTTGGGGTCGGCTTTCCAGTCTAATTGCGATTCGGCTGAACATCAATATTTTCCGTGAAGCGACTGCCATCTGACCTCCACAACCCATGGGCGATATCGAAGTTCTGTAGTTAGACCGGTCGGATTTTTGATTTAGGGCTCCAACTACCCCTAACGACTGCCATAGATGTTTGTACGTAGGTCACACTATAAGTTTTGCGTAACTTAAAAAAACAACATGTTAAAACCAAAATATTATTACTCTCCTTTACATTTTAAACATTTTCTAAAACAGGAGGACCACAGATCTGAAAGCATGTTTTCTACGTGCTGATTTAACGCTATCACTGCCTCTTCGGAATTGGTAAAAGTGAAACCTCTCATCAAATCTTGATTTTGGGGAAAATATAGAAATCACAGGGTGCTAGGTCGGGGGGCTATGCGCAGGATGGGTGAAGAGTTGTACTTTTTCGGAACCAAAAAATGACTTTGTTTTGTTGGCCGTGTGTGAAGAAGCGTTGTCATGATGTAGGAGAGCGCGGATTTTGGGTCGTCTTTCGCGAACTTTTTCTAACACCTTGGGTAAACAAGTGGTAGAATACCACTCGGCGTTAACACTCTTTTGATCTTCAAGTGGAATTGTACAGATGGGACCCGTAGCTGAGAACAAAAACGCGATCATTTTTTTACCAACGTTTCTTGCCTGCCTCACTTTTGTTGGCTTGTTCTCATTTTCAAACACCCATTCACAAGATTGCTGTTTTTTTTCGGGTTCAAAACAATAAATCCACGTTTCGTCTCCTGTGACAATGTCATAAACAGCATTAGAATGTCCGTGGTCGTACTTCAGTAGCATCTGTGAGCACTATTCCACGAGAGCCCGCTTCTGCTCCGCTGTCAGTTCATGAGGGATATAACAACAACAAAGTTTCCGAACTTTCAATTCTTCGTGTAAAATTTTCTATATTTGACTCATACTAATCCCCCCCAATAGTCCTCGAATTGTCTCATAGGTAATCCGCGGGTTTTCTTCAATTAACCGCTTAACAGTAGCCACATTATTTTCGTTGACGGCAGTTGAAGGCCGCCCTTCACGAAATTCGTCATGTAAAGAAACTCGACTTCTCTCAAATTCAGCAAACCATCGCCTCACGGTGCTCAAACGAGGTGCTTCTCTCCCAAAAGCATTTTGAAGACGAGCGGCACAGTCTTGCGGAGAGAGAGAGAGAACTTTTAAAATCATCAAAAATCATCAAATCAAATCATAGGCACGGAGGGGTCTCAGTGTCTTAAGAAATGGTCACCCATCCTAAGACCAGCCTGACTCGATGTTGCTTAACCTTTGCAATGTGTCAACATTGTCGGTTACCACTAGACCACGAGCCCCTCAAACTCGCTGAAAGAACTATTTAAAGAAATTAATATTTTAACAGTTGCTTCTCAATATGTTTACGACTACATCGTACATGTACGGAAGAACATAGAAATCTTCAAAAAAAGATCCGACAACCATAATTGACCGAGCGAGCGAAGCGTCTCAGTTTTAACTCGAGGACTGACCGGTTTGGCGTTGTTGGTATTTGTGTTAGTTCCTGTCTGCAGGCCGCATTTTTCAGCCGATTTTCATGGAATTTGGCACAAGTGTTCTTTGTTGCAAGGCGCAACTTTTGTCGAAGGGATTTTTCGATTGGGGGGGAAAATGGGGGAGAAATGGGGGGAAAATGCATTTTTCAGCCGATTTTCATGAAATTTGGAACATGTGTTCTTTGTTCCAAGGCGCAACTTTTGTCGAAGGGATTTTTCGATTGGGGGAAAAATGGGGGAGAAATGGGGGGAAAATGCGATAATAACGCGGGGTCTACTGTTCACAGAACCACTAGTTATAATACAAGAAATAAAATAAACTGGTAATGACTTCATAAAGTTGGTAATTCGTTTGTAGGCAAATGTAAAAAAAAACATAATAAAATTCCGCAGGTTTTGGTTGACATGCCTCTTAATAAGTTTAAAATAGTAATGAAAAAACGTTTGATGAAGAAAGGCTATTATAATGTAGACGAATATCTTAATGATAAAAATGCATGGTCACCCTAATCTGCTGTTGTTAGCCACTCGTACAATATAAATTGTAACACAATGTAAACAAAACTTTATTAAAAAAGAAAATGGATAATCTACCTGAGTTTCTTGCTGGTTTTTTCTCAGGAGAACCAACTTACCGAACCAGCGAAAGAATCATTTTCAAATGGTTATTTATGTACTTAATTTAGTATTTTTATAATATTGCCTAAATTGTAAAATTTTGACATTCATATGTGCTCTTTATGTGCCTAAACTGAATAAACGAAATTGATTCTTGATTCTTTGATTTTTGCACAAACGTGATTTTTTTGCCGTTTTGGTACGGAAACCTTAGTGCGCGAGTTCGACTCGCATTTGGCTATTTTTTTTATTCTTTGCTTTCAGGCATAGAAGATATTAGGTATTATAGTTTTAATTATTTGTCAGAAACTATCGTCTTTCGTCAGGCAGGCAGCCTGACGAAAGATAATTTCTGTGTGATAGTCCTTAATTATAATCTCTGACGCCAACAGTTAATTTCAATATTATGTCATTTACTTATATAGATGTGACGCATACGCAAGTATCAATCAACAACTTGGTAGTGAACTAAATTGATTCAGTGAAACGCATCCAGGCCAATTATTTGCCCTTAATTTTAGTCGCCCTTCGAAGGTCGCGTGCTCCATATCATAAATTTGCTATTCATCTTTATGACCTAGATGTTAGGTCCCTTACATTCCTTCCAAATAAACAAATCCTTAGTTTATAATGTACTAGCTTATGCCCACGGCTCTGCCCGCGTTAAATAGTCTTCTCCTTCGCAACTCCAACTTAAACTCAAACTCAAACTCAAAAATATTTATATATAAAATAACACTTCTTAAATAAGAATTTACATTTAAAGCCAGCATCGCAAAGTAATGGGTGGAGCCAAAGAGAAATGAACCTGTCAATAAAATCTCCCACTCCAACTTCACACGGGAACACATACCTAATATTAATATATTTTATAATGGGCTGGATTCGAACCAGCGACTGACTCCCTTTCCAGGAGGAACGTTCTACCAACTGAGCAAGACACCACTAGCCCAAAACTTCTGATCACATTGTGTTAATATCGCGATTTACGGCGTCGCTCGTCAGAGTGCCATCTACCGGTAGTTGGAAACTAACTACTATGGGACCTACTTACATACCTAATACTTATGAGTGGAGTATAAACATTTTCCAATACCGAGTCAAATTCTCCATTTGACATATGTTCCGTGCCCTGCGTAAACCGTAACGCAACGCACTAAAAAAACAATAATGTTTAATCAAAAATAGATTTAGTGAAACGCCAAATTGTGTAGAGCCACTGTAGTAACTAATGAAATTAGTAGTATCCCGTAGAGTACCAAATAATTGTGTTTGCAACTGGAAGACATTGATGAGTATTGATTCTATTCTATAACTTGGTGCACATAACTGTCATAACTGGATACTGGTCTTACTCTATCTACCAAGTCTTGCCATAAATATTGAAACAAAGAAAAATCTTTTTTTTCTATTGCAAATAACTTGTATAATGTATTGGCACCAAAATAAGAAAACACTATGAAAAATCATATAAAAATGACAGATTCCTAATTCAAATGTAATATTTTGTTTATTTTAATTGTAACAGTATTTATGGCCGGACTAAGTATGGCATAGATAGTACGTGGGCCGTAGAACATTGAAAAATATTGATTACCAGCAAGCTCATTTTTCGTAAGTAGCTTTATTTTACCGAGTCCTACTCCAATATGTCAAAAAGAAATCTCAAATCAGGTAGCTAACAGAGTTATACAGTTAAAATATTCGGAGCAAAATTGTAAGGTTGCATTAATTCGGATAGAGCTGCAAATTGGTGCAGGAATTTATTAAGTACATCATTATAAATCAAATATCAAAAGTTCCCATCGATCCGACTTGTGCTAAAAAAGTTATTCAAGCTTGAAAAGTTTGAAAGTTGAAATTTTTTCGGTTTTTGGATTTTTCTCGTAAACAGTGAATTATATAAAAAAATAGGTTAAACCGCTGATCGTAGAAACCTTAAACTTAGAAGACGTGTTTTTATATGGCGTGTACTTCCGATAAGAAAGGATTTTCCAAAATTCTACTCCTAAAGGGGTGAAAAAGGAGGGACAAAGTTTGTACGGGACAACGTGACACCTCAGAACCTGCACCGATTTTAAAACTTCTTTCGGTAATATAAAGTTACATTTTTAGCGAGTAACATAGGCTATATAACATCACGACAAAGTTAATAGGAGCGCACCAGCATTGCGTGTAGACTATAGCTGTTGGACGTTAATAACCGCAATCTCTCAGAAATGGTAATTCCTAGGAAAAAAGTTTCAAGGTCATTTTTGTAGGTTATTTTATTATCTACAAATTTGTACAAAACAATTTTTTGATATAATTCACTGTTTACGAGAAAAATCCAAAAAACATTCAACTTTCAAACTTTTCAACCTTGAATAACTTTTTTAGCACAAGTCGGATCGATGGGAACTTTTGATATTTGATTTACAATGATGTACTTAATACCTGCACCAATTTGCAGCTCTATACGAATTAATGCAATCTTACAATTTTCTTCGGAATATTTTAACTGTATAACTCTGTAAGCTACCTGATTTGAGATTTCTTTTTGACATATTGGGGTAGGACTCGGTAAAATAAAGCTACTTACAAAAAATGAGCTTGCTGTTAATCAATATTTTTCAATGTTCTACGGCTTACGTACTAAGAGCCTTCATCTTCTATCTATCTATCCTCTGTCGTATGAAAATGAATTGCTGTTCGTTTGTCTCACTAACACTGGGAAATCGTACCGATTAGGCTATATTTTTGATTTTGAGATAGGTATTTGTGGAAGCACAGGGAAGTTTTAAAAGGTTTTAATCCCATCATGGCCAATTGTACATCTATTTCTTTTCTTTTTCTTTCTTCTAGTGAATTTGTTTTAAATTGTAACCAATGAGCTCGGACTTTTTGTTTTAGCTAGAGTCCTAACACCATACTGCCTAGTCTTCAGTTATTTCGTTTCTCCTCATTTGTATAGACTTTTATATGCTCGGACTGCTGCGATTACAGAATTTAGGTTCGGGTTACACAATGGATATTTTATTACCTATCTCTTGCACAGTGTTACGTAACGGCAATAGCGCTTGCCCTTTATGACGTGTACTTAACCAACCAAATACAGGCAAAATGTAAGTGGGCACCTCTGCCTACACAATCGAGCATATGATTGATTTGTAGGTATTTAAACTAGGTGTCGTTGGTAATAAAAATCAATGCGTATGCCATTTGACCCAAACAATTAGAAGTTGTCTCGCTTTTGGTATTGGTGTGTTAGTTAGTGGTAGAGAACTGAGCACCAAACTTATTACAGCACGGCCTACTTATTAGCTGAAAATAGGTGTGAGCAACATTTTGAATGAATGAATTATTTATTTAGAAGCAACATAGGCTCATATATGTTAGTAAAATCTTATGTCTAGGTTACTATCAATTAAATATTAAAACAATAATAAATTATAAAGATTTTTTTAAAATTATTAATTAGAATTATTTTGTTATAATTTCTTTCATTTATTTGTTTTAACATATTCTTTTCCACTGGTATATACGAGTATTTGATATGTATACTGGTATATACCAGTGGAAAAGTATGTGTGTTTTTGTGCAACATGTGTAGTAGATTCCACTAAATGCCGTGTTCGGTGCAAACGAACATTTCCATCATAAACTTCATTTCAGTAAAATTGTAAATCATGCATTTTATTCATTTTTAAGCTCAGTTCATTATCACGTCGTCGCGCCATTGCACCACGTATCATTATAATTAGTTTGAACTCAAATATCAATTAACAAAGTTCAAAGTTTTCTTCTATCATCCAATTCACCCCTATCAAACATGTCATAGTGTTGGGGACAACCCCAATATGCCGTCAATCGACAGTATAAATAGTCTGTTTTAAAGAAGCCATGTTAATACCACCGTACATTGAGAGGTAGGTAGATCGGATCAGACACGATCCAATCGCAACAGTTTCATTAATCTCTTCGGCCGACTGTTGCGTCTACACCTTCAGTCCACATTATTCACACACGATGTGAATTTGCATCTGGTCAGGTAGATCTGAAGGCTTCGTATATTATTATATAATCGAGTTTAGCTAGAAGTACTGGTGGTAGGATTCGGTCGTCAGTAGTGACGGATATCAGTCAAAATAAGTTACATCATCAAGACGCAATACCAACTCATTGGTTACCAGACTAAGTACACTGCTACCCGCCTTATAGTAAAAGAGTATCAACAACAACACACAAAAACAAGTATTTATCCCTGAAGCGGTAGACAGAGGCTCCGGAGCACGTGCTTTAGAATAAGGTTGTCATGTGTCATATACCTACTATACAGAAATTCTGACAGTATTAAGCTCCAACAGTTGAGGACCCCTGCTCTCATAGACCGCGAACTTATCAGGTCATGATAGACGCATATTTATTCGTATTCCCGTTGGAGGCTGCGCATTCGTCGCGGCGCGGGCGGGCCGCGCATCCCCCATCACCCACAAACCTTGGTATGTCATAGATATTTACTTATTTACTCTACTAATTTTTAAACTGCTCGGACTGCAGAAATTACATTTAGTGTTATATAACAACTGTCCTGGCTGTTGGAATTTTGGTTTAATTACAGAGTGGTGTAGTAGATTTTCAGTAGTGCCCGGTTAAGGCAATAAGGACTGCCCCATTGTGTGGAAAGAGCTAATTTACTGGCAAAGTGTGAGAGTGTAACAACCACCCACCTCTGCCTACACCTATGCCCCGGGGATATCGTTTGTCTGCCTGTCTGTTTGTTCCGGCTTATCTCTGAAACGACTGGACCGATTTTAACGGGATTTTCACTGGCCGATAGCTAATGTAACAAAGTGTAACTTAGGACATGGAACCATAAATCGATTTCACGCAGGCGAAACCGCGAGCGTACACTTGTTTAATAATATTACTGACTAGCTGTCCCGGCGTACTTCGTACCGCCTCAAATTAACGTTTTTTTTTTAATTTCGCGAGATCGCGGCCTCTCCCATGTCCATTGCTGCGGGGTCTCTGGTGACACCCGAAGGTATAGTATTCCAGTGAACGTCTGGCGGACTTTGGCCACCTGGGTGGCCTCTTCGGGGGTTTGGTCTTCGTACAAATATTTCAAGACCAAAGTTAGCCAAAACGGTCCACCCGTTGCCGAATTTTATCGAGACAAACGAACGGCGATTCACTTTTATTTATATAGATTTTTTTAGACTTTTTTCATAAACCTATTAACGTTTTATTTACAAAAATGTATCGAAACTTGGCGATACACCTCGTGAGCTATATGTACCTATGTACCTAATCTATATATACCTAGTCAATATTATATATAACACGCTGCTATCACGCTATGCCCAAGAGGAGCAATGAAAAGCGTTGCAAAACTGAGACGCGAACGTCGCGGGCTTTCGTTTCGTAAGACTTAGCGACTGATGATGATTGAGTATTGGTAGTAGAGTCGACGTACTGATTATTTAGCCTTGTTCGGTATTTATGACACTAATGACCCCAAGTTTTATTGATTTATATCTTTTAGTTGTGTATGTGTGTGATGACGTTCGCGCTAAATTCCAATTTTGTAGCTATGGGCCCTAATTCTAATACGTAGGTCACACTATAAGTTTTGCGTAACTTAAAAAAACAACATGTTAAAACCAAAATATTATGTTTATTGCTTTTCAACATACTCTGCTTTACATTTTAAACATTTTTTTAAGCGATCGAACTATTTTTTAAAACAGGAGGATCACAGATCTGAAGGCATGTTTTCTAAGTACGTGCTGATTGAACACTATCACTGCCTCTTCGGAGTTGGTAAAAGTGAAACTTCTCATCAAATCTTTGATTTTGGTGAAAATACAGAAATCACAGGGTGCTAGGTCGGGGCTATGCGCAGGATGGGTGACGAGTTGTACTTTTTCGGAAGCTAAAAATGACTTTGTTTTGTTGGCCGTGTGTGAAGAAGCGTTGTCATGATGTAGGAGAACGCGGCTTTTGGGTCGTCTTTCGCGAACTTTTTCTAACACCCTGGGTAAACAAATGGTAGAATACCACTAGTAGCATTAACACTCTTTTGATCTTCAAGTGGAATTGTACAGATGGGACCCGTAGCTGAGAAAAAAAACGCGATCATTTATATACCAACGTTTCTCGCCTGCCTCACTTTTGTTGGCTTGTTCTTCTTTTTAAACACCCATTCACAAGATTGCTGTTTTTTTTCGGGTTCAAAACAATAAATCCACGTTTTGTCTCCATGACAATGTCATAATCAGCATTAGAATGTCCGTGGTCGTACTTCAGTAGCATATGTGAGCACCATTCCACGCGAGCCCGCTTCTGCTCCGCTGTCAGTTCATGAGGGATCCAACTACAACAAAGTTTCCGAACTTTCAATTCTTCGTGTAAAATTTTCAGGATTGACTCATACCAATCCCCAATAGTCCTCGAATTGTCTCATAGGTAATCCGCGGGTTTTCTTCAATTAACCGCTTAACAGTAGCCACATTATTTTCGTTGATGGCAGTTGAAGGCCGCCCTTCACGAAATTCGTCATGTAAAGAAACTCGACCTCTCTCAAATTCAGCAAACCATCGCCTCACGGTGCTCAAACAAGGTGCTTCTTTCTCAAAAGCATTTTGCAGACGAGCGGCACAGTCTTGCGGAGAGAGTTGCAGTCTTTTTCGACTTAACTCCATTTTCGTTGCATATGTAGAACTTTGATGTGTGATAAAAAACAATTGACAAATGATTTCCCGCCAACTGCTTTTTTTAATTACTAAGAAGGTTGCAACGTGTAAAAAAATATAACATTTGACATTCAAATAGTTCCGATTAGCTAGAAGTGCAAAACTTTTAGTGTGCCCCATGTACTTCATTCACACGCTCTGATATGTAGTAGCGTTGTGTGCGGGATCGTATCTACTTTGAATGATAACTCATTTGGTTTCCCCGACAGTATTTATATTTTACAATCATCAAATTAAGTATTACAATTCTTTTTACTTAGGTCCGGCAAGCCGGCCCTTCCTCCATTCATTTTAGACTTCTTCATGAGCTCACGTATCCGCCACCGCGGCCCTGGCCCGAATCAATTTTATTTCTTCCATTGTCTTCATGTGTTTGATTCCGTTTAAATGTTTTTTAATATTTTCTGATTCCTTCCAGCCAATACAAATTTACAATAAACTCAATGAGGTCGTATGCGAATGTGCAGGCACCTTCACAGTACCTAGGTAGGTGGCGAAACGAGATACTGTCATATTTTTATTTACATGAATATTTTTGACATTTCCAATGGTTTAATTTGGTTTATTTGTCTCTCCTACCATGGGGTGTCTCTCCCATGAACCTGTCTCTCCATTATAACACCTTCGTCAATAACATTTATCATATATAAGGATTTAAACGTGCCGGCGCGGCGGCCGAGGTACGTGAGCGCTCGAAGGTGGGCAAGTACAGTTGTCTCGGCACTCAATACGACTTTGTCGCATTTGGTGTCGAGACACTGGGCCCGTGGGGCCCGGGCGCGCACTTGATTTTTAAGGAGCTCAGCAAACGGCTCAGGGAGGTAACGGGAGACTTACGAGCCGGCGGATTTCTCGCGCAGCGGATAAGCATCGCCATACAGCGCGGGAATGCCGCGCCGCCATGATGGGCACCCTATCGCGGGGCCCAAACTTTTTACATTTTTTTTTAAATAGTAATAATTAAATTTAGTATTAATTTCATTTTCTATTGTACCTAGTATACAATAATGTATATTGTAAATCCTAGGATTTATCTAACCAAAGGTACTAGCAGAAAATGGCAGAAAATGCTATGAGTAATAAGGCACCCCATTAAATAATAATAAATAATAAATAAATTGAATTCCTATTCGACTTAGTAAGCTCCTTGTATGAGTCGTACTACTAGTAGTATGATTAGTAGTTACCGAGCCCAAAAAAGGGTAAAAATACCTAAAGAGTTATGAGTAAGTACCTGCTGTACTGTACCTACTAAAATTGCCTTTGTGCGAATTTGCACTTTTGAGAAGTTGCCGTTCTGAGAAGTAGCGAACAAAGGGTATTAATTAATACTGTATTGGCGTACAATATAGCAAAATAAATAAATAATCATAACCTCGCTTCTTCATAGATAACCATGTGGTGGTTTTTCATTACTTTGTCGGTGCTGGTAGCATCATCAGCATCCAAGGAACTGGCTGATGTTCCTCATCGAGATATCTCCTCACCAGACCTGAACCCAGAGAGACTCCAGAAGGATGATCCACAAGTAGATTTTACGCACTATGATGATTATGGTGATGACAGTGATGAGAACGGTAAGTCTTTACTTGTAAGGCTATAGGCTATAGGCTATATAGGCAATCTAAGGCACTATCAACAACTCCAGGGCCTAAGCCAACCTTACTTGCATTGGTGCCCCTGCCAGACGGACGTTGGCACATAGCTCTAGCAAGTATATGCAAAGTTCCCGTAAATGATATTAGGCTCACCCCTATTAGGTGTAACCAAATCATTTTCTGCTTAAAAATGATTAAAAACAAATAAAAGTCTTTGGAGAAGCAAATTTAAATGAAAACCGATTTTGATTTAAATGAGACCTCGTGGAAAAACTTTCAAATAAAAATAGACTTTTTATGAACTAGGTCTGAAATAAATGGTTATTTTTTTATTTATTTTTCAAATTAATACATTGCTCATCATTGTTTAGGCGTCTTCAAGTAATCGATGATCATGGATTAAAAATATTCAGAGGAACTCATAGCCTCCTTCTTTTTACAGTGGTTTATTATAACTGGGACCTAACATAGGTCGAAGAATCACTCCTCATGATGTCAGTGTGTAACGTTACCAAAAGGCTGGCCCCATTTTTTTTTTTTTTTTTTTTTAGTTCCGCGACCAAGGCCGCGGCCGCTCTAACGTCCGTTGCCGGGCGTCTCTGGTTACAGGCAGAACGTATTTCCAGTGGCGCCCGGCGGACTTTGACCACCTCTGTGGTCTCTGCGGGGGTTGGGTCGGGATGAGAATCCCGCGTCGTTGGGGGTAGGGTTTTATCCCGCGTCAGTGAGTGAATCTGGTTGCGTGCTATGGGGCAAAGGCCCCGCAGCACGCAACCCTTCTAGCCTGCTTCTGTAAGGACGACGGGTGGCGATCCCGCCGTCCTCAGGCCCCGATCATGGAGGTCGATGGTCTTGGGCGTAGATGAGTCTGCGGCGGCCTCGCCGCTGACTACGAAACTCGGTGGGGAGGGCACGCTCCCTCTCCCTCTCGGCCGCCTCCTTCGCGAGCACGACTTGCTCGCAGAAGGACACGGCCGCGTTCCACCTACTCCCGCTGGAGACCATGGCTTGAAGCATGGTCTTCAGCGAGAGGGTATCCACGCCCAGACCCACTACGAGGTCCCGGCGCTGACTCGCCCATGCTGAGCACTCCACTAACGTGTGGAGTGCGGTGTCGTCGTCGGAAACCTCGCAGTGTTGACACCGGGGTGTGACCTCACGATGGATGCGAAACAGATAGCTACCGAAGCATCCATGCCCGGTAACGATCTGCGTCGCACGATACGTGAGGTCACCATGCTGCCTCTGCAGCCAATCGTCCATGATCGGTCTCACCGCCGCGATGATGGTGGCACCCCACTTGGGTTGCTCAAGTCGCACCCTCCATGACTCCATGAGATCCTGGCGGAGTTGGGACCGCCGGTCATCGATTTCTCGAGACGCAGGCCTGTGGTCCCGCTCCAGGGCCTCCTTGCGCCATTGGAACAATGACGCAAGGGCTCTCGCTTCCAGGTCCCATGGAGGGGTCCCGGCTAGGAGACATGCAGCCTCTCCGGAGATCGTGCGGTAGCCCCTTATTGTTTTGATGGCCAAGGTCCTCAACGGTCTGTTAAGGAGCGTTGAGTTGTTGGCCGTCAACCGCGCCGCCCATACGGGAGCCCCGTATAGGGCCATACTCCGCACGATCCCTAGGTACAGTCTCCTGCAGGAAGCGTTGGGTCCCTTTAGGTTGGGCATCAGTCGCGAAAGCGCGACCGATGCGTGTGTCACCTTGGGGACCAAACTTCGGAAATGTGGTCCGAAGTTCCATCGGCTATCAAGTACGATCCCTAGATACTTCATCGAGGGCTTGATGCCGATGCTAACGCCTCCCACATTTATGCTGGAACCTTCAGGTAGACCGTTCCGAGGTCTGTGAAAACACAGAACCTCGGACTTGTGCAAGGCCACCTCCAGTCCCAGCCGCCGTATCCGACCCACGACTTGAGCAACACCCGTCGTGACCTTGAGTGCTGCCTCCTGGAACGTTGCACCCCGCGCCGTGACGAGGGTATCGTCGGCGTAGCACGTTACGCCGACGCCCTCAGGCAACGCACCCCGCAGCACCCAGTCGTAGCCGATGTTCCACAGAAGCGGCCCCAGGACCGACCCCTGCGGAACACCGCACGACACATCTCGCCGAGCTGGCCCGAGCCAGCTGGGGAAAGCTATGGCCCTCTCCGAGAGATAGGCCCCGACAATACGACGGAGGTAGAGAGGCGTTTCGTGATACACGAGCGCCTCCCTAACGCAGCTCCATGGCAAGGTGTTGAACGCGTTGGCGATGTCAAGAGACACCGCCACCACCACCTTGCCCTGTGAGACTGCTTCCTCCGTCAGGCTCCTGACGCGCATGATCGCGCTCACGGTGGAGCGTCCCCGACGGAAACCGTACTGGTTGTCCGCCAGGTCTGGCCCCACCGTCGAGAGATGCTCGACGAGGCGTTCCGCGATAATTCGCTCAAAGAGCTTACACACCTCGTCGAGCAACACGATCGGCCGGTATCCGGACGGTGAGTCCACCGGCCGCCCCGCCTTACGAATCAGGACCAGTTTCCCCGTCCTCCACACCTTGGGAAACTGGCCCCTTTCGAGGCATGCGCTAGGCTGGCCCCATTAGTTGAAACTGTCAATAGCACCGTGTGCTGTGTGAGTGACCTTCAATCGGTGTCATCTTGGCTTACTATCTAGCCGGGCGCCGTCACTTGGGACTTCAATATAAAATGTTGTAAATATTTTGTTTCAGCCATTTTAGCAGCAAAGGATTTTGAAAGAGTTGGAAGTCAATCTGGTATTAGTAAGTTTGTTTTACCATCCACCGTTACTCGTATCAAAAAATCCACGCACTTACTTATAATTTGTTCGTTCTGCAGGTATTCCGACACTCAGACCACCAAGAGGTTCGTATGTTTTTAAAATACCTACTTTACTTACTACTTACACTACTAAACTGTTTATTTCTTTGTTTGAACTGCTTTTGAAAATTCTTTCACTAGTATAGTAGTAGTCACTCGGGGTTAATGCAGCTAGCATTATCCCGGAGTGACATAGGCTACCTTTTATTCCGGTAATGTGTTCCCCTAGAAATTAGGAACGAGACAACTAAACACGTGGGCAGAGCCACGGTAATCGGGTAGTGTGACAATAAAAAAAAACCCTTTAGTCGCATTATGTCCAATTCGCAAAGTATCCAGCGGGCTCAAATTGTCCCATTCTCACAACGTCCAATTCTCACAACGTCCAATTCGCAAATTGTCCAATTCTCACAATGTCCAATTCGCAATTGGTCCATTGTGTTAATAATTGAACGTGAAGTTATAATAATTCAAAATACTTGCAGTGACGGTACCGAGTCCCAAATGCGTGGATATTGGAAGGACGTGGTCCGAGGGTTTGAGCTGGAAGCGTGATAACTGTACCCTGTGCCAGTGCTATTCTGGACGAGTCAACTGCTCCGTACTTCCCTCCTGCCTGACAGGTAAGTACTCACCAAAGTATTCTTTGCACTCACCTGCCTGTTTTTAAAATACTCGTAGCTTACTTTAAAAAACGAAAAGAAGTGTCAACTTATAAAAACTTCTCAGTGAATATACGTATAGGTGACCATTCCCTAGTGAAATTATTGAGGATTGACAGGATGTAAAGGAGGTCAGCAAGAATAGGTCCACCACTCTAGCATTTGTGGTGATGGATTTCTCCCAAGTTTACAATCACATCGGAAAACGCAACTGATTAAATCATTTACCTTCGTATTCACAAATAATTTTCTGAGGGTTAAAATGCCGTTAAAATGAGTCTTATTCATAATGAGAGAGTTTAAGTAAGTATCTAACTAAAAAAGTTTATTTACATAATTAATTTATTCTTTTTTTTATAAGTATGGTATTTAATTACAATAAGAATTAAAATGTACAAAATATACATAATTATATACTAAAAATATTTACATTACAAAATATCGTTTAAAATATCCTCCTCGTCATTGCCGACTGGGAAGGTTCCCAGATTTATTCTTATTCTTATTATAACTTTATTTATTTAATAGCAGCAGCCGGGCGCGGTATTCACGTTCCAGCAGGGACAGTAAGAGGGATATCCGGAGCTGCTGGGGACGACGGCCCGCCCGGCCCGCAGGGGATGCCTGGTGTTAACGGGATCCCTGGAGCTCCTGGCATTCCAGGACCGGCGGGACCTATGCCTGATGTGAGTTACATTGCGTTTCTTCTTTACCATACCTAATAATCATATATGTAGAGCTAAATATCCATCACATTTGTAGGTGAATGCATATTTGGCGCAAATGGCTGCTTCAGCTGGAGGTGATAAAGGACCACCGTTTGACCCATACCAGTACATGCAAGCATCAGTTGGGACACCTGGAATTAGAGGAATTGCAGGTAAGCAGAGAGATGAAGAAAATAATTCTGCGAGACGTGTTTTTAGTATAAATTACATGAAAAAAATTGTTTCACAATAGGTCCACAAGGCCCGCCCGGACCTCAAGGTTTCCAAGGACCAAGAGGTGAAACAGGAGAACCCGGATTACCTGGATCAATTGGGGCACCAGGTGAAAGAGGACCTCAAGGATTACCCGGCAAAGATGTAAGATTTTCGTACCTCCTTATTTAAACTACGTAACCGGCATGACTTCTAATAAACTCGTACATGAGGTATGTAATTTTTATTGTACCTACCTAAATCAAACGGAAGCTTTAAATAAATTTTCAGATTTATCAAGCAGACCCAAATGTGGAGGTAGGGGCTTATAGAGATCTTGATTAATAGCATCTCTAAGACCTAAGACAACTTAGCTTTCCACCTGGTGTATTTAACTAGTGGCAACTAGGATCTCACTGGATGTAATAGAGCATTAGGAAATATTTTTATGAAGCGGCTGAATTTTAAGATGTAAAGATTTGAATACACGCTTTTTTTACTACAGTTCAATAAAACTTTGCCTAATCATTTTCCAGGGATCTCCAGGTGAAGATGGTGAGCCCGGTCCTTCAGGTGCCGTTGGACAGCCTGGACCTCACGGTTCTCCAGGTATACCTGGGATTCAAGGTCTTAAAGGACATAGAGGATTTGATGGCAAGGACGGTGCAAAGGGAGATCAGGGTCAGCAAGGAGACAAGGGTCCTGGAGGACTGCCTGGAGCAATGGGACCGCCTGGGCCAGTCGTGAGTAAAATTTTAATTGATTTTTTTTATTGAACATTTTTTGTTTTATTAGTATGTATTATGCGTTATCACTTTGAATACTTTATTGATGATTATTGATTATTTTTAAAAGAGTCTTCGAGTCTGAGGTAAATTCCATTTCCACCAAGCTATTCGGCTACTGTTTCTTGAGTCACCTTATACCTTCCTCCTATAATCCAGGGACCAACCATTAAGGGAACGTAAGAAACATCTTTTTATACCGCCAAAGTAAAGTCCACGTCTTTTTGAGCATCTATGAAGAGTATTGGCTTATACTGCTTCCAAGATGACCATCAAGGTGGTGAGGTTACTATATTAAATAAAAACATGTACCCACTATACGGATTTATTACAGGGCCCAGTAGGAGCGAGAGGTGAGAGAGGCCGCGAAGGCCCTTCGGGATCCCCGGGCATGCGCGGCGCAGATGGTGCTAGTGGACCTCCTGGTTTAATGGTAAAATATCTAAAATTACTACCTCACAAATTACACGCTGATACATTTCTTATCATTCTCTTAGTAAACAATGCTGTTGACAGGGCAATGTTGGAAAATCTGGATCACCTGGATTTCCTGGTGCACCTGGTATAAAAGGAGAACAAGGATTTGCAGGCCCCAAGGGTAGTCAAGGCTTACAAGGTCCACGAGGGGAATCAGGTCGTCCAGGCCAGCCTGGGGATGTTGGAGCGTCGGGCATACCAGGCCATGACGGGTTACCTGGAGAAAAAGGGATACAAGGACAACCTGGAGCATCTGGGCTACAAGGTTTCCCTGGACCGAGAGGTTTACCTGGCGTAGCTGGAGATTCAGGTCTTCCTGGGAGTAAAGGAATGCCGGTAATGGAAATCATACTTATTTTTTAATTAATTTAATTAATTTTTGACTTTTTTTTTCCTAATAAAATTCACTCGACGATTTACAAAATACGAAAAAGCTATCATCAGACCTTTCAGAGAAATAATGCCGCTTTGAAATAAAATATTATGGAGTTTTGTAATTGTTTATCCTAACTAAATAAATTATTATTGTAATTTTATTACCTTCAGGGTCAACCAGGGGAAAGGGGACAGAAAGGTGATTTCGGAACAAGAGGAGAATCTGGTGCACCTGGGCCTCGTGGTCTTCCAGGTACTATTGGCCCCGAAGGAAAACGAGGAAAAAGAGGTCTTAGAGGACCAGCGGGTAACGTTGGACCATCAGGTGACAGGGGCTTACCGGGTGTAAGAGGTCTACCAGGTGCAGATGGTCCAAGTGGAACTAAAGGTCAACCAGGAGATAGAGGAAGCGTAGGATTTCCAGGGTCAAAAGGAAGTACAGGTGATGCCGGGAGACCAGGACCGCAAGGTATGCAAGGTGCTAGAGGACCTGTCGGCCGGCCAGGTGTACCTGGAAAAACTGGTCCTCAAGGTGAAAGAGGTATCCCTGGTGCTGATGGCAGACCGGGTGAACAGGGGTCTCAGGGTATACAAGGTCCACCTGGTCTCAGAGGAAGTCCTGGAGAACGTGGTTTACAAGTATGTTATTGATACACAAATATTTCTAAGAAATATTTTTCTTAAATCTATCACTTAATTTCGATTATTAATTATTGTAGGGTGAGGCTGGAAAAGACGGAGAACCTGGTCAGCCTGGATCTCATGGACCAAAAGGTGATGCTGGACGTGACGGCAATCCAGGCATTCAAGGACCTCAAGGTTTACCAGGGCCATCAGGTGAAAGAGGTCCTACGGGTCCTACAGGACCCACCGGCTTTCCTGTAAGTTATTGTGAAATATGTACTTAACGCTTATCGCAGTAAATCACGTCCGTTCCTTACTTGCGTTTATTTGGACTGGCGGTCCATACAAAAACTTATATCTAGGTACATACATAACACCTCCACTCTTATTTACTGTTAACGTAAAATATAATATATACATAATAAATGTTACACATCTTCAAAGCCATACTTTTGAACCGGTTTTATTGTTCTTTTGGGGCGACTCACTGATAATGGCACAGGAGCTTTTTCACTAGGTTGTGGATTATCCACTGTTCTCTCCACATGCCCATATTCCTGTGCGCTCGAACCGGGTAGATTAGACCCCACATCTTGCTTATCAGGTCCTAACTCTGTTGTCGTTTCCTCTTCCGAATTTTCCACAGCTGATCTGGTTTCCGGCGATGAAATAACTTCATCTACAGATGGCATCCCGTAACTACTTCTTCTCTTTTTAAGTTGGTTGACGTGTCTTTTCAAGAACGGACCACCTTCCTTACCTATTACATAATTACGAGAGCCTACTCTTTCTGTAATAGTTCCATCGACCCACTTTTCCCCTGTATAATTTCTGTAATAGTTCCATCGACCCACTTTTCCCCTGTATAATTGCGGGCCCACACTGGGTCACCTACTTGGAAGTGTCTATCAATACCACCTGCATTACCCATTTGTTTACGTTGGGCCTTTTTTTTTTTTTTTTAGGCCACGGCCTAGGGCCGCGGCCGCTCTAACGTCCGTTGCCGGGCGGCTCTGGTTACAAGCAGAACGTATTTCCAGTGGCGCCCGGCGGACTTTGACCACCTCTGTGGTTTCTGCGGGGGTTAGGTCGGGATGAGAATCCCGCGTCGTTGGGGTAGGGTTTTATCCCGCGTCAGTGAGTGAATCTGGTTGCGTGCTATGGGGCAGAGGCCCCGCAGCACGCAACCCTTCTAGCCTGCTTCTGTAAGGATGGTGGGTGGCGATCCCGCCGTCCTCAGGCCCCGATCATGGAGGTCGATGGTCTTGGGCGTAGATGAGTCTGCGGCGCCCTCGCCGCTGACTACGGAACTCGGCGGGAAGGGTACGCTCCCTCTCCCTCTCGGCCGCCTCCTTCGCGAGCATGACTTGCTCGCAGAAGGACACGGCCGCGTTCCACCTACTCGCGCTGGAGACCATGGCTTGGAGCATGGTTTCCAGCGAGAGGATATCCACGCCCAGACCCACTACGAGTTCCCGGCGCTGACTCGCCCACGCTGAGCACTCCACCAACGTGTGGAGTGCGGTGTCGTCGCCGGAAACCTCGCAATGTTGACACCGGGGTGTGACCTCACGATGGATGCGAAACAGATAGCTACCGAAGCATCCATGCCCGGTAACGATCTGCGTCGCACGATACGTGAGGTCACCATGCTGCCTCTGCAGCCAATCGCCCATGATCGGTCTCACCGCCGCGATGATGGTGCTACCCCATCTGGGTTGCTCAAGTCGCACCCTCCATGCCTCCATGAGATCCTGGTGGAGTTGGGACCGCCGGTCTTCGATTTCTCGAGACGTAGGCCTGTGGTCCCGCTCCAGCGCCTCCTTGCGCCATTGGAACAATGACGCAAGGGCTCTCGCTTCCAGGTCCCATGGAGGGGTCCCGGCTAGGAGACATGCAGCCTCTCCGGAGATCGTGCGGTACCCTCTTATTGTTTTGACGGCCAAGGTCCTCAACGGTCTATTAAGGAGCGTTGAGTTGTTGGCCGTCAACCGCGCCGCCCATACGGGAGCCCCGTATAGGGCCATACTCCGCACGATCCCCAGGTACAGTCTCCTGCAGGAGGCGTTGGGTCCCTTTAGGTTGGGCATGAGTCGTGAAAGCGCGACTGATGCCCCCGTCACTTTAGGGACCAAACTTCGGAAATGACGATCCCTAGGTACTTCATCGAGGGCTTGATGCCGATGCTAACGCCTCCCACATTTATGCTGGAACCTTCAGGTGGACCGTTCCGAGGTCTGTGAAAGCACAGAACCTCGGACTTGTGCAAGGCCACCTCCAGTCCCAGCCGCCGTATCCGACCCACGACTTGAGCAACACCCGTCGTGACCTTGAGTGCTGCCTCCTGGTAAGTTGCACCCCGCGCCGTGACGAGGGTATCGTCGGCGTAGCACGTTACGCCGACGCCCTCAGGCAACGCACCCCGCAGCACCCAGTCGTAGCCGATGTTCCACAGAAGCGGCCCCAGGACCGACCCCTGTGGAACCCCAGCTGGCCCGAGCCAGCTGGGGAAAGCTATGGCCCTCTCCGAGGCCGAGCCCCCGACAATACGACGGAGGTAGAGAGGCGTTCCGTGATACACGAGCGCCTCCCTAACGCAGCTCCATGGCAAGGTGTTGAAAGCGTTGGCGATGTCAAGAGACACCGCCACCACCACCTTGCCCTGTGAGACTGCTTCCTCCGTCAGGCTCTTCACGCGCATGATCGCGCTCACGGTGGAGCGTCCCCGACGGAAACCAAACTGGTTATCCGCCAGGTCTGGCCCCACACTCGTGAGATGCTCGACGAGGCGTTCCGCGATAATTCGCTCAAAGAGCTTACACACCTCGTCGAGCAACACGATCGGCCGATATCCGGACGGTGAGTCCACCGGCCGCCCCGCCTTACGGATCAGGACCAGTTTCCCCGTCCTCCACTGGGAAACTGGCCCCTTTCGAGGCATGCGCTAAAGAGCCCCATCAGTCGAGGCCCACCCACGTTGGGCCTTGTTTATTCTAAATTCTACCTGTCTATCCTCGCTTATTAATTCTAACCGGGTTCGTAAATTCCTTCGCTGTAATAACATAGCTGGTGACTCACCAGTAGAACTTTGCTCAACATTCCTATACATCATAAGATACGTTTGTAATGCCGCATCTAATTCTATTCCGTCACGAATTGATTTTTTTATGGCTCGTTTACAAAGTTTAACCGCATTTTCCGCTGCACCATTGGAAGCAGGATGGTATATCGGTGTAAATGTTACTTTAATACCGTTATTATTCATAAATTCTTGATATTCTCTACTCGAAAAAGGCGGACCGTTGTCTGAGACAATTTCCTTGGGCAAGCCAAAGCGTGCAATGGTAGTACGAAGCACCTTCACAACTGCACTAGCTGTAGTTTGCTGCATTAAAAATACTTCTAGCCATTTACTTGTAGAATCTATAATTACTAAAAATGTTTTGCCTTGAAATGGTCCCAAAAAATCTACATGTAAGCGTGACCATGGTTCTGCAATATAAGGCCACGGTTGCAGCGGTGCCTTTGGGGGTGCCGTTCCTTCTAAGCAACATGTGACATACTCCTGACAAGTTGTTTCAATATCATGATCAATCCCTGGCCACCACACAATACTACGTGCAAGACTTTTCATTTTGACTATACCCAAATGACCTACATGCAATTCCCGTAATACAGTTTCCCTTAACTTACCCGGTATTACTGAATGATATCCCCAAACAACGCACCCTCTGTCTAGGTATAACTCATTGCATCTAACAAAATATGCCTTTAGGTCATTCTCTTTACATTCGTTAGGCCATCCCGTCTTTATAAAGTTTATGACTTTTATTAAAATATTATCTTTGATAGTACATTCTCTTACGTTTTCTCTCGTAATTGGTAAAAAATGCTGTATGAAATTTAAGTACGTACATTCCTCTTTTAGTAGTTTTTCTTTATCTACCGGTAACCGAGACAGGGCATCGGCAGCATTCCTATTACTACGTACATATTCTATTGAATAGTCATACCCGGCTAAAATGATTGCCCAACGTTGCATCCTACTAGCTGCCATGACGGGTATGCCTGTTTTATCGCCAAAAATCGTGACTAACGGTTTATGATCCGTTCTTAGTAAAAAAAATTCGCCCGTATAGATATTGGTGAAATTTACGCACACCATAAATTATAGCTAACGCTTCCCGTTCGATCTGTGAGTATGCTTTTTGTGCTTCATTGAGAACACGTGACGCGTATGCGACCGGTCGTTCATCTCCTTCTGGGTTGATATGTGAGATGACAGCGCCAATCCCTACACTACTCGCGTCTGTCGTTAGTACCAACGGCAACTCAGCGGCATAATGAGCTAGCACTTCGCTAGATACCAACAAATGCTTAACTTTACTAAATGCTCGTATACATTCTTCATTCCATTCATACTTGACATCTTTTTTTAACAATCTATATAAAGGCTCTAAAATAGTGCATGACATGTGTGTACACCTCGCTTACTAATCACAAAACCTAGGTATGTCACGGTATCCGCAAAAAACGTACATTTTTCTTTCTTAATTCTCAATCGATATTTAAATGAGAGGGTGTATCAACCCCTGTAACTATAATGTCGTCTAAAAATATGCCTACCTGCGGCATATCAGAGAAAAGCTGTTCTAATTTCCTTTGAAAAATACTTGGGCTTGAAGCTAGACCATAAATTAATCTATTATACCTAAATAGGCCTTTATGAGTGTTTATTACTGTATACTTTTTTGACTCATCTAACTCAAATTGGGCATATGCTTGAGACAAATCTAACTTTGTAAATTTTTTTCCACCGTGTAATTTTGTAAGTAAGTCTTCTACCTTAGGCAAGGGATAGTGGTCCACTTCTAAACACTTATTCAATGTAATTTTAAAATCTGCACATATTCTTATGGTACCATCTTTTTTCATTACTGGAACTATAGGTGTAGCCCAGTCCGTCGTGGAGACCGGCGTGATGATTCCATCCCGCACCATTTGGTCGAGCGCTCGTTCAACCGGTTCTCGTAGTGCATAGGCAAGCGGCCGAGCACGCAGGAATATGGGCCGTGCCCCCTCTCGCAGTCGAAATCCTACTTGCCCACCGGTGAAGTGCCCCAAACCGTCTTTAAACACTTCAGAGTACCTGGAACCCTTTACATCAAAAACATTGAAATTATTTATGTTAAGTACATCGCATGTCGGTATAGGTATACCTAACTCCTTAATCCAACATCTACCCAATAAATTTGCTTTCCCACTTTTTATTACATACAAGTCTAAAACTTTTGTTATGGTTTTAAATTTAACTCTAACTTCAATCATGCCCACAGGGGTCATGGTTTCGCCTGTGTAGTATCGTAATTCTAAATTAGTCGGCTTAAGTTTACAATGAACAAAGAGACTTCTATAACAAGTATAACTAATACACGATATCGCACTGCCGGTGTCGATCTCCATGCTTAATAAACAATTCTCAACAAAAACATTTACGGTGAATGGTCCAAGTAATTGTGACTGTGACTTTTTTGTAGACAATGAAAAATTATTACAATATTTAATTTTTACCTCGTCACTGCTACTGTCTTGATCATCTATATCTCTATTAGATTCATGTATATTATGCAAGGATGTATCTTCTATAAATTTCGGGCACATTCTTTTTAGATGGGCATCTCTTTATTACACACCCTACATACATACATTTTGAATTTGCACATATATTCTTCGTGAGTGCCACCACACACAGTACATTTGTGACCCATGTTAATGTTTGCCCGACTGGTCACCCAATTTTTTCCGCAAATCGCTCCACTTACGCCGCTTGGACCCACACCGCTGCCGGCCCCTTTGTTTTTTAATATGCGCTTTAATATTTTGTCCCATGAAATTCACACTTGGTATGATGTCACCTGCATTCCTGCTTTTGGTACACCCTTCTACCAATGCCGCATTTTTTTCAGCCGCTTCCATGGACAAAGCTATACTAAAGGCTTTTTCAAAGGACATGTTGTCGTCTTCCGTGAACAATTTCTGGCGAATGTCTTCATTTGATAAGCCGCATATAAATTGATCCCGGAGGTTCTCTACCAAGTCTCGAAACCCGCAGTTTTTACTGAGCCTTTTCAACTCTGCTACATATCCAGCAACCGATTCTTCTTTATGCTGATTACGTTGACGATATTTAAATCTTTTCGCTAATTGGCTTGGTTTTGGATTTAAATGGCTTTTTATCAAAGCCACCAACTCGTCATACGTCTTATTAGCGGGTTTATTAGGTGTGCACAAATTGATCATCAGTTCGTAAGCTTCACTTCCTATCACTGTGATCAATGTAGCCACTTGTATTTCAGCCTTTACCTCATTTGCTACAAAATATTGTCCCAGTCGGTCAATATATGCCTCCCAGTTGTCCTTCTCAAGGTCAAAAAATCCTATTTTGCCGATGATCATTTTGTACACTACACTGCACACCTTAATAAAAAACGTTTTACGTTATAATCCACGAATAATTATATTGTAACTACGCGTGAACTCTTTGAATCTCGTCGCCACTGTGAAATATGTACTTAACGCTTATCGCAGTAAAACACGTCCGTTCCTTACTTGCGTTTATTTGGACTGGCGGTCCATACAAAAACTTATATCTAGGTACATACATAACAGTTATATAAGTCCACAGAATCATAAATCCGATTTGGAAAGCACTGAATAAATTGTTTGTTGTTTTTTAAAGGGTATGCCTGGTACTGCCGGCTTACCAGGGTCACCCGGTAAAGAAGGCGAACCCGGGATAGCGGGACCTATAGGTCCCTCTGGACCATCAGGGCCTCGAGGAGAGAGAGGCTTTACTGGAGAAAGAGGATTACCTGGACAATCTGGTGCTCCCGGAGAAAAGGGAGAGACTGGTGCACAAGGCTCTGATGGCCCCCCGGTAATATACTTAAAATACTTAGCTCATTAATCTAGAATAATAAATACTTTGTTCGTATTACTTAAATATTATTATATTCTTGAACATTTCCATTGCAATAGGGTCCAGAAGGTCTCAGGGGCAGTAAAGGACATCCAGGTCCTATGGGAGCAATGGGTATGCAAGGGCCACGTGGTCTGACGGGTGCATCTGGAGAAAAGGGTGAAAGGGGTTCTGTGGGTCCTGTAGGCAACGATGGACCACCAGGTAAGATTACTTTTACAAAAAGTTAATAAAAAAAATATTAGTGTTATGTATGTATAAATTATAGCATTTAAATATTATTATTTTTGTAGGTCGTCAAGGTGAACAGGGACTCCAAGGTCCCGTGGGTCCAATAGGGCCCGCAGGAGAACCCGCTGAGAGAGGAGAGCCTGGTAGTCCAGGAGCCCCCGGTGAACCTGGAGCAACTGGTTCTCTAGGAGAACGGGGACAGCCTGGATCACAAGGAACCCCTGGATTATCTGGCCCGCCTGGTTTAACTGGTATGCCTGGTGCTAAAGGAGAAAGAGGTTACGCTGGTTCAAAAGGCCAACAAGGGTCTTCTGGAAGCCCAGGTAAATTTATGAATTTTAAATGGGTATAATGTTGCCGTAAATATACTTAGTGATTTTAATAAGATGGAATGTTTGTTCAATAGGTTCAGTTGGTGATACTGGCCCACGTGGTCTCCAAGGCCAGGCTGGTTCTAAAGGAGCTCGTGGCGAACAGGGAACCAAAGGTGAAGCAGGGCATTCTGGCTTACCAGGGAGACCAGGCGATTTAGGACCTCCGGTAATACTCTGACTTTTTATGACAATGGAATAAATTAAGTTCGGATATTTAGAAAAAAATAAATAGAAATCTGATAACCTCCTTCTTAGAAATATATCTAAGTATATACTAATAGCACTGACTAAAAACCAAATAAAGCCCCCTGTGATATTGCTGGCGACCCGACGACCTAAGTCGTGCATTATTTTGCAAAATCTGATAATTTATCTTTGTACGAGTACGTCTCATAACATGACTTATTTATTCTCTTCTTCTAGTTTAGTACATAGTTATTATTATATTGTAATTCTTATTGTAAATAAATCTCTTCAGTGCATGTCCTGTGTCGGAAAAAGACCTCCTGTCTTTCAAATATTACTCTTCAGTCCATGAAACGTATACTACTTACATACAAATAAGAAAACAAACCTTTTCTTTGCTGTCCAGTGATAAATTTGTAAAAATTCTTTAGGGTCCTCAAGGCAGTACAGGCCCAGCAGGTCAACCAGGTATTTCGGGAGCTAAAGGAGCAGCTGGTGACACTGGAAGACCGGGTTCACCTGGCCCTGTCGGCCTAACTGGAACTGCAGGCCCAGATGGACCAAAGGGAGAACGCGGGAGCGAAGGAGAACAAGGCCCGCAAGGTCCCAGTGGACCTTCTGGACCAGCTGGTGAAAGAGGTCCGATTGGTATGCCAGGTGTCGTTGGTGCCATTGGACCTCAAGGGCCCCGAGGACAACAGGTTATTTACATAAAGATTTTTTCAGAATGCTCGATTTGCCTTATTTTGTATGTCAACAATTCTCATGGTCTGAAATTTTAGGGTGAAAGTGGCACACCGGGCAAATCTGGTGCAGATGGAGCTACAGGACAGTCAGGATCTCCTGGTCTTCAAGGTCCACCTGGACCTATTGGCGAGCCTGGGCCAGAGGGTAGGCCTGGTAAGCTAGGACAACCTGGAATCCCTGGACGCCCAGGGGACAAGGGACCGCTTGGACCTCCAGGAGCATCAGGCCCAGCAGGGCCACCTGGTTTACAGGTAAGAGCTTAGTCAGTTTCATTTTAACCTTTATCATATCATGTTGCCTTATTTTCATATTTAATTTTCATGTGCAAATAAATTGCTTTGTTTCGTATACAAATAGGACTCTACTATTTTGTTGATAACTATTATGTCAAAGGTGCTATTTCTAATTATATTTGTTACGTATCGTAATAACCGATTATCAACTGGCAAAAATTACCTATGTTATAAATCTAAACTACTCGTAGATTCCTACCAATTCTTTTAGAGAGGACCATAGGCCTTATTATAATCATAAGGGCTCATAGGCAAGCGGCGAACCCCCTGAAAAACTAAAATGACTGACCAATCAGTGAAAATGTGATTTCCCCAATACAAATTTGTACTTTTTGTAAACCTTGGACCAAAAGGCGTCGATTGGTAAGAAAACAAAATTTGTGCGGTTGGGCTATTAAGTAATTGTTATAAACAAATGAATTTGTTAACTGATAAAAAGTTGGTTTGAATATTGGAAAATGATTTCTAAGGGTAAAACGGGCTTTCGGATTTTTTTGAATTCAATCAAAACTCGCCGAGATAAAAAATGTTGAATGTGACCATTTTTGCGCTTTAAAATGGTTGTAACATCTTTAAAACGCATTTTTTTCGAAAAAATCTCTAAATAAAAAGTGTTTTATTTCGCCCGTTTTACCCTTAGAAATCATTTTCCAATATTCAAACCAACTTTTTATCAGTTAACAAATTAATTTGTTTATAACAATTACTTAATAGCCCAACCGCACAAATTTTGTTTTCTTACCAATCGACGCCTTTTGGTCCAAGGTTTACAAAAAGTACAAATTTGTATTGGGGAAATCACAATTTCACTAATTGGTCAGTCAATTTCATTTCTAAGCACTTTTTCGGGGGTTTGCCGCTTGCCTATCATGCCGCAGGCGGATGCCACATGCAAGGAGTAACGACTAATGAATCAACCATAATATAAATAACTTTTACAGGGACCTCCAGGGCCTACAGGTCCTGTTGGTTCAACTGGCGAACGAGGTCCTAGAGGTGAAAGTGGTCCACCTGGAGTGGACGGCCCTCATGGACCTCCAGGAAAAATGGGTACGTCTGGGCTTGACGGAACTAAAGGAGAACGTGGTGAAGCCGGTGTTGATGGACATAAAGGTCATGCTGGTTTACCAGGATTGCCTGGAATGATGGGAGCTCCTGGTAGGAATGGAGAGAGAGGATTTCTTGGACCTACGGGACCGCCAGGGAAAGACGGCGACGTTGGGCCACGAGGTACTATTAAATGAGTCACTTACGAGTTTTGTAAATCCTAATACGAATGTTATATTCAACTATTATATATTTCAAGGTTTACCCGGTCGAGATGGAAACAATGGACAGCCAGGGCCTCCAGGACCGGTTGGCGGTCGTGGTCCGTCAGGCGAATCAGGCAGGCATGGGCCCCCTGGACCAGCTGGAAGCCCTGGGCCACCTGGACCACCTGGAGAAAGTCTGGCTTACGATGCTGCTGCGTTATCTGCTTTAATGCAACAAGGTATTGGGGCATTTACTTAGAATCATGCATATCTACGTATGATTGAATGGTCTGCAAAGCTCGTTTAGATTTAGGCTAGTGGTCTAAGCTGAATCTCTATTCCGTTTATCTACTTTCTGGTTCAAACTTCGAAATAAATTATAACACTTCTTGTTTATAAATCTATTTATCAGGTACCGTGAAGGGTCCAGATGTGTTAGGTGATGATCCAAATATGCTGCCTGCTCGCTTCTTCAAGGATGACATGAGTCCATCAGAACGTAAAGAGGTCGTGATAAAAGCTTACGAACGACTGAAAGTGTCTTTGAACAAATTCCTGAAGCCCGATGGAACTAAGGAGGCTCCGGCGAAGACTTGTGCAGATATCAAATATAATCATCCGAACTTTGAAAGCGGTAAGTCTGATAACCTGAAATAAGCAACAAGGAAGTTTATTCTGGATCGTAAATCCAAGTAATACAGATGTGTCACTTGGGTTTACAGGAGTAATAAAAGTAGATCCTTTCTTTGGTTTTATGGTAAATAGGTGATGGATATTCATGGCGACTTTGTTTATACTATGTTATGATATATACGGATATACATTTTTAATAAACAGAATTAGGTACTCCAGTTTTATGCTGGAAGTGTTCATAACCTAAGTATGTACTGTCTCGCTACTCTATCTTTCTGCAGGGCTAGTACATCCAGCGTCGAATTCAGTCTAAAACCAATGATATTGCAGAAACTTTAAGAGAATGCGTCAAATCGGTCACGTGACTGAAATTTTCTACGATATCATTGGTGGAATTTGTCGAATTTCTCTATTCGACATTGCTATGCAAGCTGTTCTATGTGTAAAAAGTAGTATACATACAATTGGGTAATTTCAAACTGTTTCTCTCAGGCCAATACTGGATCGATCCGAATGGCGGTGACATAAATGATGCAATTATTGTTCATTGCGACATGGACGTGGGAAGCAGCTGTGTGTTCCCAAAACCTATGCAGTCCAAGGATATTACTTACAATGGGAATGAACCCGAGCCGTGGCTCAGCGAGATGGAAGAAGGATTTACTGTAAGTTCCTGTACATATATTAAAATAAAATTGAGGAAAAAATCTCTACGTAAGTCGTTCATTGGACCCGATTACCATATGAACGTCTATGTCAGTTGTTGCGGATTGTTGAATCCCTAACCAATCTGGTCTAACTACAGAACTGCGATATCGCCCATGGATTTTGGAGGTCAAATGGTATTCGTTTCACGGAAAATATCGAAGTTCAGCCGAATCAAAGTTATACTGGAAAGCCGATCCCAACTGGGTTGACAAAAGGTTCAATCAGTTGATGTTGATTTGTGTATAAATAATTAGTAAGGTTATTCTATTCTTGTCAGGTCTCATACAAAGCCGAGCATTCACAGCTGACTTACCTACAACTAATGTCAACAAAAGCAGTACAAAATGTTACACTACATTGTCGCAACACTATTGGCTACTTCGATCCTACATCTAACAACTACAGGAAAGGACTTAAGTTGTTGGCTTATAACGACGCGGAGATTATGCCTAGAGCTAATAACCGTCTCAGATATAAGCCGTTGTTGGACGAGTGTCAGGTAAACCTTTTTTTTACTGTATTGTTTATTAGCTAATATAGTATGTGTACATTTGCTAAGGGGCTCTACCAACATGTTGCCGGAGGCTCTGGCCAATATCCCAGTCCTCAATAAAGGCAATAGGCTTGCCACCTATTACGTGGGGGGTTAACAAAGTGAATGGTGAAACGTGGGCGAACATACGTATATCTGTCTCTGTACAGTGAAGATACAAGAAGGGTCTTTTTGAGATTTTATTTTATTTTATTTTTATATTTTAATAAAAAAATGGTGAGATAATTGTTAACGCGGTGGCAGCTCGTTTTTGGTTGCGTCCACAGGCCCCGATCGTGGAGGTGGCAGATACTTTTAAAATATTCGATTAATAAGCCCGTTAACTGTCAACAGCACAAAAGTCAAGAATGGGCTAGAACCACACTTGAATATGAAACCGACAAACCAGGCCGTTTACCTCTACTCGATGTAGCTGTCCGTGACGTTGGAAGACCACAGCAAATGTTCAGGATCGAACTTGGATTAGCTTGCTTTAGTTAACTGATGAATAACAAAGATATTTTCGAGCTGTCCTATTTAACGGAATACTTAAGTCACATAAAAAAGTTGTTTAATGCTAAAATTGTTACATTTTTCTACTTACCATAAGAAAACAAAGTTGATATTTCTCTAAATTTATCTTATCTTACTTCTTATAAATAGGTAGGGTTTATAAAGTACAACTTACAATTATTTTTCTCACACATTATTCAAATCGGAATAATTACTATCTCCTTGATAAAAGTAGGTCTTTATATTATTATTAAACCTTGTTGTTTAGGAGTTTAGGATATAGGACAGCTCGTTACGTTACAAGCAAGGGATTATTATTTCTATTATTGCATTTAAATACATACGAGTATAAGTAGAATCTATATTATGTAGAAAATAATCGTAATTTAAGAACTCAAACATTTTTTTTTTCATTTAATCAGCTTTTTTATTGAGGGAAACCGCCTTATGTTAAGCCAAGATGGCCGTCTAGCAATTGATAGCCACTTTCATAGCACTATCGAAAGTGGCTCTTAGGTTAACTTTTTCTGACTAAACGCTATCAATAACTGATTAACTTGACATAAAACATTTATTTCATAAATTAAGTATAATAGTTTAATCTACTATGAGAGAGAATTCTAAGTATTACCTAAATATAAATTTATGAATATTAAGTATTGTAATAAGGATGTAAGCTAAGCTGTCACAACATTATTTATAATAATAATTTATAATTTTACTTTATAAATTTACAAAGGTCCTGTGATTGTGTAAATTACACTGTACATAATGTAAATATCCTTATTTATTGTAAATGTCATGTGATTCCTATTTGAATTGTAACTCGATATTTAAGTACAAATTATTACCTAAAATATTTTTGTTAAGTAAGTAAGACTATGTAACAGAGAAGAGACTCAAAATATAAATATTTTTTATACTTTTGAAGGTTTTTTAATATTATAGTTTTTTTTAAATACAATATTTACTAGAATTCACGTATAAATAAATATTTTTCATTTTAAACTCACATTACTAAGCATTTTCGACATAAAATACAGACATCACATTTTGACAAGATAGAAAGTAGTTAAAAATTTGTTTGATATGTTTTTCAATTAATGAAATGTCACAAATTTATAACAATCAACACGAATTTTAACAACATCATGTAACTCACCTACAACTAAACCCTTATAGTTAACATTATATTTATAATACAAATGCATTTGTTACATTTGGATGTAGTAAACTTTAAGTAAATTTTTGAACAACAAACATTACATTAATCTTAGATCATTAACAAATGCATTTCTCACATTAACACGTAAGATACATTACAAGTGGTGATTTATAATACAAATGAATCCAACTTTCAACAAGTATTCCTCATACAACTGACAAAAGGCGGAATAGTACAACTGCATGTTGTACAAGACTCTCCTACTGTCACCTCGTCGCCGACTGACAGGGTCATGTTATTGAATGAGCACTCACCACTGAGTTGCTTGAGGTTCAATCCTTTGATGACCTTCGATTCGGAAGTAGCTAAAAAAACAGTTAATTTAATCTTTAATAGCCTATTACGATGGTCTCACCAAGATCCAAAAGCTTACCCAAGGGAACAACAACCTGCCGATCAACGGATATTCTGTCTCCTATGTAGAACGATCGAGGACTGGTCTCTACCTGCACACGTATTTCCTTCCCTTTTATTACAATTACAACTGCTTCATAATACTTCTGAATTCTTCAAGCGGAGTGTGAAGAGGCATATCATTAGGCCGCCAACTTGAGGTCCACGTTCGATAGGATTGTGAGTCTACGTGGGTGGCACATTATCACTATACTATGCGTTGTCGGGCGTATATTGTAAAACAAAGTCGCCCGTTCTGTATGTATGCGTAGATCTTTAAAACTACGCAACGGATTTTAATGCGGCTTTCACCGATGGACCAAGAGGAAGGTGTATATAATTTGCTAAGCGGGCGTCGTCACTTTGTCGAATCAGAAATAAAAAAATATACAACCACTTACCACATTCAAACCCGATAGGACAACTGAGCAGGGAGTCGACGAAAATAGGCGCACAGTTATCTCGAATAGCGTTCTGGTAGGTTAGTTCAAGTCCACAATCGATGTTCCGGCAGTATGTCTGGTTATCGATATTGCCGTCCCAATCAGCAGTACAGATACAACTCTTCTGCGAGTTCGAAGGCTCAAACATCTGTCCTTCGAGATAAGTCTTGCCGTCGACTGTGCAGCTCTTCAACTTGGCTACAGCGTCTTTGCCTGTAAATAAATATTTTTTTTAGTGTAGCCGGCAAATAAAAAAACAATTTGATTGTGGACTGTCTGTTAGCTTGAAGCCATTGTTCCTAACCTGTACAATCGTTCTTCTGTGTCAATCTATCTACTAAGTAGGTACTCTTGACTTCCTTATTGGCTGTTATTGTATCAATTGAGGACAAAAACAATATCTAACTAAGACTAGGTGAACATAATACCTACTACGTGAGTTCAGATACGGATGTAGGTTATCCTTAAATAATTAAATTCTCACCAACTAATTGGATTTATCTATGAATTATTGTCTCCGAAGGGCGACGAGGGCTCGTGGTCTAGTGGTAACCGACAATGTTAACACATTGCAAAGGTTAAGCAACATCTAGTCAGGCCGGTCTTAGTGACCATTTTCTTAAGACATTGAAACCCCTCCGTGCCTCGGAGAGCACGTTAAGCCGTCGGTCCCGGTTTTTATACGAACATCTATGGCAGTCGTTAGGGGTAGTTGGTGCCCTTAATCAAAAATCCGACCGGTCTAACTACAGGTCATGGGTTGTTGTGGAGGTCAGATGGCAGTCACTTCACGGAAAATATCGAAGTTCAGCCGAATTGCAGTTAGACTGGAAAACCGACCCCAACTGAGTTGGAAAAAAGGCTCGGTGAATGATGATATTATCTCCGAAGGGTAGAATATAATTTCTTGCTGTCTCTCCGTCCGCACACCGTGGCACCCATATCTCAAAAACGGCACATAAAACTATATATATGTGTGTATTAATAAGGACAGCGTTGCAATAGACTTATATATGACTAGCGGACGCCAGCGGCTTCGCCCCCTTGACAATTTTTATACACAAAACCTTCCTTGAGAACAACTCTATCCATTGGTGAACTGCTATTTACTAAAGAATATGAATATGAATTAGGGAGAGGTCCGGTGACACTAGCTCTGGGTCTTTCCTGGTGCAAAGATTGTCCAATGCCATTCAGCGGGGCAATGCAGCCAGCATCATGGGCACCTTTGCACCAGGAACGATGCAGGACGTGTAAGTATAGTGATTTGTGATTTTCTTTTTATTTCTGACTGATTAACTGTTTCTTTTTGTATATTTATAATATGAAAATGAATCGCTGAATGTGTTGCTAAGCGCCAATCTCGAGAGCAGCTGAACCGATTTCGCTAATTCTTTTTTGTTGTGATCGTTACAATCAGGAGAAGGTCCTTATGTAAGAAAATTGAAAGTTGAGCGAAGCATTAGAAATATTTATGCGGTACGAAGTTCGCCGGTACAGCTAGTTTATTAATAATTTTGTAAGCTTGACATGTACCTTGACATTTAATTTGTATTATGAAATAAAAAAATTGATGAGAATATGACTAAGCGATTGGGGGTTCCGCGATAAACATATATAGGTACATTATATGTAGGTAGGTTCTCCATAATCTATAGACCGGATGTCTTTAAGATGTTACCTCCTAACTTGCGGTCAATTAATGGGTATTTAAACGTCTATTCACGTATAATTAATGTCATTATTGTTATACAATAGATATAGACCTCCCACCTCCCACTGGGGATTTAATCACTCCACTCTTTATGGTAACACCATTGTAACTTTTGTTATTCGAAACTATTAAACCATAGGTAATCAATAATTCATCTGTGCACGGAAATACACACTACGTAGGTCACACTATAAGTTTTGCGTAACTTAAAAAAACAACATGTTAAAACCAAAATATTATGTTTATTGCTTTTCAAAATACTCTCCTTTACATTTTAAACATTTTTTCATGCGATCGGACCATTTTTAAAACAGGTGGACCACAGATCTGAAGGCATGTTTTCTACGTGCTGATTGAACGCTATCACTGCCTCTTCGGAGTTGGTAAAAGTGAAACCTCTCATCAAATCTTTGATTTTGGGGAAAATACAAAAATCACAGGGTGCTAGGTCGGGGCTATGCGCAGGATGGGTGACGAGTTGTACTTTTTCGGAAGCTAAAAATGACTTTGTTTTGTTGGCCGTGTGTGAAGAAGCGTTGTCATGATGTAGGAGAACGCGGCTTTTGGGTCGTCTTTCGCGAACTGTTTTCTAACACTCTGGGTAAACAAATGGTAGAATACCACTTGGCATTAACACTCTTTTGATCTTCAAGTGGAATTGTACAGATGGGACCCGTAGCTGAGAAAAAATACGCGATCATTTTTTTACCAACGTTTCTCGCCTGCCTCACTTTTGTTGGCTTGTTCTCATTTTCAAACACCCATTCACAAGATTGCTGTTTATTTTCGGGTTCAAAACAATAAATACACGTTTCGTCTCCTGTGACAATGTCATAAACAACATTAGAATGTCCGTGGTCGTACTTCAGTAGCATCTGTGAGCACCATTCCACGCGAGCCCGCTTCTGCTCCGCTGTCAGTTCATGAGGGATCCAATGACAACAAAGTTTCCGACTTTCAATACTTCGTGTAAAATTTTCTGGATTTGACTCATACCAATCCCCAATAGTCCTCGAATTGTCTCTTAGGTAATCCGCGGGTTTTGTTCAATTAACCGCTTAACAGTAGCTACATTACATTTCGTTGACGGCAGTTGAAGGCCGCCCTTCACGAAATTCGTCATGTAAAGAACCTATCTCAAATTCAGCAAACCATCGCCTCACGGTGCTCAAACAAGGTGCTTCTCTCCCAAAAGCATTTTGAAGACGAGCGGCACAGTCTTGCGGAGAGAGAGAACTTTTAAAATCATAAAACATCATCGCTGTAAAATCTTTTCGACTTAATTCCATTTTCGTTGTATACGTAGAACTTTAATGTGTGATAAAAAACAATTGACAAATGATTTCCCGCCAATTGTTTTTTTTTATTACAAAGAAGGTTGCAACGTTTAAAAAAAATATAACATTCGAAATTCAAATAGTTCCAATTAGCTAGAAGTGCAAAACTTTTAGTGTGCCCCATGTATTACAACCACAAACTCATTTTTATATATAGACTAGTTGTCCCGGCGAACTTCGTACCGCATTAATTTTTCTAATATTCCTTACTTTTTTTTTACTTCCATAAGACCCTTCTCCTGATAATAACGAACACAACAAAAAAAGAATCAGCGAAATCGGTCCCGCCGTTCACGCGTGATGTCGTGACCAAGAGAAATAGGGATTCTATAGAGATTCTATAGATAACCTTCCCCGTACCATCCTTAGCTCTCGAGAACTGCTTATTCCCCAATGATGGTTGACCCCTCTATGGATAGCCCTCGATCTGGAGGTAAGCCAAAAAATTTGACCTAGCCCTAAGGGGTCAAAAGTTATAGGCCGAACCTTATGGCGTGGTGCGGCACGAAGCACCGCGCATGACACCGTACTAGAAGAATTAGCTTGTTTAAAAGCGCACTAATCACAGAGGTTTTTAGTTCGGATTAAAAAAAAATTGTACATTTTATCAACCGACTTCCAAAAAGGAGGAGGTTCTCAATTCGACTGTATGTTTTTTTTATGTTTGTTACTTCTTCTCATCTTCGGACTGGGCGAACCGATTTTGTATTTTTTTTAAATGGAAGCTACTACTTCCCAAGTCCCATTTCAATTTGGTCCCATTCTGACAACTATTTTGTCCCATTTCGGTAGTTTGAAGTCGGCTGATGTGTCAATCTTTGACGTGTATTTTTTTCGAGGAAGGTTATATTATCACGCTATGACTAATAGGCGTGAAGCAGCATTGAAAACATATTGAAAAAAAAACCGGCCAAAAGTGAGTCGGACTCACGCACAAAGGGTTCTGTACCAAAATTGCAAAAAACACGTTTGTTGTAAGGAGCCCCTTCATTATTTATTATATTTGTTTTTTAGTATTTGTTGTTATAGCAACAGAAATAAATACATCATCTGTGAAAATTTCAACTTTCTAACTATTACGGTTCATGAGATACAGCGCAAGTCTCAGTAATAGGGTTCACGTTTATACCCTTTGGGTACTGAACCAAACCATCCAAAATGGAGAAAATACCTAATTTATTTTGAAAGCTTCTGTTAGTGCTCTGTATATTCTCTACACAACATGAAGTGACGATATTTATTTGGAAAGTAATCCTACTAATATTATAAACGCGAAAGTTTGTGAGTATGTATGGATGGATGTTTGTTATGAAGTTATGATGTTTTCACGTAAAAACTACTGAATGGATTTTAATGAAACTTTGCAATAATATAGCTTATACATCAGAATAACACATAAGCTACAATTTATAAAGATATTGTGTGAATTGTTCAAAATATGACGATAAGTGTCAAATAAGTAGGAAGCGACGATGACGAACCGAGTGTGAGATAGATACTACGGGAACGGGAAAAAATCCAAATTACCACGCGGACAAAGTCGCTGGCGGCCACTAGTTAGAAATAAAAACTAGAATTCCACGCAAACGAGTTCATTGATGTAATCATGCCTATTCCCTTAAGGGGCAAGCAGAGGCAAACTATACCTATATGTATATCTCCTGAAAGTTTAAAGGTCATTCGTATGAGGCAAGTCTATGGCGTAATTGGGAACTATTCAGTTTGCTATATAGCTTGAAGGTGCAACACAGCTTGAATCGACAGGTGTAACACTTGCAGACGATGTTGGACGTTGGTCCCTATTAGACTCATAAATCTTTCCTTGACTATATTATCTAACTAATTGGAATTTGCAAATACGAGTATGTAGGTACTTATGCAATATGTACTCGCCAACAGTCATGACGCAGTTTCAAGCTTGGAATGACTTATTATAATCCAACGACTGCCAACGAGGCCAATATTTGCATTTCCACTTACCACAAACGGTCCCAGTACTGCAACACGAGTCTAATTCATAAGTGGTGATACATTCCCGGCTCATATCGCCGTCGAAGGTCTCGTAGCAGTCGAAGGCCGCGCAAGAGAACTCTGTTTCATTGTTGTACACGTTGCAATTGCAGGCTTGCGAACACGGGTTGCTAATTCGACTTTGCGGAACTGATTCTTTGTGAGAATATGTCTTGCCTCTATAATTAGAAAAAAAAATGGTTAAGTGGGTAAATTATTTCCAAAGCTTGGTCATAGATAGGTAAAGGAGACGCCCTATCCCATACAAAAACATTACGTAGACTCGTACATTAAGTACTCGTATCTTTTGACACAGCGTCTGCGGACAATTGGGATACCTTACCTAATAGGGTGTAATTGTTTTGCAGTCATCATCATTTACTTACCTAAGTAAATACCTACAGCCTACTGTTCCTTTTTTAGGGTTCATCAAATCAAATCAAATCAAATACTCTTTATTGTACACAAAAAAAAAACAAAAGATAAACTAATATTTAAAAAAAAGAATGTACATAAAAGGTTCGTCTGTCTGTCCTCTGCTTTCCTCCTAAACGGTGAGTGCTAGAAACATGAAACTTTGCATGGATATGTGTATTTACTACGTTGATAAAGTGCTAGAAGAATATTATGAGAAATATATTTTTTGGGGTACCTCCCGTACCTCACGTAAACAGAATTAGTTTTTTTTTCTTGCGTCTACCCCGGAGTGTGGGGTATAATGAAATAGGTATTTTAAACACATTGAGAGGTTGCTAATACAATGTTTTGATTTAAGTATTCGTTTGCGAGATATTCAACATTATAGCTCATTTTATTGGTAAAACAGAGCGCCCTCCCTCTATAATCTAAACGGCTGGCTCGAAAAGTCTGAATATACTTATGATGGTAGTCCATGTAATGAACTTTCAAGGAAAACTACGAGTATAACGGATTAGACCACTTTGTTTGTTCAGGAGTTATAGATGCTTATATGGGTGACTACGGAACCCTATTCTATGCGTACTTAGCCGTTTTTAATGTTCTCGATTGACTACCAGTGGTAAGCCTCAGTAAAACTCTAGAACAGTTGAATCAATTTGGCTAATTTTGAAGACCTACCCTTCAATGTCTCTGACTTCAATGTTTGCCAGAGATTAATAATTTTTCTGTAGTATTGCTGTATTGATGACGTCACAGGAAAGGTCCCATTCTGTGTCACACTACGTTGGTGGTCTCATGCATTGGTCGGCTGTTGCACTTCCACTTGTGAGTTTTACTTATGCTCTTTCTTTTTAAATGACCCTGTACACCCATGTATAGGACTCAAGATAAACCATTTATCTTTGTAGTTTCTTACCAAGGTCAGGGGTATTCCCTCACGGTCACGTTCAGAGGTCAAGATAACTCTTTGTAAATATTATCATTAGTCATTATTTAGCACCGACCTTATTGTTACTTATGGTCATATTGTGATGCAATACCTACATTACGTATGGCCATGATCGATGCATGAAACGTGTTAATACGGATTATATTTAGGGAGTATAGGGAGAGGTGCATATGACGTGGGCAAGCATTATGTAATCCATACTTAAATTCCAGGTTACAACCTATACAAACCGGCTAATATTTTTTTTTTTTGAGTTCCGCGCGCCCGCTGTCACTGCCTACGTCCGTCCGATGCCGAGGGCCTCTGGGGAACACGCAGGGAATATCCAAACATAATTAGGTAAGGTATCTCTCTTATTGTAATTAAGCAACTACAGCTGTTTTTGCAACACTTTCCATTGCTGCTTCACTCCTTTGGGCTGCAGAATGCAATTGAGCAAAGCTACTATTGTCATATTTTTGGTCAATAACTTTTTTTGAGGGTCCTAAATCAAAATCCGGTCTCGAACAAAACCTGTTCCTGAGAATGCTTGACTTTTGAGTGAAAAAATCATGAAAATCGGTTGTTGACATATTTTTGGTCAAAAACTTTTTTGAGGGTCCTAAATCAAAATTCGGTCTCGAACAACACCTGCTCCTGAGAATGCTTAAATTTTGAGTGAAATATCATGAAAATCGGTTGGGTAGTTGTCGAGAAACAATTTCACATCGAGTTGCATTTGAGTCACCTGATAAGGAGCTCGGTTCGCTACGCTCGTTTCGCTCAATAATATACTTTAGATATAGTGGTAATAGATCGATTAAAACGCCTTGCAATAATTGTCGATATCACTGTGCCGCATGACGAGAATCTTGTGAAAGCAGAAAAAGATAAACAAATTAAATATTTGGACTTAGGTCACGAGATTGTCGATATGTGGGATGTGGATTCGGCGATTATTGTTCTGATAGTCGTATCAACTGCTCATGCTTTAATAGCCAAGAGCTTCGACCACCACCTACAGAGGCTTGCGTTAGGCAGCTGGGTCAGAGGCAGAAGGCGGTTCTGTTGGATACGGCCCGTATTGTGCGGAAGCTCCTATCCCTGGAGCCCTAACCACCGGTAGCTTGGTATCTGTACTCGATACCGGTGGGTCACTATTTTTTTATATTTTTAAATATAATAATTATTTATTTATTTCGGACTTGCTTCCATAGGTGTGTTAGTAACAATTTTCTTATAATCTATCGTTAGTAATATACATAGTACAACATACAGAAAATAGGGGGATGGAGACCGACTCACACATTTATGGCATGGATCTGTATCTGTATCCATCTCTGGAGCAGCGGCGAGTCCCACCTCGTCGCAAATACATTCATCATAGCCATTTCTCGATAAAACAAATATTCCACACAAAAATATTTCTCTGTTCCTGAGATTATCACGGTTCCGCCAAAGATACAAACTCTTTAGCTGATGTATTTCAAAGCAATGAGTCTGCTTAAACTAGTCTTAAAAGTATTAAGATAGAAATTATAAACAGATTACAAAAAAATATTGCTCATCGTAGCTCAGTGGTCAGAGCATTCCTCCTGTAAAAGAATTACCGATGATATCAGTTTTTGTGATCTGTTAATAATTTCTATCTTAATATTTTATTTATATAATAATAGTACAGTTCGTGAGGAATAAGCGGACTATAGACGATAGATTTTAAGTATACTCACTTGTAGTAACATTTTGTGTCGTCAGGATGTAACTTTGGGCATTTGAATTTGGTTGGACAGAAATTATTACTGTCAGAAAACGCTTCAGGCTCACAGCCTAATTCCAAGTAAAAAGCGGCCATGTTACATTCCCCTGCTATGTCTGTTAGAACACCATTTAGAGCTGGAATTAAACATGCTTCTATTATTCATATAATCACGCCGTACGCGTACCATACCTGCATGGCAACCCAGGTTGCAACGTCGAGTACCTTACTCACTTCAAGCATAGCAACAATATACTTTAAAAAACTAATGTCATTCATGTTTTTAGAGTTCCGTAACCAAAGAGTAAAACGGGAACCCTATTACTGAGACTTAGCTGTCCGTCCGACCAAGGGCGTAGCCAGGATTCCATCAAGGGGGGACCTAATCCTAAAATAAATCGGGGGAGGGCTGAGAACCCCCCCTGAAGGGGTAAAACCTGGAGTCCCCCCCTTAAAAAGGGGGGATATTATAAATATTAAACATGATGTCAAGACCTTTTTCTTTTTTTAAATACGCGGCCGCACTACGTCCATTACCGAGCGCCTCTGGTACGGACTAAGAGAATTTCCAGTGGCGCCCGGCGGACCATGGCCACCTGTGTGGCCCCTGCGTGGTGGTCGGGTTTTACCCCGCATCCTTGGGGTCGGGTTTTATCCCGTATCGGTGAGTGCACAACGCACTACACATCTTGACGAGCTGGCCCGAGCCAGCTAGGGGAAGTTATGGCCCTCTCGGATAAATATGCCCCGACAATACGACAGAGGTAGAGAGGCACTCCATGGTAGATCAGTGCCTCTCTAACGCAGCTTCAGGATAAGGTGTTAAAGGCGTTGGCGATGTCAAGAGACACCACCAACACCACCCCGCATCCACTACCTCCGTCAGGGTTTTTGAGCAACACGATCGGCCGGTAGCCGGACGATGAGTCCGCTAGCCGCCCCGTTTTCCGAATCAGGACCAGTTTCCCCGTCCTTCACACCTTGGGAAACTGGCCCCTTTCGAGGCATGCGCTGAAGAGCCCCCCGAGCAGTCGAGGCCTGAGTTCATTGAGGGCCACGACCCATGCACAGCCCAAAATGCCGTCGGGTCCAGGGGTGGTGATTTTCCGGTGACTGAGCCGAAGTACCACTGCTCCTAACTCTCTGACTTCGGGTACGTTGTCTTCGGCGTTGGGCGTCTAAGATCGATCCATGCCCGAGGGAAGTGCTCCTCCGCTTGTCGGAAATAGAGAGCCCAAGACCCCCTCCAGCTAATCCGGCTGGAGAATCTGGAGTTTACCTCTGACCTCAAGGAACGGGTGCCGTGCCCCCATGGGTTCAGTGGCGCTCCAAGGTCTCCTCCTCGCGGGCTAATGATGGCAAGACTAAATTGAAAACATACATTTGAAAAACTTCCATATACGAGTACCTATCCAATTTTTTATTAATACTGCTCTTCAGAAATTGCACAATGATGCAGGTACGCAACAGGCGACACTTGCACCACAGAAGAGAATAAGAAAGAATTTGATCTTTTCTTCAACTAAATGAGCTTGCATTTTTGCACTACCCTTCCCGGCCTCGCCTGTCGTGTTCGACACAAGTGCTATACTAGGTGGTGAAACCTACAGAAAGCGCAGTATAGTCCCTACAGAAGCGGGATGGGATATCCCGCGTAAAAATTCCAGGAAGTGAATACATTTTGAGATGCGATACTGCCGCGTTGCTTCTATTATTGATTTATGCTTTTGTCGTTTCTTATCCTTTCTTATTAGATTTATTTCAAAATATTAACAAACGGGTTTATGAGTATTCTAGCTAACTCTATGCTATACTATGACATAGAATAGAGACTCGTAGGGGGGGCACCGCCCCCCCCCCCCCCCCCCCCCCCCTGCCTGTACCTGGCTACGCCCATGCGTCCGACCGTCCGTCTGTCTTGAGCTGTAACTCATGACACGGTTCATGAGATACAGCTCAAGACAGACGGACGATAGTTAGAAAGTTGAAATTTTCACAGATGATGTATTTCTGTTACCTCTATAACAACAAATACTAAAAATAAAATATAATAAATATTTATGGGGGCTCCCGTACAACATACGTGATTTTTTTCTTTGTGGAACTCATTTTGGCCGGTATTTTACGATAAACGTTGGAGATGATAATAATATCATCTCCAACGTTTAGTTCAGGCCATAGATAACCTCCTTAGGCGGTTATCTATGGTTCAGGCGAACTGCGAGTAGATAACTGACTCGCAGTTCGCCTGTAAGTTCGTGTTGAAAATATATTTAAACATTAAAAAGATATCGCCTTACCAAATCAATATATTTTTGTGTTTGAAAGCAATAAGAGTGCTTCTACTTCAGCTAAGTGGTAACACATTGCAAAGGTCTATTTAGTAGGTGTTGCTTACGTACCTAGCCAGGCCATTGACCATTTCGTGCCTCGGAGAGCTCGTTAAGTCGTCAGTCCCGGTTGTCAATGAACATATCTACAACTGGCGTTACAGGAAAGAAAATCCGACTAGTCTAACTACGAGAACTTCAATATCGCCCATGGGTTGAAGTGGTCAAATGGCAGTCGCTTCACGACATCTATCGAAGTTTAACCGAATCGCAGTTAGACTGGAACGTCGACCTCAATTGGGTTGGGTAAAGGCTCGGTGGATGATTCAATCAAATTATAATCGAGGAATAGTAAAAGCAAACTCTATTACTTACTTTCAATTAAAAAAATTTTTTTTTGTATAATAATAAGCCTTGACCACTTTGCATTTGCAACATTTGACTAAATAATTGACGTTCGTCTTGCCTAATTCTCCTAATGTTTTATAACAGTGTTATAAATGAGACTTCAGAGAATTACATTTTGTGATTTTAATGTTTTATTGTCAGAATATTAAGGTTCTACTGGAATCTCAAAAGCCGGCCAATTTAGTTCTTGATTTTAGCTATTAGCTTGCCATCTATTACGTGGGAACAACTAAAACTAGAATCCCTTCGAAAATTTAGGTTAGGTATACAGTATTTTAAGGTTATATAATATTAATAATTACTTAGTACTCGTATGTATATTATGTATCTATTCTGGAAGGGTTAACGGAAATGTTAATAGTGTCTGTATAGTCCGAGACGCCCAGGACTTTAATTGGCTGTGCCATACCGGCTGGCACGTAAGATTTCGTTGCCTTTTGTGAACATTTCATCACAAGGCAACGGGTTTCAAAATTACAACATAGCTGTTACTTTTTATTAAATTCATTCGGCCATTTTGGACATAATCCATTATAAATGTGCCCGGTGACGGCAATAGACTTGCCCCTATTACGTGGGACTAAAAGTACTGGCAAATTGTGGGTGTGTAATGCACCTCTGCCTACCCCTTCTGGGATATAGGCGTGATATGTGTGTGTGTGTGTCTGTATGAAGTACATATTTATATGTTTGCCTTTCCTACTAACAAACGCTCAAAGGACAACATCAATTTTGATCAAATTTGGTAACAAGGTAGCTGATTCTCCGCATAGCCATAGCCTACCATATGTAAACCGGTAATGTGTTAACGTGGACATTAGAAACCAGAAAACTGTTCCAAGGAAGGTGAAGATGCCAGTTGATTTTTTACATAAAGAGAAGAAAATATTCGAACTATACCTACAATATTGGTAAATTTTTTTGAGACTCGTGGGCTGGTGTCTAGTGGTAACCGACAATATTAATACATTGCAAAGGTTAAGCAACATCTAGTCAGGCCGGTCTTAGGATGGGTGACCATTTCTTAAGATACTGAGACTCCTCCGTGCCTCGGAGAGCACGTTAAGCCGTCGGTCCCGGTTGTCATACGAACATCTATGGCAGTCGTTAGGGGTAGTTGGAACCCTTAAAAATCCTCGCGGTCTTACTACAAAACATCGCCCATGGGTTGTGAAGGTCAGATGGCAGTCGCTTCACGGAAAATATCGAAGTTCAACCGAATCACAGTTAGACTGGAAAGCCGACCCCAACTGAATAGGGAAAAGGCTCGGTGAATGATGACCTACAATATAGGTAAATAACAAATTAGACGTTACTTACCGATTATCACAAGACCAATGACAACCTTCATGGTAGATTTCAGTTCCTCACTAATAAAAAAATAAACTCGGAACTAGTTGAGTTATTTAAAAAAATAATGTGAAGAGCGAAAGGCACGTCCGTTGCTGAGTGATTATTATAGCACTGTGATCTCTTCAGGGAAACCACGGTGCGTCTGCGCAACTCTTGTTGTTCAACTGTTCAACTATTGTTGCTCGAAATTAAGCTGTTTGCACACAGACCTACAGAAAATCCTAAGGGTTGATTTTACCTAAACTTGCATTGCAGTAGCCGGTATTTATATGATATATGGGCGAATCAGAAATACATATATATAATATAAGTAGGTATATATTTTAGTATAAAAATGATAATTTGAGTGCTCGAGCATTTCATATCCCTATGCTGTTAATAGTTGACAGTTAGTAGATTATGTGTCTGATTTTTTTATTAAAAACGAATTAGATTACGTTACAGTTTTAGGAAATCGTTAATTATTTTACTTGTGCACAAAATGCACAGACAAAATCAAGTCTATATACCAGAGTAGATAGAGGCATTTCTAGACTATAATTATTTTCTGTAGCAATAATGCAACTGTAAAAATTTGGGCACCTACGTGATGCGGGTGCCCTATTTGATTTCGAAAGTTGATGATTCGTTTTTTATTATATCGAACACGCTGTCGCGATAATTCAGTTGTACGATGTTTTATTCCATCGATGCTTTATTGGTGCGATGTAACATTTGTGCGAAAAATCCTGCTGCGAAAAGCCTTATAGCGATTGCTCGTTAGTTCGGTAATTTATTAGTTCGATAGTATATCGGTTCGAACGCCTATAATGTTCCGTGACATATTATTACAATTTTTTACCTTATTTTGCATTATGGACGTTAAGGAAATATATTCCTTTAATTTAAAAAAAATGTACAATTCGATTCAAGATACATAATGAATATTAAAATAATCCTAATCTACCTGTACCTAAATAACTTAAAATATAATTATATTATTATTCAAAAACTTGTTTTATGTATATTCTCTACTGTAAATTTTATTCTAAAAACAAAATTAGAGAATAAATTGGTATACCTACACTTATTATTTTACTGTAAAAAAATATTTTGCACCTTTTTGAACATTTGCTTAACTTTTGCAGCAGGCGTGTCGCGTATAAACATTACGGTATTCAATTAAATTTTTGTTTCATGTTTTGTAACAATATTTATTATGAATGTACCTATATGATCTCTACTTATTTAAAAGTTTATTGGGTACTTTGTGGTTATACTTTGAGAGTTACCATAATAGTTTTGTGATATGTGGGTAGGAGTAAATAATACTGACATGTGTATCTAAACGTGTCATATTTTGCTGTAGTCAGTCATTAATTTGTGATTACTTGTTATGTGCAGTTCCTATTGTAACTATGGTTGATAGTGTTATCAAAACGGAAAAATCTAAATGCGGAAACGATATAATACTTATTGATGGATATGAATTTATGTTAAATAAGCATGTGAATAAAAAGCATTATTGGTGTTGTGTGTTCAAAAACAAAAAACAGTGCAAAAGCCGTATGATAACGGAACTTAAGGCGGAGCTAGCCGCTACTTTGTCCATAGAAACTTCTGGACTCCATACCTCGTCTATTTGACATCCTACAAACAAATTTTAAAATTTTGTCGTCTTGCCTAATCACTAACTGTGTTGGTACGGTTTTAAAAATGTATAATTATGAACCATCAAAAAGATATAAGCCAATAAACATTCGCAACTTCTCCCTTATTTTTAATAAATTTTCTGTGTAAATATGGGCTACAAGGAGTGTAAAATCTCAAAAACTAAAACCGTGACGACAAAATTTAACTCTCGAAGAGTTCAGAAAACTTTATTCTAAATCGATACATGCAGTACTTTTTTCAGAATACACTTTTTATTAAAACACCTTTCGTGAATTGCTACACACCCATTTTACGATGAATTATCGCTACTTCGCATTCACACGATTCTCCCCCGTGTGCGATGCGGGGTGCGGTCGGAGGAACACTCACACGCACACATGTGCAATTGTGTTATTTTACTACTCACGTACCCACACGCTCAAATTATTTCTAATAGAGTTCAGTTTGCTGCTGCGGCTTCTTTAGTTCGTTTGTATTTTGACTCTCGCTGTTTAATTATTAGTTACTAGTGGTCGCCCGCGACTTCGTCCGCGTGATTATTGTTCCCGTCGCCATATCTTTATAAATTGTAGCCAATGTGTTATTCTGATGTGTAAGCTATATTATTGTAAAGTTTCATCAAAATCCGTTCAGTAGTTTTTACGTGAAAGAGTAACAAACATCCATACATCCTTACAAATTTTCGCATTTATAATATTAGTAGGATTTACGTAAACTACTCGACCTGCTTGGATTTGGGATTTCGATACTACCTGCTATATCTGTTTGGCTTCGCACTGAACCTTGGACTCCGATACTACTGCTTCGCAATCGCATGGTAGGTATATAGGTAAATTATACTCGGTACCTACATATAGAAGGGGATTAAGACTGCCCTGTACCGCTGTGCCCAGTAGGAGACGTGTGCGGCAGGTGCTTCATGTGGTCAGAACAACGCTGTAGAATTTGTGAAGGTAGCAGACATGCGGTAGGTAGCAGTGCCGGTGCGAAGGTATAATGGGTCGGCAGGTGCTTCACGAAATGTGGGAGTGGGAGAAACTGGTAAGATGCTGTCGATCGTCCCGGAAAGTTATCAGGTGCAGGTCAGACGGTGTGCGGTGGTGTGGTAGTTGGTAGTCAACCGAAATACTGGATGTATCATCAACACAGAATAGGTACCTACCTAGTTTTGAAATAGTCAAACATCCATCTTCATAAACTTTCACATAAGCTTATTTATAATAGTACTTACCTAGTAGCACAGAATACTTAGCTATAGGTAATTAGTACCTAACTACCTACCAAATTCTGTGCTAGGCGCTTTAGGTAGTATACCTAAGCAGTTTAAGTTCAAAGTATAAAACCAGGTAATTAGACAATAAATAGGTATAGTTAGGTTGGTAAAATTTTTCTGTTGTAAAGATATCGAAAGAGTTCGGTGATTTATGTTATGGGTCAACATTGTATAAATCCCGCGCGAGAGACACTGCAGACGGGACTCGCTCGCTAGGAAGGCGCGGCCGGCACGCCTGGTTCGCTTCAATGAACTTGAACATGTGTGCGTGTGCTGTGTCGTGTGTGACATGAGCCTGCTATTATACGTGTGCGCGCATACATCTGCACTGCTCATCGCTGATGCTGTTTCTTTCTTACACGCTGTGAGGTGAAACAGCATGCTCCCGAGCAATACCTATCAACGAGTTTGAGCCGCTAAATAGCGCAACCTTAAAGAAAATAATGAACACACCCTAATCAAAGCTATGAGTGAATATTCACACGCCCCAAATGCCGGCTTGCAGGATTCAATCATTTTTACTACGCTTTTATTAGCTTCACTTGTATGTTTGCTTGTATGTTTGTAACCGACTCTTTTCGGTTCGATTTTGCCCTACTTTGAACGATCAGATTATTTTAATTCAAACTTTGCACACCTGTCAAAGACCGATGACAATGCAATAATTCGATTGAAAATTAAAAAAAAATGTATGCTTGTTTGTTACCGACTCTTTTGGGTTCGATTTTACCCTACTTTGAACAATGGAAATGCAATAATTAGATATGAATTTAAAAAAAAATGAAACTAAAATTTAAAAATGAAAAATAAATAATAGTTTAAAAAAAACAAAAAAAAAACACGCTTTTATAGAGAATCCAACTAAAAAGTAGAAAATAAATTTTAATAAGTTTGAATTAAGAATAGTGTAAATAAGAAATAAATGTATATTATTAGTATAAACCGTAATAATATGGAACTTCTTCCTTTTTTAAGAGCCATTGCTAATCATATAGAATTGTAATTTTTTTTTCTTTAATATGTTTAATTTTTTTTTAAATTAAGGGAATATATTTCCTTAACGTCCATAATGCAAAATAAGGTAAAAAATTATAATAATATGTCACGGAACATTATAGGCGTTCGAACCGATATACTATCGAACTAATAAATTACCGAACTAACAAGCAATCGCTATAAGGCTTTTCGCAGCAGGATTTTTCGCACAAATGTTACATCGCACCAATAAAGCATCGTACAACTGAATTATCGCGACAGCGTGTTCGATATAATAAAAATCGAATCATCAACTTTCGAAATCAAATAGGGCACCCACGTGATGCACCTCTGCTTAGCGCAGTTAGACTGGACAGCCGACTCCAAGTGGGTTGGGAAAAGTTTTACCTTTATAATTTATTCCTTTGCTCGGTGTTCCAGATTCGAAACAAATTGTATCGAATCTTCGTATCGAATCATTGTATCAAATCTTCGCAATTAGCCAAGTTGCCAAGTGTGTAGTCTGCCTTATTAGTTGTTAATGTTCATCCAAGGTTTTACAGGGTCGCATTAATGGTGAGGTTCAACTTGAATGATACGAGCATTTACATAATGTGGTCAACTTTAATAGATTAATATACAATAATTGTCTGTGGTATTGTCGTACCTAAGTACCTACACCTAATCTTTATTTTCTATTCTTCGTTAGAATAGTATTTTTTAATAATAATTATAAAAGGGAAATTATAAAACGATCGAATAAAAAAATATGCGACCACATTACTAAGTGAGCGACGAGAAATACAGAGAGGACAACTTCAATATTAAGATAGATTCGTTTTTTAAACGTCGTTTTTACATTAGAAAAGAAGATATTGTTTATAGTAGATTACCCGGAACTCAACTATTTAGATTAGCTTAATTTCTTCTTTAAACAAAATGGGTAGGTTAGGTTAGGTTAAAACTGTGACCTCCTACGCACGAACCGAGGGAGCGAAGCGAGCGGTGCTGTGGCAGCGGCCGCCGAGTGCCAGAAACGACATTGTAAGTTGCTGTTCTGTTGATTTCTCGTCACTCGCTGACTGCGACAGTCGCTCACTAGTAATACTATAACGTAAATTAATTATTTTTGACACTTAAAACTTTATTTTACAGTCACCCGTTTTAATACTACCCATTTTAAAATACGTAAAATAAATGCCATAATAAAAATATTCAATTCAAAAATCTTGGTTATAACGCCATAAAGGTTTATTTCAAATTCAAAAAGTTTAACAAACTCATGATTTCAAATAATTTAATTTTCAGGTTTTAATACCTCTAGTAAAATTAAGCGTCCCTCCCCCAAACGGTGCTCCAATTTAGCGGTTTGGGTTAACGATGCTGGGACCTTGGGGCCCGAGTGCTCGCGGCCTATTTAAAATTTTATCTACACTCATTATCGACTTTTCTCAAGACCAGAATTTTGGTTACTATTTAGCACAAAGAATAACCATTGCCAAACAACGTGGCAATGCTGCCAGCCTCTTCGGAACATTGCCAGTCGGCGACGAGGCGGAGGAGTTCTTGGACGCATGTTACAATTTAGATATAATTTTAGTAGGTATACTGAGTATAGGTAATGTACGTAAGTAGTTAGTTTGAATTGTATAGTTTTAGTATAGTCCGAGACGCCCAGGATTGTAATTGGCTGTGCCATAGCAGTTGGCACTAAGATTTTGTTGCCTTTCATTAAATTTTCATCGCAAGGCAACGGGTTTAATTTTTTTTCAAAATTACAATATAACTGCTTTTTTTTTTTTTTTTTTTTTTTTTTATATTTAGGTCGACAAATTGACGCCACTCGCCTGATGGTAAGCTGAGGCGACGTCTGGCAATTGAGGGCGACTCTCACAGTACACAGGAATACTATAGAGAGTGGCCCTCAACTTGACGACCCTGTAATGTGCCTCTTCACGCTTCGCTTAAAGAGCCCAGGGTTATATGTAGGAGGAAACACGTGCGCAGGCAGGGCGTTCCAAGCCACCATCGTTCGGCAGAGAAACGATCGTTTAAAACGCTCGGTTCTCGCGAAGACGGTTTCCACGGTATGAGGGTGACATCTCTGCCCGGCACGCGTTGTTCGGGATCGGAAGGGAGAGGGTGGGATCAGGTTGAAGAGCTCTTCAGAACACTCACCGTGGTAAATACGGTAGAACGCGGCCAAGGAAGCAATTGTTCGGCGCTGGGCTAGCGGCTCAAGGCTTCCCGTTACCTCCGGACAGTCTATAATGCGAACAGCGCGTCGCTGCATAGCGTCGAGTGCGTTCAGCAAATACTTCGCGGAGCCGTCCCAGAGGTGAGAGCAGTATTCAACGCAGGGTCTAATCTGAGTTTTATACAGCAGACACCTCTGGTGCGGTGTAAAGAATCGCTTTACCTTGTTCAGTATTCCTAGTTTCCGCGAAGCTAGCCCAATACATCTCTCAATGTATTTTGTGTTATTGAGCTCTCGACGAACGTCTATGCCAAGGATGTCTAGATTGTCCTTCATTGGTAATATTGCATTCTGAAGAGTGGGTAGGGGAAGGAAAGGGGATTTTTTCGCTGTAAATGCACACGCCTGTGTTTTGTGGGCATTGAACTCGACCAAGTTCTCGGCACCCCATTGGGAGATACTGTCGAGGCTTCGGTCGAGATCACCCACGAGATGTCGTCTCTCCTCCTCTATCACAGATCGCCCCGCCGTCGGACGAACCGAGTAACTCCCGTGCAATGTACTGTCATCTGCATAGCAATGAATGTTCCCGAGGGAAAGCATATCATTGATATGCAGAAGAAAGAGAGTTGGTGACAGTACGGACCCCTGCGGTACCCCGGCATTCACTTGCAAAAAGCGAGAAGCCTGGCCATCGCAGAGGACCCGCACTCGGCGCTCGTTTAAAAAACTGGCAATCCAGCTGCACAGTTGAGGAGGTAGACCATATGCCGGAAGCCTGGAAAGGAGCGAAGCATGCCAGACCCTATCGAAAGCTTTGGCGATGTCCAGGCTAATAGCCAAGGACTCGCCAAACTTTTCCATAGCCTCACCCCATACATGCGTGACGAATGCCAGGAGGTCACCCGTTGATCGTTTTGGCCTGAAGCCATATTGCCGATCATTGATTAGCGAGTGATCCTCCAGGTATCGCATGAGCTGCTTATTAATAAGAAGCTCGAGCACCTTGCAAATGACTGAGGTGACAGCTATGGGTCGATAGTTGCCTGGATCGGATCGATCCCCTTTCTTGGGGATCGGTTGTACGTTCGCCTCCTTCCAGGCCTCCGGCACGAGGCCTGTAGAGTATGACAGGCGGTACAGACGCGTTAATACTGGAGACAACTCAGCAGCACATTTTCGTAGCACCACCGCCGGAATGCCGTCAGGGCCACTGGCTTTCCGCGTGTCGAGTGACCGCAGCACTGCCCGTACATCACATTGCCTGATAACAATATCAGGCATAGTGTGGCCACAGTTGGCGATGGCGGGGGGCTGCAGGCCACGGTCATCGACCCGGGAATTAGCCGCAAAGAGGTCTGCGAGCATGTCCGCCTTCTCTTGGGCTTTGTGAGCCAGTGATCCATCAGGAAAACGCAGTGGTGGCAGCGAGGGTTGACAAAAATTTGACTGTACGGCTTTGGCCAGTTGCCAGTATCCACGGCTGCCCGTGGGATGGGATGTGAGCTCCTGACCAAGCCGCGCGACGCGCTGGGCATCCGCTCTCTTGAAGGCCCTCTTGCTGAACCTAGTGGCCCGATTGTACGCTGCTTTGAGGCGGTTCACGTTCGGGTCACGTGCCGCCCGAGCCCTGACCCAGGCGCGATATGCCGACTGTTTTTTCTGGACAGCCTCGGCACATTCACGCCCGAACCAGGGGCGAGCTTTGCGGATGCTGGCGACATCAGTGAAAGGGATATAATATTCTATCCCTAGACTGATCTCGCCAGCAATGGCAGCAGCGCTATCCGAAGGCGCCTTCCCTACAAAGCAGCGCTGGCTCCACGGGATGGACGCAAAGTAATCGCGGAGACCGTCCCAGTCTGCCGACGAGTAGTGCCATAGTCGTCGAGTCATTTGTTCAGCACGAGCAGGCGGTGGCACTTGGAAGCTGGCGTGCACCACACAGTGGTCGGATGTGCCCAGTGGGGCGCGTACCGACACACTGTACTCGGCTGGGCGACTCGTCAGCAGTAGATCCAGCAAGGCGGGCGTGTGGTCTGACCTGTCAGGTATCCGGGTGATCCCCCGTACCATCTGGGTCAGCCCGTGGGAGAGAGCGAATGCATGGGCGGTTCGTCCCGCATGATCGGTCCTAAGGGACCCCAGCCACTCAACGTGATGACCGTTAAAGTCCCCCAGGAAAACCAGGTCAGCGTTCGGGAACCGCACCTGCGCATCGTCAGCCATCTCGCTGAGGTATTCGAAAAGCCTTGTTGTCCCAGTGTCCCCTGTGTGGGAGCGGTAGACGCACACGTAGATCTGGCTCATGGAGCCATGATCCACGTGCAGCCAAAGGACGGAGTAGGAGGGGTTCTCCAGACAGCGCAACCGGCGGCAGCAAACATCCGCCCTAACGAACACGCACACCCCGGCTTTATCGCGGAATTGTTCTTCAATGATATAGCCCGGGTAACAGAGGTAGGACGTGTCGTCAGGGCGGCGTATCTGTGTCTCCGTTAGGAACATCACAGAAGGCCGTGCCGACTCCAGGTGATGGTGGACGGTATCGAGGTTTGCATGGAGTCCGCGGATATTCGCGAACTCCACCTCAAACGAAGTCAACTTTGTGGGGTTTCTAGGGGCCGCTGTGTACCGTCTATTCTCTTGTTGCACCGTCATTTTGAAATATGGGGAAGCGTGAAGAGCTACTTTTTATTAAATTAATTCGGTCATTTAGGACATAACCCATTATAAATGTTCCCGGTGACGGCAATTGGCTTACCCCCTATTACGTGGGACTAAAAATACTGGCAATTTGTGGGTGTGTAATGCACCTCTACCTACCACTTCGGGGATATAGGCGTGATATGTATAAATATATATATATATATATATATATATTGTTAGGAGGTAGTTTCGCACGCGGCATAACCCCCTCCGTTTCTATAAAAACGTAGTGTAAAGAATAGGTCGGGCAGTCGTTTTCCAACTCTCGTAGCGATAACATGTCTTAAGTAATTGCTGTCGGTTGTTATAAAGGTCACGTGACCCTATTTAGAGTCATTTACGTGTAGTCCACGTTAGTATCGGATATTGCAAATACAAGTTGTGTAATTGTTACTGTTAAAGCTAATAAATGTAATGGGTACTTTTGTATAAAATACTGACTTACTTATTTCATGTGAATAAAAGGTTATTTTAATTTATTCTGCTTTTGATTGCTAACAATATATAATTCTATTAGTCTGTAAGCCTTTCCAGAAAATTAAAAATAATAAGTACATGAAGCGGTAGATACGTTCTTATCTATATTTTGTCTTGGATAATCATAATGAATGTTATCAGCGTTATTTTTTAAATAAAATGGATATGTCGAGTCGAGATATTATCGTTCTCGAAATAGTAACAGCACCCGAAGGTCGTTGATAAGATGCCTATATGATAGGCAATGCATTATATAAAACCGGCGAAGTACGCGTCGAGCCACTTATAAGATAGGATTCCGTTGTTATAAAAAACTTTATAACTCCTGAACTAACAGAGTTATACCATTCGTTATAGATTTCCTTTAAAGTTCATTACATGGATTAACATCGTGGGTTTTTCCAGGGTCTTCACGCCAGCCGTTTAGATTTTAGACGGGGGGGGGGAGGGCGCCCTGTTTTCGCAGAAACTTGTTCTTCATAGCTAAATATCTTGCAAACGGATACTTAAAGCGAAAAATCATTTTAGCATACGCTAGAAAAAATATCATCCCCACTTTACGTGTAGGGGGGGTACCTAAAAAAAATATTTTTGAGAATTTTATTTTAGTACCTTGTCAACGTAGTAATAACACATATCCATGCAAAGTTTCATGTTTCTAGGACGCACTAAAAGGGTTCCGAAACTTGAACTACGGAACCCTAAAAATGGTACCTATGAGCTCTAGATCTAAGATTGTAGGTACTACTAAATAATCACTTAAAGTGATGGAATCGCTTAAACTCGATAACTCGATACTGACCTTCTTGCTTTTCACGTGCTCAAAAAAAAGAAAGAAAAAAAATAAACGTAATTTTTTTTTTATAATTTTTGTACATACACACAAAAAAAAGCAAGAAACAGAAGTACAAAAGAATAAAGTGAGCATAGTACAAGGGCACTACTTATTCCTAAAGGAATCTCTTCCAGCAGGCCTGAGAGAAGTAAGAGTGAAAAGGCTAAGTGTGTGCAGTGCAAGTAAATAAATAAACCTACATCTACTATGGGTGCTATAATATATACATAGATATATATATACTGAGCTATATATACAATACTTACATCTACTACCATATATAGCTAGGGTAAAGAGGTTAATCTATGGATGAATTATGGTTACGTATGTAATTAAACTGCAAATATTAATTCGAAGATTAATTCTTTATACAAATTTTTAATACCAGTATTTACCTATTATAATTAAATAACATAACAATAATTGATATGTTTTAAGTCTGTAATTTCTTATGGCTTTTAAATCATGACTTATTTACGTATACAAAACAGTGTTACATCTGTTTTGGAAGTTATTTAGAAGAGAACAAGGACCTCGTATTCTGTGCTGCTTCTTTCTTCACCAGAGAAGGGATAGTAACATGAACCGTGGCTGGGGTGAATCTGAAATTAAGATAAATTCATATATTTTTATGTGAATTATATACTTTTTAGGAAGAGCGAGGTCTGGATGACGGGGATTGTTTAAAGATTCTCATCCTGCATTGCCGTTTCCTCACACTTTGGATGTATTTGCCAGAGGTTCGTTTGTTTAGTAGGTGCGTGCAGGCAAGGATGACTTGGCCACAGAGATATTGATAGAGCTCCTTAGCACCCAACTGACTCGATATTAAAAACTTTTTCACAAATTATTACTTAGCTGTATTTCATCATATAGGTACATCCTCATAGTTACATAAAATTGATTTGTTTGCAAATTAATGACTGAATATTTTATTTACAAGCGTTTTACCTATATATTTACAATAAGAATTAAAATGTACAAAATATACATAATTATATACTAAAAATATTTACATTACAAAATATCGTTTAAAAAATCCTCCGCGTCATTGCCGACTGGGAAGGTTCACAGAATGCTGGCTGTGTTGCCACGTTGGATGGCGATACTTATTCTTTGGGCCAGAAAATAGCCAGGCTTCTGGTCCTGAGAAGCATCGATTAGGCGTTTAGCAATGTCTCTATAAAGGCGACGAGTACTCGGACCCCATGACCCCAGTGTCTCAATCCCAAACGGCTCAAATATGTAATCACCTGCTAGGTTAGCATATTTACGCCGTTTGAGGTCTTCAGCCAATGCAGCAGCATCGCCGGCACATCCGGATGTGCTTGGAAGGTGTGAAGGTGCTAAGGTGTCAACGCATGTAGCGTCCCACACCAAAGACCTTCCCATCTTCCACGGTAGCAACGACATACCGTCCGGTCTCTTTCCATCGCTCCGTGCTAAGCCATTTGGTTCACGTACGGCCGGAAGACCTGCGGTGGAAAGAGCCCTACGAATTATGTCGTTTAGAATAGCGTGCCTTAGCTGTATATTTACTGTCTGACAGGCGAATTTTGATCCCGTCAATGTGTACCCATGCGAATTTTGAACGAAAAGAATAAAGCCTTTTTTATTATTTTTTATTCCGCGAGTACGCGGCCGCTCCCATATCCATTGCTGCGGGCGTCTCCGGTGACCCCAGAAGGTATTTCCAGTGGCGCCCAGCAAGACTAAAGTCTGTAGTACATAAAACTTCGAGTGTCCTACCTTGCCAGGTGTAGTGCAACCGTCATGCGTCACTCGTCCAAAGTACAATTTCTCTCCATCAGCAGTCAGTCCTGCCTCGACAGCACCGGGAGGAACTTGACCGTTCGTCGAGAATTGCCACGAGAACATAGCAGGAACTAGCACCTGGAAATGAAAATAAATTGTCCTGATTATATATCTTTGCAAAGACAAAAACAGACTTGATTGATTATGATGAATGAATCCGTTCAACGATCTTTTGGTTTCAAGTTAAACCAAAAAATCAAGAATTAAGAGAGGTTCAATTGAATGAAAACAAAGCAAAGAAAGAATGCAAGAAAAAATCTAAATATCTGCTCTGCAAGGGTTTCCCAAAAAACAAAGCCGATTGGGCTAGGTTGCTATGGTTTAGCACCAACCAAACCAAAACAAAGTTTGTTATGAATAACAGAATAGGTACACATTTACCTCAAATTGATCTTTCAGTACTTCTACACCGTCATAACTGATGTAGCAGGCGTCCTTTGAGGGGATAACCTTAGCGGGTGTAACCTCCCCTTCATGGTGAGCACGACCCGCGTAGATTTCTGCACCATCCTCATCGGTCCCTACACGTAGAGCGCCGGGAGGAATACTGCGCTGGCTCAAGCAAGCTGGCACCCAACGATATGTACCTTAAACGTACAATAAAAATGAATGAATACAGGATTTGACAAAGACAGGCAAAGAAGATTCATACACCGACATTTTGATAGTCATGTTGTTAGTTTTTGTTAGTCAGAGGTTCCTAATTGGGAGTGAATATAAATATAAGCGTTTCCGCAAACTATGAATGTATTTGCAAAGTCCCACCTTCGTCTAGCAGATGTACCACATGTAGTTGACGATAACTAGGGCAGCAGAGTTGATGGTGAGGCCTCTTTAAATGTATAAACGTGTGAGTCAAAGTTGCAATACCACTGTTTGGTTTAGACTTTATACTAAACAGTGGTATTCCAAATTTTCATATAAATAAGACAAATACCGACATAAACATATAGTTATGGCCAAAACTCTGTATGGAGCTCCCAAAGACATAGAAGTAAATAGACTAAATTGACAAAGAGGTGTGTGTGGAAGTAAGTCTGGATTGGATATCACCATAGAAAGAATTGGCCCAACTTTGCCGTACGTCACTCCCAAGCTGTTTCATATAGCACCTTCTCGAACTACGCACCTTAATACCGATATATTTATAAGAAGCCATTTATGTGGTAATGAAGTTATGACAAAGCAATATTATCAAACCTTTATCAGTAATGCCAAATGTACGGATAAGATTAACTATATCATATACTTTAAACAACTGCCCAACAACTAAAGTTTATTATTACCAATGTTATTTTAGACATAACTTCATTTAGATTATGATGAAAAATGATTCCAATAAAGTAGCTAATTAGGTGCTATTTTCCCAAAATCACAATCCAGACTTACTCCAGGGCAACTCGACAGTCTCGCCAGGCAATGTTGGACCTTCATCACTGTTATCCACAACGTTGACCTCGTGACCACCGGGGGGCATTTGTGGTACGGGGTAAGGGTACATATACGCGGGGTGCACTGGGTAGAACATTACCCCTCCAGCGGGGTACATGTGCGGTGGGTATCCTGAACCCGGTGGGCCGGGGGGATAACCGTGTGGGGGTGGCGGTGGATGGCCATAACCATAATACCCTCGACGATCTAAGTATAAAGGTATATTTAGATATAGATACTTAATGTTTGCATTATACTTATTAGTTAAATCGCGGGATAATTAACTTTTAATACTGCCTGATGCAACTCAGTCGAAACGTCAGGCAGTATTTAAAGTTAGCGGATTGATGGATTCGGTACGCGAAAGTCTAAAAATAATGTCCTACAGGTATTCTGTGGCTGGGTAACCAAAATGTAACGTTTCATCTGAGTGTCACTTCTCTGGAGTCATTAAAAGCGACGTCAAGCAAAGATAACTCTGATACACGATTGACCATCAAACATGAAAAAAAAAAATTGCTTTAAAAAATCTGTCTATACTACTACATCTCTATAGATCTATTTACACTAATATCATGCATTGAATGATTAGAATATTTTTTTTCTTATTGATTCTTTTTATAATCCTTATAAATTGTATAATTTTAAGCGTAATTTGTACATCATGATCATGGTAAAACATGTTGACACTAAATCCTAATTTAAAACTAGGTATGCAATACATTCTGCTGTTGCAATAATTGAGCTGAGTTTGTCGATCCGGGTCGAACTCCTAAACGACTGGACCGATCTTTATGAATTCAGATATATGCACTCACGGTGATGGTCACTATGACCGTGCCAAATTTCAAAAAGATCGGTCCAGTCGTTTAGGAGGAGTTCGATCACGAACGAAATACACGAGTCGCCTATGAAAGAGCTTCGTAAACTCAGCTCAATAAAATAAAAAACAACAAGTATTTCCTGTGAACTACTGAACTGATTTCAAACAGTCCAATGTAAAGTAACATTTATTAGCGAGTGTCATAATACCAGATGCTCCAACAATCACTTAAAGTTTATTATTGATTGATTATTGTTTATTACGATGATACCTACCTAATTGTTCCAGTTTAAAAGATCTGAAATAAGTCCGTGAAAATATACAGTTAAAGCTTGAAACACAGTGGTCCTTCTTAGAAGACGTATGCCAGGCGACGTGGTATACAGCGATGCACTGGTCCTACATCTTACGACGTCTGACGTTTACATTTTCAACGCGCTATGACACTAAACGTGTGTGACAGCGTCGTACGCGTGGGATAGCATGGGAACAATCTGGCGCGGTGACGCGTAAAACAGCTTAGTGAATGACCAGTGTGTTAGTTACCACACAAATTGTATAGGTCAAATCCTGTTCAGATATCGTAATGCGTGGTATACGTCGTATGTGAAGGATGAGTTTGCCCGTCCCTTAATATGTCTATTGTCTACTTCACTAGGTACTTTTAGAATTTATTGGTACTTAATGAAATTTGTTCTAAAATAATGCTTATTTACAAAGGTGTTTTATAAATAGGTACTTACCATAATATAGTATCAGTAATTACCCACTCAATACATCGGACTGTATCGATAAAACCTAGTTACTTTAATTGTTTTTTAATGGAACTATCTATAGAGTATTGAGTGTCTTGTTTATCTACGACATGTCATTTATACGATAACGAAATGATTAATAAATAGTCATTGGAAATGGGTTCGGTTTTTATCGTAGCTAGTATCTATGACCAAGTATAGGGAAACTATGACCTAGCAAATGTCAGACCTACTGTCTCCACTGGAAATACTTTCCGGCCACTGAAAAACGCCCACAGCAATGGACATGGGAGCGGCCGCGGTCTCGCGGAATTAAAAAAAAGACCTACCGTCTGTGATGTAAATAAATATAATAATTAGTAACCTAATTTTTTAGCACAATCTTTGCTAGTTTTGAGAGTACTTTAACTTTCAGTGTGAGTCCTAGTTCTCAGCAAACTCAACAACTTAGGTAAATGTGTCGCCCGGCAATTAGGCAAATGTGGCTCGAGAAATGTGTACCTAAATGATTAGAACATTTACACATCATTTCGTTATGTAATTTTTATAACGGCTTCGCTGAAATTATTAATCATAAATATAGAGATATTGTTTCAAGCTAAACGATAAGTATTTATAAGCACAATGTATTAATCGCAAATTATCTGATAAATTATTAAATTATTAATAGTAGGTATTATACCTACTTAGTAACTAATTAGTACCTAACTCAAACTCTGTCAAAAATAAGTACTTGCGGACCACACAAATTCCAGAGATTCCGGCACTGCAGCTGTATTTTATTACATAACTAGCGGACCGCAGCTTCGCCCACTTGACAAATTATATACACAAAAACCTTACTCGAAAACCACTCTATCCATTGGTGAAAACCGCATCAAAATCCGTTGTTTAGTTTTAAAGATCTAAGCATTCATACGGAACGGGAGACTTTGATTTATAATATGTAGTGAATATACAGATTCTTGATTCTTCTTTAGTCATTTAATCTTCTTCCTATCCGTGTTTGACTAAAGTTTTGGCCGTGGATGACGGGAGTCCGATCCCAAGCCAACACACTAAGTATTGACATAAACCCACTCCTAACACAAGATCTTTTGGCTGGCAATTTGCGATTGCCAACATTCCTTTCCTTTACAAAAAAAAATTAGCTATCTGCCCACTTTATGTCCCAGGTATTCAGGTTACCTAAATAGTTAGGTCTTCGGTTTGACTCCACGGTAGAACCGTTTAAATGCATAAACTTATATGTACTCTACAAATAGAATACATATACTTATCTACAAATAGAATACATATAAAGTTTATGTTTAAATGTGCCTTCTAAAGCACCGGTGAACGGTTACGATGAAATGCCAGATTTTGGTTACTCATAGGATACATAGGGATTAAAAAAATACACCTCGAAAATTGACACAACAACCGACTTCAAATTACCGAAATGGGACCAAACCGTTTTGGAAGTAGTAGCTTTCATTTAAAAATTAAAAATCGTTTCACCCAGTCCAAAGATTGAAGGTAACAAACATTAAAAAAAAACAAGTTAAAATTATGGCAAAAATTTGCCATATAGTTTTCGAAAGTTTTTTCATAAAATCTAAAAACGTCTCGAGTCTCTATTACCGTTCTCGATTTGACCTCGTTTTGACCTTGACCTTGAGATCAGAGGTCAAAGGTCAATTTAATTTTGGGGGGTTTTCGACTATGTTATGTCGATTGACATTTACACTGAGTCTCTTACCGTTCTCGAGTTGAAAGTCGTTCACGGACGGACATTACTGTTGTATAAGAGATTTTCGTTTCGAAAACTCTAACAAACAGACGAATTGAGAACCAGAACCTCATTCTTTTTTGGATGTCGGTTGAAAAGTAGCTTCTACTCAGAGATAATGTAGCTACATATTAGTGAAAGAATTTTCAAAATCGATTCTGTTGTTTTTGAGGCTATTAAATGCAAACAAACTACGAGTATCAGTAAAATCTGTCCTATTTATTATAATTTTAGTTTATTAGTATAGATGAAACATGCAATGTTAATTGGTGAATGATTTTATGCATTTTACACAAACTATCCTTACCGTACCTACTTCGTGTAGGTACTCAATTGTAATTTGCATTACAATTGAGTAAATATATATATTACCAGGTAATGTACTTATAAATATGCATTTACTTATGTTTAAAATAATAGTGAAAGAGATATTGTCTGAAAAATTATGCATTATAAACCAACGTCATTTATTTAAATGAGGATCAGTTGGCACGTTTTAGTGTCCTACAAATGTCTATGAAATGAACAATTTCTTTTTATTCTACTTTTTACAATCTTTTGACGCTTACTTACGAGTAAAATATTGAGCCAGATAATTCTGGTTATAAAAGCAAACGTTGATATTAGGGTAGACGGGGTACGGTTGTGCCAGGGTACGGTATTAACAGTCGTCGACAGTTATTAGATGACAGCAAATACGAGGAAGAGTGCAAGGGGTGAGAGTAACATCACTCGAAAACATTGACGCGTTTCTGAATATTGCGTCAGCCAACGCGCGACGTTGACGAAAGCAGGGTTCAATCAAAAGTAAAGTATGATTCATGTGTTATTTTTCTCCCAATTTTTCCCAAACTTATTGGCAATCAAATCAAAATTGTCATAACCACCTAGTCTACCCTAATAGATATGTTCCTTAGCCGGTAATGGAGACTTCAAACACGCTCTAGTCTTCCTGGTTAAAGCCGTGTCTAACTAATCATGGGTCTAACCAGTAAGCCCGCAGTGCCATTGCAATTTTTTAGAGGCAATCGAAGTCAAAATTACTTACTGCATATTATAATTAAAAATAAAATAAAAAAATTACAATATGAATCACAAAAATAAAATCTTGGGCTGGAGTCGACTGTTCCTTTTCCAGGAGGAGCCTTCTACCAACTGAGCAAGACACAATTATCTATCTGTTGGTAGAACCAGTAGTGTCTTGTTCCTGGAAACAGTCGCTGGTTCCAGTTCAAGACTATACTTTTGTGATTCATATTGTAAAATTATATAAGGAAAAGTTAGCATTATACTTCATTGCTTATAAAAATATATATTCACTAAAAAATTTCATTCGAAATTCATCAAATATGGCGTATGTTACTAGATTATTATCTAGCTGTAAGTATAGTACTGGTATCATTATCTAATCGTTATCACTCACCTGCCATGTCGACGACGCTGAAATTCAACACTGACTAGCTAGGTTACACTGTACAATCGTATTATATTACAAGAGAAATGAGGTGAGTCATTAACATATGATAAGAAATGATACTAACAGGTACAAGTAGGTATTCAGGTGTGGGAGCGAGAGGGCTCTATATTTTATTTATCTAATACCTAACTACACCTACCTAGGTATATCAATACGTATAATAAAATTGTAAGTGGTCGATGTGTGTACATCGAAGATGTAATAGAGAAATGATACAGGGTTAACCCCAAAACAATGGTTTTTAGAATTTTTGCCTGTTTGTCTGAATGTTTGAACACGCTAATCTCAGAAACGGCTTAACCGATTTGAATACGATTTTCAGTAATGCGTTGTGGTTTATTCAACTTAACATTTAAGGTTTGTTTTATTTCAATCGGTTCATAAATAAAAAAGTTATGTTGATCTAAAGTAACACGCAGAATAGAGTAAAATAAAACTTTATTTGTACACCAATACAACATATATAATAACATTATCCAAGTTTAAATATGTACAAAAGGCGGTCTTATCACTAAAAAGTGATTTCTTACAGGCAACCTTTGGATGGACAAGTAAATTTAAAATAACCATAAGGGTAGGCATTGGTGGAGAAAGAAAATTATAAATAGTTTCTTGGGAAAAAGGATCAACATCAAATCTTAATCAGAATCAATAAAGTAACAAAAATACACACACTTACATAAAATATATATATATAATATAAATATACATATAAATAAACACATGCGCACGCAGGCGGAGCTGCGGGCAACAGCTATACATAATAAATCAGTAACTGGTGATCAAGAAAACTATAACACGCAGGCGGAGCTGCAGGCAACAGCTAGTACCTACAGATACTTATCTATTCTACTATTATAAAGAGAAAAGATTTGTATTTTTGTATATTTGTAATGAATAAACTCAAAAACTACTGTGCCGATTTCAAAAGTTCTTTCACCATTGGAAAGCTACATTCACCCTGAGTAACATAGGCTACTTTTTATCCCGGTAATGGGAACCGGGAACGAGTAAACTAAATCACGCGGGCCGAGCTGCAGCGTTCAGCTAGTAAACTATATAGATGCAATAAAATCCCCACTGAGACCCAAGACTTATTATTGTGTTTTTATGCTGTTTTGGAACCCTGTTTGCGCGGGTCCAAATCGCACTTACTTAGTCGGTCTTTTTAAAGTCTACCTACCTACTAGCAATAGCATATACGAGTCATTCTATAGGTAGGTATAGCCAGCAAAGCGATCAGTTTAGTACCATGTTTACAACCGCGTTTGCAATCGTGTATTTATTCCTTTATTTAGCTTTATTCCCGCTTAAATTAATAGCATTTGTGTTGGAATGTGTACACGTCAAGCATCCGATACATGGTTTAAAACAACTGTTCTATTTAATTGAACATTTTGATTTTAAACTGTGTAGCCAGCAAAACGATCATGGTATCATTAGATAAGTCTTTTAAATTCATTGCGAGGTTACTAAAGTGATTTTTTGATTGAAGTATCTTTTTGTGAGATATTTAGCTATGAAGAGCATACTTTTGCGAAAACAGGGCGTCCCCCTCCTCTAAAATCTAAACGACTGGCGTGAAGAACGTGAAAAAAATAATGATGGTAGTCCTTGTAATGAACTTTAAAGGAAATATATAAGGGATGGTATGATTCTGTTAGTTATAGAGGTTTTTATGTGGAACTACGAAACCCTATGTTATGCGTGGCTCGACACGCACTTGGCCGGTTTTTTGAGCATAATGAAGTATCGAGCTTAGGCGATTCAAAAAGAAGAATAAGTACTTACAAAACTAAAGGTACGTACGTAGTACTACAGTACCTACAAATTACAATCTAAAATTTATTTCCAATCGTCTTACTATACCACCAGTATGACAACGAGTGGTGGAACGAGCGGGAGTACACCGATATAATCTATACATAATGTTACGAAAGGGTTATATCAACCCGAAGCTAGCCCCATCAGCTGGTCGACCATAACCCGTTTCGATATATGGTGTACGGATAGGGTACATAAAAATGATAGATGATGTTAAGCCCGAAATATTTAATGCAACTGGTTATAAATTACAAATGAATGATATTAAATACTTGAGGAGCGCGCGTTAACGCACGCTGTCAGCATTATATTAAAACTATGCAAATGTACGGGTTTGCTCGTACATACTCCCCCGCAGAGAAGTTTAACAACATTAAACTTGTTAGATATGTACATTATTTAAAGACAATCAACAATAAATAAAATGAAAATAAGTTTGTTGACAAATGCTATAACTACTTAAATAAGCTCTTAATGTCTCTATCACTTCACAGATTAGCAATGCTAGTGTATGAACCTAATATAGGGGAGGTGGCCTTATCTAAAGCACTAGCCACCTTCACCCGTTCACTTTCGCACTGATATGTTACACTATCACTAACACTGGGTACCACTGATACCGATATGTTTGTGGGTGCGGTGTGGGACGGGGGCACGGCCCCGGCTGTCACCGACGTCGCCGCCGCGGGCGCGCTAGCGGCCACGCGCTGCGCCACAGCTCGCTTCCACGCGAACCATCCCAGGCTGGCTGCTACTACGCCAATTGCTGCGTATATTAGCGTATAATGGTGTATATCGTGATATGATATGTCCGTATCAATACTATCATCCAGATTGTCTTCGCTTTCTTTGAGTGCCTTGATTTTGGTTGCGATGCTTTTTATTTCTGCGTCTTCTCTGTCCGAGATGTTGCTGGCATAATAGTGAGGAATGGACACATTCACGATGTGATTGATAGGTGCGATTGCTGGTATGTATAAGTTAACCATAATGCTAACGTCAGTCGTTTTCGGTTGATGAGCGATAACTTCGAAATTCTCAGATTTTAGTACGCAGCCTTCGTCAATCGTCACAAGTCCCGAATTTGTCAATTCGTGGGCGGTGATTTGATCTCCACACATCGTTCGTACTTTGCATATACCGCAGCAAAAATAAATGTGATTATTGGGCTTCTGATTTTCCATCCAAAGATTCTTGCAGGGAGCGATGCTGACCTCGCACTCTGAAGATTTGGTACGACAAAAGTCCTTGTCTGTGCTTATTTTATATCTAGGTGAGTGAATATGGCATAGGTATCTGTCTGTTACTTCACACGATGCCAATAAGTACTCGGAAACTATAATGTAGGAATCCTTCTTTAAATTAACTGCTATGTAATTTGATACAGGTGTTATGGTAACCATGGTGTCGTTTGATTTTTCTAAAGGAATTGGTATGAGACTAAAGACCTCATAAACATCTCTACTTATCAATGGGATTTGCACCTCAAATATTGAGTAATTTTTGAGTATACGTGCTTTAAGATGCAGGAGTTTAAAGATGAAGGCAAAGTCGGTATGTATGTTTTCAACAGGTAATGTTACATCATTTGATAGGTGACTCGCTATGGAACTTAGTTGATCTTGCAATTGTGAAGCGGTAATTAAATGTGGGTTAAACCGACCGTGATATATGTCAGTGACCGTGTCGATTATTGCATTTTGCAGATCTTTCAAATCATGTAGTAAGTTGCTAGTGACGACACTTCCCAAGAAAATTTCATTTGCCATAGAAATATTCTGGGTTATGTACAACCAATGGGTCCCAGGATTTCACGTCCACTCCGAGATTTTGAATTGCGTTCAATGTTTCTCGTGCGGTATCGTGAATTCGTTTGATATGATTGATAGATGCTTGTTGCGAAATGGGTAAATTTAATAAAATATTGATGTGGGAAGTGAATATCATCCGTTTATTGTCGTATCGGTGTTTCAGTATATCCCAGCTAATGATGTAGTTGTCTGAACTGATAGGGAGATGCTGAATAAGACGTTCAGCTTCCAGTTTCACCTTCGACTTTAGGAATTGCATTTTTTGCGCTCCGGATAGTGAAGGGTTGTTACCGATTGCTTCGGTGAAGAGGTCTTTAAAAGATGTCCACTGATGATAATTCCCGCTAAAGGTAGGGATCTCTATTTTTGGCGTAGAGTGTTCCCTATGCGAGAACGACCACATCTTTTTATTGATGGCTTTGATAGCATCGTTGTATGTTTGCTCGTACTTAAGGTACATGTCACTGTAATCTTTGTTCCTATCTCCCAGTTCGCTGTCCAATTCCCAGTGTTGAGAATCGATTTTTGTCCAGCGGGACCGTACTGTGTTCAGTAGGTGATCGAACTCCCACTTTTACGTAACAGCATCCAGGTTAATATTTGAAACTGTGTGTTCAAACGCCTTGAAATTACTGAACTGTCGCCTACTCATCTCGTCCGTTTTGCTGTTCACACCCTGGCTCTTGAAAGTAGGGTCGGGTGTTTCCCCTGCCATGTTTGGCATCGCCAAGAGAGTAGCTGGCTTTAAAATGGGGTTGGAAGGTCGATCTTGAATTGGGGGATATGTGGCGATCAAAGACTTGATAGTTTCGTATCAGGCCTTGACTTGGTCGTATTGATTCGATGTGAAATACGTGTGTGTTTCTGCAAGTTCAACCTCACTTAATCGTAAGTGATTCGACTGAAACTCTTGCCAATACGCATCCAAGGTTTTTAATCTCTTGGTCAAGTAGTCAGACGGTTTGCGATCCGAGCTATCTTTCATGAAGTTCCTATAGACAATCTCTATTTCATCTAGTTGCTTCTGTTGTTGGGCTAAAACTTCTTCAGTCGACATGATACATAATGAAATAGAAAAGTAAAAGGAACGATCTTACTTGATTGTCCAAACGGGAGCTTGTTGCTCCAAGAATGAACCTTGTTGATTTCTGATGACTGCTGCTGCTGCTGCTCTGTACTGTTCTCTTGCTGGCAATACAGTATTTGCTGATTCTATTCAATTCACTTCACTTGTAAATTTTACAGTATTTTGCTGCTGCTACACTGTAAACTTTTCACACGCGAAGGACCAATTTATGTACGGATAGGGTACATAAAAATGATAGATGACGTTAAGCCCGAAATATTTAATGCAACTGGTTATAAATTACAAATGAATGATATTAAATTCTTGAGGAGCGCGCGGTAACGCACGCTGTCAGCATTATATTAAAACTATGCAAATGTACGGGTTTGCTCGTACAATGGCGACCGCCAATGAAAAAAAGTTCATTAAAAAATTTTAAAAAAAAGTGTCCCAACGCTACGGCTTGACGTAGCTACAACTAGACAATGAGCGCGTGGTACGTATGTACAATACCCTTGGCGTCGCGGTGGTGTGGGCGTCCTTAAAGGATTATTTTTGTTTATGTAAATAAAATTTTGACCAACACATAGTCATGTTTCCCCAGATCCTCGTCCGTGGTTTGACAGGTGCACCACGTGCAAGTGATAGTAAAATCTCTGTCCCCAATTTTAGAAAAATCTTACTTGTTTACAGGAAAGGTTCAAAATGGCCGTCAAAATGCGGCTTCAATCCGTAATTTCATTTCTTGCTCTGTTTCACACTCGACTGCGTAGACTTTTTAGGTATCAACGCTCACGGTACAACTCCCGGGCAGCGCTCAAATTGCCTTCTGATGCTCCTACACAAAGCATCATCTCGTAATACTCTTCGTTACTCAGAGCCATTACTACACAACACAATCACTATCACACACAACTTGACACAACTCACAAATTAACACACTAAACAACTATTTAGCTACATCACTGCACAAAGCAAATAATGCAACTGAACCGACCTGTGTACTTGCTAAATGATTTTAAATAAAATTCTAGGAAACTTCAAACGGCGACCGACGCCGACCGAGCTTCGAGCGGCATCGCTTGATGCGAAACAGAGACAAAATGTTCCTACTGCGTGCGCTCCCCGCGTTCGGACGAAATACGTACGGTGCATGTCTTGTGAATTAACTAAGTAGATTGTTAACCGAAAAATCGAAAACATTAACTAGACATTGTGTTATTGATAATGGTGCAGTGTGGTTTGTGCGAGGTATCGCTGGCGCGAGTTAAACCAGAAAATATAAAAAAATGTAAGGGTGGCTGTAACAGTGAATATCACGCAAAATGTGCCGCGAAAATTAAGTCTATCGCCGACATCGGCAAATGTGATAAGTGCCAAAACGTAAAAGCTAGTACTAAACCCGCGATAGTTCTAGATATTTCAAATACAACCCCAGAAAAAATTCTGGCAGAAGTAAACGAAAAGTTGGCGGTAGTTTTCAATATGAAAAAAACATTAGAAGCGATGTCAGAGGACATAAGCTTTTATGCTGAAAAATATCAACAGCTGGTAGATGAGAAGGAGCAATCCGACAAAAAGATTAAAGCTTTGGAACAGAAAAACGTGCATCTCGAAACTAGTAATAAAGCTCTGGAAGAAAGAATAGTATACCTGGAAGCGCATGACAAAGAAAAAAATGTTGAAATATTTGGGTTACAGGAACAACAAAATGAAACCTTGGACAGCAAAGTAAAAAATATAGCAAATAAATTGGGAATGAATACGGGGACTATAAAGGAAATAAAGAGGGTAGGTGAAGAAAAACATGGTGTAGTGAGCGCAGGCAGCCAAGGACGCGCTCGTGATAGAAAGCCGCGACCGGTTGTCGTGACTTTGGACTCGCGCGCATCGCGCGACCTGTGGTTAGCTACAAGGAAGACCCACCAGCTTACCAATGATGATGTTTATGCGAATGGTGACCAGCAGAGAATATATATTAACGAGGATCTTACCAAATACATGCGCAATCTCTTCTGGACGGCTAAGAGTGAGCTAAAACCTACATACAACTACATTTGGGTTCAGAACAACAAAGTTTTAATAAAAAAAGATGGTGTAAATGATACTAAAATCAAAGTTATACGTTCATTAAGAGACATCAACATGTATGTAGAACATAATTAACGTACAATTAATCCCGCGAGATTCTCTGAACAGGTTAATATTTTTGTTAAAATTCGATGATCACGCTTTGCACATTAGCTCAAAAGTTAGTTACAGCAAGTACATAAGCATAGACAGCTGGCAACAGGAAATTCTACGTACTAATAATTTATTCAATATTGTCCACTTGAACATTAAATCGTTACGAAAGTACTTTAATCAATTACAAGTAATGGTGCAAAATTGCATACAGGGTTTGGATATTGTTGCGCTTACAGAGATTAATATAAAACAGGAAGAACTGCCGCTATATAATATTGAAGGATACTATACTTTTATAAACACTAGAGAAACTAGACAAGGAGGGGGGATATTGGTATATATTAAAAACACATTTAATTTTACTGCAAATTCAATGAGCACCAGCTGCTGTGAAATTTTGCATGGGCAAATACTCCATGACGGAAGAAAATATACTGAGATATTAATTGTTTACAGGCCACCAAAAACAGATAGACATAGATTTGTTAATGAAATACATAACATGTTAAACTGCATTCCGCATACGCGTGACCTAATAATGCTCGGTGATATAAACATTGACTTGTTGAAAGGCAGTTGTGGCTTAACGAACCAGTACATAAACAACATGAGCGAGTTGGGATTGGAGTGCGGAATTAGGGATATAACGCGAGAGGAACTATACAATGGCAAAGTGACGCGGTCTTGTATAGACCATATCTGGTTTCGTACCCAGTATAGTGCGCAAGCGTATGTGTTAACGTGTAAGATATCAGACCATTATTTGATCGGTTTGTGTCTGGACAGTGTAGCAGTGACGTCTCCGAGCAGTGCCCCCCGTAAGTTAACAGTTATAAGCAGTAAAAAGGTTACAGACGCGTTGGACAGTATCTCATGGATGGAACTAATGGACTGTAAGTGCCCTATCGAGTTATATGACATGTTGTGTTCTTATTTTACAAATAGCTATGATAGTGCTACAATACAATTACCTGTACGTAATAGTAGAAAAAGTAAACCGTGGATCACAGATGTTCTTAAAAACATGATTAACATGAGAGATAAACTTTTCCATAGCTGGAAGCGAGATCCAAAGAACATGAATTTAAGGTTACAGTATAATAAATATAGAAATAGGGTAAATAAATGTATTAAGGGCCCAGACCGCGCACGGACAAAGTCGATTTTGAGCGACAGCAGCGCTAAAGTTGCCCAAATCATCCGACGGGCGGGTGAATGACCCAGAGAGACCGCGATTTTGAAAATGTTTTGCGACAAACGTTCCACGTTGAGTTATTGTTATTGAAGTTGAATATTTACAGCATAACAAAAATGTTGAATTATTGGAAATAAACGACTGCCTATTTGTAAAATATTCCAAGAGTAGTTTTCGTTATAAAATGATCCTAATTACTAGATAAATAAATAAGAGTAGTTTGAGACACAATTTTTATGATTTTCTATTTATAATAAACAATCAAGAGCAGGTCCGGACTGACCTTTTTGTATTCTACTTACCTAAAATTCCAACTACGAGTATGTATTTATTTGTAATTTTACTACCAAAGTTTATTCTTATTTCGTAAAATTTTCATTCAATAAAATAATTGCAAATTCAGTGGGAAGTACGGTCGAAATAACATCACGCCTTTCCTCGCTAGTGTTTATCTCTACGCAAGGAAATGTGCCTATTGCGTAAACTCAAATACTTTTTGCTTACGATCACCTCGCAATCTAAAAAATCTTCTAGGGTTGTACAAAAAATTGTCAATAAATGAAACACAAGTATAAAAATGGTTCATATAATTAAAAGTAAGTAAACAATAACAAAATATGAGTCGCCACCTAAAAAGCGTGCTAGGGTTGTACAAAAATTAGTTATAAACAAACATGAAATTTATAAATTATTCATATACTTAATTAAACGAAAGTAAACAATAACAAAATATGAGTTCAAAATTCTAATGTTTTTTTCATTTTAATGATTACTGATCAAATTCTGATTTCTACTAATTTGATGATAAAATCAATTGCTATTGCAAAACCTATCAGAATGAAAATGTTACCAGCTGCCCGATTCACGTAATAAAAACCGTAGCGTAGTGACTTAAAAATGTCACTTCGCACACTTTTTAACCGACTTAAAAAAAGAAGAAGATTCTCAATTCGCTGTATTTTTTGAACCGATTTTGATGATTCTTTTTTTTTATTTGAAAGCTGGTGCATCCCGTGTGGTCACATTTTAATTTCATTAGGATCGGACCTTGGGTTTACACCAGGTAACTCTTCAAAATCGTATAGGAATTGTATAGAAATTGAGCTATTGGAAGATTTATGACAATCCAAGACTAGATAAGTAAGTGCGTTAAAAACAGAAAACCAAAAGGCGATTTCTAAGTTTCTAAGTTAAAACGACTTTTGAACTGGCGTGTTTACGTGAATCGACCGGCTGGGTAGTTAAGTTACCTCAGTCTCTTTCAAAATCATTAGACGTTCTTCTCTTTCAAAACACGTAAAGCTCTTTCTTTCCTCTCTTTCATAGCCTCTATGACATTGGGCGGGTCACGAATAGGCATGCTTCGTGACTGCCGAGGATCAACTAATTCTGGAAGGAGGCAATCGTAATAAAATCTAACTAATTTCATCTCCATTTTCTCCTTCCAAAATTTGTCGTCCTTTTCTATAATATAAACTTTCATAGGTACAGTAGCACCAAACCAGATGCCAAGCATGCAAACGTTTCTTTTAGTTATATGTGAATTTGGAAATACCAGTAATGATTTTTATTTATGACATAACCCTTGGAAGCCTTGTCCTTAACCCAAAAGGTATGTTTGGCCATTGCTTCATCAAGAGTCATGCCAGCTAAAGAATGTGGGCACTTAATTTCAATTAAACCGTTTGCATAAATGCCATCTGGTGTAGTACCAAGAAATTCATATTGATCGTCGACGAACAAACTGCAACCTTGTATACTAATATTCTCTTGAATTTCTAACTGTCTAATTGCAGTTTCTTCGTTTTCGATACCGTACCGTACAGCAGGCAAACTGGAGATATTACTACCATAAACGATTTTACAAACAAAAGCAGCACAACTTGTGCTCTCTCGTTTTTTACAAACTTCCCCGAACGATGATGAGGTTAGTAATTTTCTCCTTGTACTCATCCACTCAGCACTACTTCTTTGCAAATGGGTCGACCTTTCAAGCTCCTCTCTTTCAGCACAAGACAACTTTAAATCAACTAAAAAAGATGACTTGGCTTTCTCATATAATTCTGGACTCAGATCAGGTTTTTCACAGTTTGGTCCATAGTGAGCGTATTTCGATACAGCGCTGTGGCTTTTTTTCAATCTTAATTTAGGTTTAGCAATTAAACGGTTTCTACTATTACTATTTTCCACTTTCGCGATCAAAGGATTAGGACTAGATTTAAATATGACTTCATGAGTTTTACTATGAATCGATCCCGTATTAAAAGACACAACAGCAGCTGCGCATCGGCCCGCATAAGAACCACGGGAAGAATAATTTACACGCTTACCCCCAACTAATTTGGCAATTACTCCGTTAAAACTTTCAACTATATTACTTGTGCAATTATGAATTAAACTTCTAGAATAATATGACAGTCTTTTACTTAAAATTTCTACCGCGTCCATTAATCCGCATCCAACAATTGCTGGAAGTAACCCAACAGGTTCTATTCGACGAGTGTCAGGTCTACAAAAATACTCCTTGCAATGTTGGTGATTACCAAATACGTGTTGTGGACCATTTAGGATATCTTCACTAAGATTTTTTATTTTTTCTTCGAGTGACTGATTTTGATCCCCCCAATATTTAATCGCGCATTTTACACCCGTTCTTAAACGCAAATACCTTTCTTTTAGGAATTTCCGCAATTCGCAAGGATACTTAGTGTCTTTCGACAATTTCTCCAAGCTATTGCAGTAGTTTCGTAAAAGATGATTTTTGCATTCAATTTTCTCTACTATTAAATTATCGTACGGACGCGAATCTAATATTTTTTTATAAGTACTGGAATCGCCGTCTGCTAGAAATTTATTATAAATTACACCGTGATCAACAAAGGAACGTTTAAACCCCTCAACTATAATGGTCGATTCCATCCCGGTAGATGATCCTGAATAATTCTTGAAACAATGGTGTTCCGGGGGCTGACTGTTGTTCTTTGCGGCTCGTGCACAGACTACGCAGTATTTATTTTTAACTCCAAAAAACAATACTTTATTAGTTTTAATGCCAATTATCGCAGCTGCGCCGGATAAGGCGGAAAAATTCTTACCATAAGATCTCTTGCTCCAACAACCGTCAACAGCAACAGATATTAATGGTGTACCATTTTTATCAACACTACCTATAGACACTGCGTACTCCGCTTCTTCCTTGACAGCTTCTGCCATGGAATGTGCTGCTGTCTTTTCCCACCAATCGCAAACCGTATTATTAATTTCATTGTACAATGAAGGTGACATGATTGGTAGGGCTACTGCGGCACTTAATGTTTTTAACTGAGAGTAGCTCCCACCAGATGATATGATACCAGACACAATTTGATGATTCACTTCCATGCTATCTTCTTTCTTTTCAACCAAACACACAGTAAATTTCATATTACACATACTACATTTTATGATGAGTTTTGAGTCCAGACCAACTTTTACTTCACCTATTATACTGAGGTAACTTAACTTACAATCCATTGGACCGTGGTCCCCTATGGCCTGAAGAGCTTTAAAAAAAAAAGAAATATCCACTACTCTACGCCCAACTTCCACTTCATCCACCTTTCCCTCTTGACGGTTGTCAATAACTAGTTCCTGTAAAGAAAGATAATGGCTTGATTTTTTTTATAAAAAATAATTCAAAAGGTATGGGCCAAATTTCTTCAAACATAGCTAAGAACTCCCTTAGAATACATCTTTGAAACACATAACACTAGATCAAAATCTTAAACGTTTTTATCAGTCTTCGTCAATTATGAAAATGAATAAATAAACATAATAAAAAACTGGTTGCTTGTAAAGTCGGTTTAGGACGATAATTTTACCGGATAATGTCATAATACAAATATACAAATTATCGTTGTTATTAATCATATGTAAATAGGTTAAATATGAACAATCGTAACACTATTTTCGGTGATTTTCACGATCTGGGCCCTTAACCAGGCTAAAAATAAACATCGTCAACATGAGCTTCTAAAATGTAATAAAAATGTTAGAAAAATATGGTGTAAAATTAATGAGTGGATAGGAAAAGATAAAAAAGGAGTGGATAATATAATTTTAAGATATTTAGGAAAAACAAATAGCACTATAGATATATGTAATAACTTCTCAACAATATTTACAAAAGAAATTGTCGATATAAAGCATGTATGTACACATAAATTCATGGATAGATCGAGTTATGTCAATACTAGTCAAATGTCATTAAGGTTTCAGAAAGCTACTCCAGACCAAATTATTAAATTAATTGATTTATTAAGTTCTGATAAGTCGGAAGGAATAGATAAAATTAGGGTAAGGAAAGTAAAATACTTAAAGATTAAATTAAGTCATATATTAGCGTTATTTATTAATTTATGTGTTAAAAAAGGGTTATATCCAAACCAATTAAAGGTAGCTATAATAAGGCCCATTTTTAAAAATGGCTGTCATACCGATTACTCTAATTACAGACCGATAGCTATACTTTCCGTTATTAATAAAATCGTAGAAAAATTCATTGTCAACCAGGTAACGTCGTTCTTAGAAAGTAACAGTATATTAACAAACGCACAGCACGGCTTTCGACGGGGACGGAGCACGGCCACGGCTTTGTCACAGTTCGCCGATGACATCAATGTTTTCTTAGACCAGCGGAAGCAGGTGGTGGTGATCTATATTGATTTTAAAAAAGCATTTGACACTTTGGAACATCACCAGCTGCTTCAAGCCATGGAGGAGTGTGGCATAGCAGGGCCCCTTAACAGGTGGTTCCGCGCTTATCTCACCAATAGAACGTTGAGAACTATGGTTGATGGTGTCGTCGGCGACCCTAGACACGTCAGCTGTGGGGTGCCGACCGGATCTGTGTTCGGTCCCGTGGGATATATAATGCACGTTAACAGCATGTGCAATGTGGTACAAAACAGTCGGGTGTATATGTATGCGGATGACACTTGCCTAATGTATGCAGATAAAGACTTAACCATAATTGAGAGTAAACTGCAGGCTGATTTAACGAATATTATAAAATGGTCACATGACAATGGAATACTCATTAACATAAGTAAAACTAAGTGTATGCATATACGCTCACCGTATCTAAAAAACGTGGAGTTCGATCGACCACCGCGCATTATCGGACATAGCTATGAGTGCCTCCACACAGCGAGCAGTGCGCTCGGCGCTGCGCCCGAGTGCGGGTGTGCGAGCATTGAGGTGGTGGGTCATTACAAGTACTTGGGCATGACTGTAGACACTAGTTTCTCATGGAAACTACATACAACAATTTTATGTGATAAACTACGTTCAGTGCTTGTGAAGTTCCATCACCTCAGTTTTGTACTTGATAGGGCAACTTTGTATGCTGTGTATTATGCGTTGGTAGACTCACTCTTCTCATATGGGCTGGCATGCTATGGAAGTACATTTACAACATACCTGGATAAATTAAAATTCATGCAAATCCGATTTCTAAAGCTATTAGTCGACAAACAAACGAAAATGCGTTGTAAAAATAGTCAGTATGAGGAGTTATTTTGTGAGTGTCATATACTGCCAGTGCATGAGAGGGCTGTGCTGCTAGTAGCGTTAGAACAATATGGTAGGGAAGATTATAAAAATCCTATTATATACAATAGGCCACAAAGGAAAGATAGAAAAAGATATGATGTACCTGTGTGTAATAACTATTTTGGGCGGAGGTGTAGTAAATATTTGGTTCCTGTAATTTATAATAGTCTGCCGATAAATGTAGAAAATAGTGTAACAAAGCGGTTGTTTAAATTGAATGTGACTGAGTTCCTGCTTAGCAATATTAGACACAGACTATGTGAGTAATGTTGCTGAGTTGGACTCCAGTATCTGCTATGGTGTGTACCTACATGCTTACCTGCGCGAGTACATTTTTATTGTTATTGATTAAGTATTAACTAATAAGGTTACACCTGGGAGCTACATCTGCCAACAAACTGTTCTGCAGTTTGGCAGAAGTAAGAATTTTTGTATTTATTATGTTTACTTAGTCAGATTAAATGCATTTTTATTTTTTATTTTTATTTACCAGGAGAGATACGGAAGGCTTTTCACAAGCGCTCATTATTTGTACCTATTTGATGTCGATGATCGAAGCAGCTGATTTTAGCTAGTGTTGTTTAAACAAGTGTGTATTTTATTCGGTAATAATGTTTTTTTTATGAACTTTTTTTTCTTCTCTGGCGGTCGCCACATATCGAAACGGGTTCTGGTCGACCAGCTGATGGGACTGGCTTCGGGTTGATATAACCCTTACGTAACACCCGATATAGAATTACTAGCTGACCCGGTGAACGTTGTTTTGCCATGTATATTATTTCCAGGAAAAATTTTTTTTAGTTCAATAAAGATAACTATCTACTACGAGTATAAGTGTGCGGAATTTACTTATAATCGAAAGCGTTTTAGAAATCACGATCCAAAAATAGGGGTTGATCGTAGCAAAATCCGGGTTGTATGAACTTTGTAATGAAAAAAAAAATGAGGAGTGGACTACCCTTAACATTTAGGGAGATGAAAAATAGATGTCCGATTCTCAGACCTACCCAATATGCATACAAAATTTCATGAGAATCGGTCAAGCCGTTTCGGAGGAGATTAACTACAAACATCGCGACAAGAGAATTTTATATATTAGATAGATTAAAAACATCCAACGTTCGTTGCATATCACACTAACACGCTTTACAAACCAAGCATTGTTACCGAAGCCCCAGTATCACAGGCATCTACTTACACCATCATTATTCACCGAGCCTTTTCCCAACTCAGTCGGGGTCGGCTTTCCAGTCTAACTGCGATTCGGCGGAACTTCAATATTTTCCGTGAAGCGACTGCCATCTGACCTCCACAACCCATGGGCAATATCGAAGTTCTGTAGTTAGACCGGTTATCTACTTACACCATAAGCTTGTTTATGTAACGAGTCGTAATTACCAATCAGTTTGATAGTGAAATTACACAAACATGTCTGGCTATCACACCGCAGTATAATTATGTTTTTATCACTGGCTATGCAAGGGTGATCGTTATTCAGGTGTTTTAAGGACTAGGATATTTCATTACCCACAACACCTATTATAAAACTGTGGTATTTTTGACACAGCTAGCCTCTGCACTTTGTCACTTACTGCCGCACCAAATATCGCCCTGTCTTCACGCTTCCCCATATTTCACAATGACAGTGCAACAAGAGAATAGACGGTACACAGCGGCCCCTAGAAACCCCACAAAGTTGACTTCGTTTGAGGTGGAGTTCGCGAATATCCGCGGACTCCATGCAAACCTCGATACCGTCCACCATCACCTGGAGTCGGCACGGCCTTCTGTGATGTTCCTAACGGAGACACAGATACGCCGCCCTGACGACACGTCGTACCTCTGTTACCCGGGCTATATCATTGAGGAACAATTCCGCGATAAAGCCGGGGTGTGCGTGTTCGTTAGGACGGATGTTTGCTGCCGCCGGTTGCGCTGTCTGGAGAACCCCTCCTACTCCGTCCTTTGGCTGCACGTGGATCATGGCTCCATGAGCCAGATCTACGTGTGCGTCTACCGCTCCCACACAGGGGACACTGGGACAACAAGGCTTTTCGAATACCTCAGCGAGATGGCTGACGATGCGCAGGTGCGGTTCCCGAACGCTGACCTGGTTTTCCTAGGGGACTTTAACGGTCATCACGTTGAGTGGCTGGGGTCCCTTAGGACCGATCATGCGGGACGAACCGCCCAAGCATTCGCTCTCTCCCACGGGCTGACCCAGATGGTACGGGGGATCACCCGGATACCTGACAGGTCAGACCACACGCCCGCCTTGCTGGATCTACTGCTGACGAGTCGCCCAGCCGAGTACAGTGTGTCGGTACGCGCCCCACTGGGCACATCCGACCACTGTGTGGTGCACGCCAACTTCCAAGTGCCACCGCCTGCTCGTGCTGAACAAATGACTCGACGACTATGGCACTACTCGTCGGCAGACTGGGACGGTCTCCGCGATTACTTTGCGTCCGTCCCGTGGAGCCAGCGCTGCTTTGTAGGGAAGGCGCCTTCGGATAGCGCTGCTGCCATTGCTGGCGAGATCAGTCTAGGGATAGAATATTATATCCCTTTCACTGATGTCGCCAGCATCCGCAAAGCTCGCCCCTGGTTCGGGCGTGAATGTGCCGAGGCTGTCCAGAAAAAACAGTCGGCATATCGCGCCTGGGTCAGGGCTCGGGCGGCACGTGACCCGAACGTGAACCGCCTCAAAGCAGCGTACAATCGGGCCACTAGGTTCAGCAAGAGGGCCTTCAAGAGAGCGGATGCCCAGCGCGTCGCGCGGGTCGGTCAGGAGCTCACATCCCATCCCACGGGCAGCCGTGGATACTGGCAACTGGCCAAAGTCGTACAGTCAAATTTTTGTCAACCCTCGCTGCCACCACTGCGTTTCCCTGATGGATCACTGGCTCACAAAGCCCAAGAGAAGGCGGACATGCTCGCAGACCTCTTTGCGGCTAATTCCCGGGTCGATGACCGTGGCCTGCAGCCCCCCGCCATCGCCAACTGTGGCCACACTATGCCTGATATTGTTATCAGGCAATGTGATGTACGGGCAGTGCTGCGGTCACTCGACACGCGGAAAGCCAGTGGCCCTGACGGCATTCCGGCGGTGGTGCTACGAAAATGTGCTGCTGAGTTGTCTCCAGTATTAACGCGTCTGTACCGCCTGTCATACTCTACAGGCCTCGTGCCGGAGGCCTGGAAGGAGGCGAACGTACAACCGATCCCCAAGAAAGGGGATCGATCCGATCCAGGCAACTATCGACCCATAGCTGTCACCTCAGTCATTTGCAAGGTGCTCGAGCTTCTTATTAATAAGCAGCTCATGCGATACCTGGAGGATCACTCGCTAATCAATGATCGACAATATGGCTCCAGGCCAAAACGATCAACGGGTGACCTCCTGGCATTCGTCACGCATGTATGGGGTGAGGCTATGGAAAAGTTCAGCGCGTCCTTGGCTATTAGCCTGGACATCGCCAAAGCTTTCGATAGGGTCTGGCATGCTTCGCTCCTTTCCAAGCTTCCGGCATATGGTCTACCTCCTCAACTGTGCAGCTGGATTGCCAGTTTTTAAACGAGCGCCGAGTGCGGGTCCTCTGCGATGGCCAGGCTTCTCGCTTTTTGCAAGTGAATGCCGGGGACCGCAGGGGTCCGTACTGTCACCAACTCTCGTTCTTCTGCATATCAATGATATGCTTTCCCTCGGGAACATTCATTGCTATGCAGATGACAGTACATTGCACGGGAGTTACTCGGTTCGTCCGACGGCGGGGCGATCTGTGATAGAGGAGGAGAGACGACATCTCGTGGGTGATCTCGACCGAAACCTCGACAGTATCTCCCAATGGGGTGCCGAGAACTTGGTCGAGTTCAATGCCCACAAAACACAGGCGTGTGCATTTACAGCGAAAAAATCCCCTTTCCTTCCCCTACCCACTCTTCAGAATGCAATATTACCAATGAAGGACAATCTAGACATCCTTGGCATAGACGTTCGTCGAGAGCTCAATAACACAAAATACATTGAGAGATGTATTGGGCTAGCTTCGCGGAAACTAGGAATACTGAACAAGGTAAAGCGATTCTTTACACCGCACCAGAGGTGTCTGCTGTACAAAACGCAGATTAGACCCTGCGTTGAATACTGCTCTCACCTCTGGGACGGCTCCGCGAAGTATTTGCTGGACGCACTCGACGCTATGCAGCGACGCGCTGTTCGCATTATAGACTGTCCGGAGGTAACGGGAAGCCTTGAGCCGCTAGCCCAGCGCCGAACAATTGCTTCCTTGGCCGCGTTCTACCGTATTTACCACGGTGAGTGTCCTGAAGAGCTCTTCAACCTGATCCCACCCTCTCCCTTCCGATCCCGAACAACGCGTGCCGGGCAGAGATGTCACCCTCATACCGTGGAAACCGTCTTCGCGAGAACCGAGCGTTTTAAACGATCGTTTCTCTGCGGAACGATGGTGGCTTGGAACGCCCTGCCTGCGCACGTGTTTCCTCCAACATATAACCCTGGGCTCTTTAAGCGAAGCGTGAAGAGGCACATTACAGGGTCGTCAAGTTGAGGGCCACTCTCTATAGTATTCCTGTGTACTGTGAGAGTCGCCCTCAATTGCCAGACGTCGCCTCAGCTTACCATCAGGCGAGTGGCGTCAATTTGTCGACCTAAATATAAAAAAAAAAAAAAAACAACCGTAAATAATTATATGAATATAATTATTATCTTGGGGAGTTCTATTTTGCTGAGCGCGTGGTTGGTGGCTTTTTAGGTTATCTACCGCTGGCGCTCCGTTAAAACCAGGCACGAGACGCTCAATCGTAATACTAAACCACGTTTCTTATCTTGTCCCTTACGTGGAACTAGTTTGGAGTAACTAGTTCTTCTGTGCTAGTCCTATCAAGCATTACCTCGCACACCGCGACACGTCGACGTCATTACGTGCCCATTAAGATAAAATATATTTATATATAGTCTTATTATAAGGTATTTATGTACCTATTAACTAATATAGTTTTATGATTTATTTACTAATACAGTTTTGTAATGTTTATATGTATTTTAAGTTTAAGGTATATATCTATGGGCCGTAGTATAAGTTAATATAACATCTTGTAACTGTACTCATGTACTCGTAGCATTAAATAAAATAAATAAATTACTTTGGCATTGGCAAAGTCATGGATGAACGATGGAGCCACCACCTTTAAAAGAAGAAGCAGAATTATTATCAACCCTAACTACTTAAGATTTTTGTTTCAAATCAATCATTTATTCTTAAAAATGTTTTTACACTAACTAAATATTTAACTACGTCACAGATATAAGAATACTATTACTAGTAACTACGTACATACGCGCAAAAATTATTTCACGTTTCCTCCTGTTGTAATAGGTGTACCCATTGTATTAATAAAATTCGTTACGATTCGGTGTGAGAAACGCTACGAAATTTTATCACAGTCGTCGAGTGATGAAATATTTTTATTTAGTCATTTAAAACAACCCGAAAATCGAACAGCTTTGCTTTTAGTTACGAATATAAATATTTATTAAATGAATACATTCGACAAATGTAGTGCGTATAGTGCTAGCAAAATGTTAGTGATTTTGACGTGTGTTATGGTGTTGTGGTTTGTGGACGAATCCAACAGTTTGAAATTAGAACAAGTTGTTGTATTAAGTCGACATAACATTCGGACGCCCCTTATATCGAATTTAGAAGAATATTCACCAAATAAGTGGCCCCAATTTGATGGTCCAGATGGCCAATTAACTCGAAAAGGTGCTATCATGGAGAGCTATATGGCTGGATATATCACAGAGTGGTTAGAAGCTGAAGAATTCATAGAAGGATGTCCGAAGCAAGAAGATGTAAATATTTATTCTAATACGAGGCCTCGAACGATTGACACGGCTAAATCGTTTGCGAAGGCCGCCTTTCCTTCTTGTAATATAACGATACAACACAATAAAAACATAGATGTATTCGATCCAATTTTCCATCCGATAATTCGCAATAAATCCGAAATTTATAAGCAAGAATTGATTACAGAAATGGACAATGTTATAAAAGGTACAAATCTGACCGAATCATATTTGGAATTGAATCGGATATTAGATATACAGAATTCTGATATTTGTAAACAAAAACAATTATGTGATCTCAGTAAAGCTGAAACAGAAATAGTGTATCAAGAAGGCGAAGAACCTAATGTAAAAGGTCCATTATTTATTGGAACTAACATTGTGGATGTTTTTATAATGAGTTATTATGATGGATTTCCTCCAGAAAATATAGCGTGGAATAAAATAACAAGTGAAGCGCAATGGGAGTTATTAACTAAAATAATAAAGTTAAATCAAAAAGCTCGTTTTGGTACATCCGCATCTTCAGATGTTGGTAAACTATTACTGGGGTACATGTTTAATATTTTTAGAAATGGAAAACCTAAATTCACCGTTCTTTTTGGACATGATTCAAATGTAGGTGTCGTTGTAAATGCTTTAAATTTCACAGAGTTTTTACTAAAGAATCAATATGAACCATTTCCAATTGGCGGGAAAGTAGTTTTTCAAAAATGGAAAGATGGAACAAGGCATTTTTTGAAAGTAGAATATGTTTATCCGTCGTTTTTACAATTGAGAAATGCGGAAAAGTTGTCTTTGGCACACCCGCCAGAAAAGGTTTTACTTTCGTTAAAAGATTGTGAAATTGACGACCGTGGGCTATGTCCGTGGGAAGATTTTACTAAATTATATTTATAGTTAATCAAATAGAATTATAATTTGACTTGTATTGGTCTCATCGGATCTGATCTTATATTTTTTTTAACAAATGAACTAATTCGATCAAAATTAAACGTGATGGTACCTAATATGTAATTTTGTTTGGAAATAATAACATTTTATAATTACCTAAGTACTCGTATATCACAGGAAATGATAAGTATACCTGTAGGTAGCCATGATTATGATATGAATGATAATGTTTGTGACCTGTCTTACTTAACCTTGTATGGAGGTATACGTACGCTTTGTATCTTTTAAAATTTGATTAAAAATAACTATATTTATAATATTAACCTAAGTAGGTATTAGTATACTATTCTTTATGTCTTAACCCTTTTAACCATCCACAACACACCGGTCTCATACCAACTATCCTGCTGCAATGAAAATTCAAAATAGGTGTAGTCAATACACACTTTTTGAAGGTCAAGAAATCCGGCCATACTGCTGTATCATGTTATTTTCTAAATGCTGAATCCGCATTAGCAACATGCTTTTTTTATGCGAAGGCACAACCATTTCCATTCCATTATAACTTATGTACTTAATGTCATTTTACTTTAATAGTGTAAAAATAACTATTTCGAGTGAGTTCGATTTTTGCTGAGCGCGTGGCTGATAGCTTTTTAGGTTACCTGTAATGCTCCGCAAAAATCGGGTTCCAGACTCAACTGCAATACCAAACAACGTTTTTTTGTTCCGCACCGTGAACTAGTTGAGTAATTAGTTCTTCTGTGCGGGAAATATCAAGCACTACCTTGACATTGGCGAAATCATCACCACGTTTTTTAAAAAAGAAGAAGAAGAAAAAGAGACCTATTTTGAGTTTCCTGTGACCCTTGAGCTTCACTAAGTGGAAAACAGTGATTTCTGGAAAATGTATATGGATGTGCGTACCTATCTAATTACGGAGAACTAGGGTAAGTATATTATATTGTAAAATTATATGAGAAAAAGTTAGCATACCTATAACTTCATTCATTGCTCATCTTCTGTCTATACAAATAGAGCCACTGGAAATACATTCTGCGTGTGAACCAGAGGCGCCCAGCAACGGACGTGAGAGCGGACGAGAGAATTAAAAAAAATATCATCATCTACCTGCCCTTATCCCAATTATTTGGGGTCGGCGCAACAAGTCTTTCTCCTCCACACATCCCTGTCAGACGTCATCTCTTCAGTCACTCCTCTCCTTGTCATGTCCTCTTTCACACATTCCATCCATCTTTTCTTTGGCCTACCTCTACTTCTTAAACCCTCTACAGTCATACTTTGCACCTTTCTTACGACATTGCTTTCCTCTCTTCTCATAACATGTCCATACCATGACAGCTGCTCGCTTCTCAACTTTTCGTTCACTGGTGCAACTTTCAAACTTCCTCTAATATACTCGTTCCTTACTCTATCCATTCTTGTCACACCACACATCCATCTTAACATTCGCATCTCCGCTACATGCAGTTGTCTTTCATCCGTCGCTTTTACAGCCAACCATGACAGTCCATACAGGACGGCTGGTCTGACGACAGTCTTGTAAATTTTCCCTTTAAGTTTTGGGGGAAATAGAGGTTCGCAAATAGTGCCTTTGACCTGCCGCAATTTGATCCAACCTGCGTCAATTCTGTGCTTCACTGAACGATCGATATACCCATCATCCTGGATAAGAGAGTCGAGGTACCGGAAACTGGAGCAAACTGGTATTGGTGCGCCGTCTAGCACTATGGGTGTAGAACTGGAGAGACCGCCGAAATCAGAGAACATGTACTCATTTTTGGTTCTACTGATTTTCAAGCCTACACTCACCAGTTTAAACTACCATTTTCCCAATCTACTCTGTACCTCAGGCCCGTCTTCACCGACGAGTACAATGTCATCGGCAAATAGCATACACCAGGGGGTCTCTTCCTGTATCTCCGATGTCAAAGCATTCATTATCAACAGGAAGAGATATGGGCTTAGCGCCGAGCCCTGATGCAAGCCTACCGCTACACTGAACTCGTCGGTGTTGCCAGCAGCAGTTCGTACGGAGGTTTTCGATCGACAATACATCGCACAGATTAACTCTATATACTTCCCAGGCACACCTTTCTCTTTCAAGGCTCACCACAAAACCGTTCTGGGTACCCGATCCTATGCCTTCTCGAGATCTACAAACACCATGTGCAAGTTTTTATGTGCACGCCTATACTTTTCACACAGCTGGCGTAGTGCAAATATGGCATCTGTAGTCCCGCGACCAGGCATAAACCCGAACTGGTTTTGGGTAATCTCGTTTTCCTCTCGCACTCATTTCTCTATAACTTTCTCCCAAACTTTCATACTGTGTGACATGAGCTTAATTCCCCGATAGTTGCCGCAGTCTTACACATCACCCTTATTTTTAAAAAATGGCCACCAGAGAACTATTGCACCATTCATCGGGGATCGTCACTTCATACAACAACTTATTGAAGAACAAGATCAGCCACGCATATCCATCTTCTTCCATTATCTTCCACGCTTCCACCAGAATACCGTCGGGCCCTACGGCTTTTCCATTCTTCATACTTCGTACTGCCTTTCTTATTTCATCTCTATCAATCTCCTTCACTAAACCTACATTCACTCGTCTCTCTTCTAAATTTCCACTCCATTCATTCTCTTCATTCATAAGTTTTTCGAAATACACCTTCCATCGATTTCTTACTTCATCTTCTATTATTAAAATCTTACCATTCTCATCTTTTAGATCATCTTTTAGAATTAAAAAAAAATATATAAAAATGAATCACCGTTCGTTTGTCTCGCTAAACCTTGGCAACGGCTGGACAGATTTGGCTAATTTTGGTCTTGAAATATTCGTAACAGTTCAGGGAAGGTACGAAGTTCGCCGGGACAGCTAGTAAAATATATTACCTACATAAAAAACTTTCCAATTCCAAGTGAAATTAGTAGGTCACAATATGGCGGCATATCACGATTTGCCCAATTCATCGAATTGCCTACGACAGAGCTCATTTATGACATTAACTACGAGATACAAAATTATCATTAACTACGGAATCTTGGATGCTTAGGAAATGCAACATACATTTTATACATTCGCGTGACAAAGTTTATATGGTTACCGATTCCCACGGGAACAAATCCCCGGGATAAAAAGTAGCATGTTATACTTTATTACATCAGTTATCAGCCAGGGAAAGTACCTTTAAAATCACACAGACATCACGTTCCAGAGATTAGCGGAAACAAATAGTCATATAATAATAAAATGTAAGTACCCACCTATTGATATACGTTCATATAGGTACGATAATATATTTAGTGATAGCTGTTGATTTGAAATTTCACACAGACACTTCAATTTTAATTAAATAGATACCTATCAGTATGGATGAAACTTAGGTACCTACACTAGGTACAATCACTACATCATCATTATTCACCGAGCCTTTTCCCAACTCTGTTGGGGTCGGCTTTCCAGTCTAACTGCGATTCGGCTGAACTTTTATATTTTCCGTGAAGCGACTGCCATCTGACCTCCACAACCCATATGCGATATCGAAGTTCTGTAGTTAGACCGGTCGGATTTTTGATTTAGGGCTCTACCAAGTACCCCTAACGACTGCCATAGATGTTCGTATGACAACCGGGACCGACGGCTTAACGTGCTCTCCGAGGCACAGGTACAATCACTACATATTATAATACAAATTAACTCCGCAGCGTCTGTTTGTCTGTTCGCGATAAACTCAAAAACCACTGCACCTATTTTCATGCTGCTTTCACTAATAGATAGAGATAGAGTGGTGCTCGAGGAAGATTTCAGTAGGTAAGTACCTATATAATTTGTCAAGCCATGGGCATCCTCTTGTATTATATAGAATGTAGGTACTCTTTCCTGATATCAAGCTTCGTAGAACTACACCGGATTGAAACGATTTAATTCTCTGTGGTAGAACTACAAAACAGAATTTGGTTGGTGTTTCTGAGTCTGTATACGTTCCATTTCACTAGTAATTAAAATATACCTAATTCCTTTGAAATACCCACCAATATTCTAAAAAATATTTATTTTGATCTTAAAAGCACGTTTATTTCCACTTTAGCGCTTGAAATGTCTCGGTTTAAATCGTAAATGTTCGTTTTTTCACATAGAGAGCATAATAAAATCTTAGAGTTGATAAATGGAGGAAAGTTTGCAGTCATGCCATGCCATTAAATGCGAAAACGAAAATTTTATTCTGATAATTATCGAGGATTACCGAGCGCTAAAGTAGTAATAATCGTACTACCTATTGACTGGAATACCTTTATGTATAAAAATATGGTTTAAAAAATGCTGAATTATGAAATTGCGTGTAATGAATATTTTTATTGAAAACATGTTTGACATGAATGACAACTTTGTTTCGACATCAGGGTGTGTCAATGTCAATCAGTGTCTCCATGTACACGGTAATTACCGCAGATGCACCGTAATCTGGTCGCAGTCTACCGTCAAGGTAATAATAGTATTACCGTGTCATATGTCACCGTATTACTATATAAACTACGTTGTGTGTGTATACAATACTCCCTAAACCGAATCTCAGCTTTACTTTTCTAATGACAACACTGCTCTTCGATGACGGGGATTCCCCCAACTTTGAATTTGAATTTGTTAGATAGTTGATTACCTCTAAGTACGGACGCGTATTGAAGTTTCATAGATTTGTTTTTATATAGTAGACCCAGGTATAGTTTATACCTAGCAGGTGATTATACATTTGAGGCGTTTGGGGTTGAGACACTGGGGTCATGGGGGTCCGAGTGCTCGCCGCCTTTATAGAGACATTGCTAAACGCCTAATCGATGCTTCTCAGGACCAGAAGGCTCAAATTAATAATAAAACATAAGTACATACCATAATTTGGAGTTTATTTTCATCATAATTTAGTTTTACTTTAAAAAAATACACGGTAATTTGCACGGTATCGTCACAACTTATCTACCGTAATTTTATTGGTAAACACCGTATTTTTACTCTTGCAACACGGTAATACTAAATTTATATATGGAGACACTGATGTCAATCAAACTTTCACATTTGTCTTGTCATTGAAACTTGTCCCGTGCCTGCGAGCCTCTCACTTTTTGCTTTGCTCATTGTTGACATACAATAATAAGTATTATAAACATCCCTACTAATATATTTGATAAACAATGTATAATTATCACGCCACTATCTATTTTCGTCTCCCAAAAGCGTATGATACGCCAAATCACGATATGTATGAAAACGGGTGAAATTGTGCACTGTAATTAGTACACCTTCAACTATCTTGTGTTTGATAACGATAGGGTATTGTAATACTCATCATTTATGTACACTTTCACTTCGTGTAATAATAGGTACTTACTGTTTTTAATAGAAGATGTTTCAAGACCTTTATTTGTTTCGTTATCACCTTCTTAGTGCAGTGTTAGTCCTTCAGTGAAGTAGTCAACATGGATGGTGGTTTGTTTACAAGTGGCTTAACATTATTTTTAATAGTGATTAGCTCAAGCTATTGTCTAAATTTGAAATTAGAACAAGTGCTTATATTAAGCCGGCATAATGTGAGAACTCCTTTGGCTAAAAATCTTTATGAATATACACCTAGAATATGGCCAAGTTGGAAAGAGAAAAGTGGCTATTTAACAGATAAAGGTAAACTATTAGAAGGCTATATGGGAGAGTTTATAACATCTTGGCTGATCGAAGAACATGTCCTAAATAAAGAATGTCCAGATGATAAATATTTATTTGTATATGCCAATACACAGCAGCGTACAATGGCTTCAGCAGCAGCTTTTATCAATGAAGCTTTTCCTCTGTGCAATATCACAATACACCACAGTTCAAATACTCAAAAAGATCCAGTGTTTAACCCAGTAATACACAATCCATCACAATCATTTAAAATTGAGGCAATGAAGGAAATGAATTCATTATTAAATTCTTTATATTTAAATAAGTCTGAAGAAAACTTAGAAAATATTTTAGATTATAGAAATTCAACGTACTGTTTAGTTAAAGAAAAATGTAATTTAGCAAGTGACACAAATGAAATATTTGTGAATGTCGGATTCAAACCAAATTTAGAAGGACCGCTTAAAATATCTAAATCGGTTATAGACTCGTTTATAATGGAGAACTATGAAGGATTTCCTATTGATAAAGTGGCATGGGGTCTGCTCAATACCACCAAAGACTGGAATGCCATTATGGAGTTAAGCAGAGGTTACCACGGTGTGATATTCAATACTACTGTTGTAGCAAAAGACCTTGCTAAACCACTACTGGACTTTATAAGTACGCTGTTTATAAACAGTGAAATGAAAGTTTCATTACTTATGGGCCATGACGCTAACATATACACAGTATTGAAAAGTCTTCAGGTTAAACCGTTTACACTTAAAAATCAATATGAGACGACACCTGTAGGAGGAAAATTGATTTTTCAGAAGTGGAGGGATTTTAAAACAGGAGAGTTATATTTTAAAATAGATTATATCTATCAAAATACGAAACAAATGAGGGAAGGCAAGAGGTTGTCTATGAGCAACCCACCAGAATTCACTCCTTTGGAGTTCGAACACTGCGAATATGACCATAACGGTTTCTGCCCTTGGAATGACTTTGTCAAATTACTTCACAATGTTTTAAATAAACATATGATTTAGCAATTATTGTTGTTGTATTAAAATTACATGGACGTGTAAATAATAACTAAGTTTAGCATAAGGCATGTGAAGGTATCAAAGGAAAAGGCGGAACAGCAAGTGGTAGGTAGTGCTTATTATTTCCAACGGGGAAGCCGCAGAACCACCGGACCGACGATCCACCAGCGACTCTTGTGGGGCATTTCGTCCATTTCCCCAGTTCTCCCCTTGGGGAGAGTGTGGGTGATCCAGTTTACGGCGCCCCGTCGAACCTTCCTGTGCCCTTTATGAATCTTATCATCTGTTCCACCTTCAGATTGCTTATATCTTCTTCGTTCAGTCTATCCGACCCCAGGATTTCCCATCTGATCAGTGAGTACATGGGGCATTCAGCCAGCAGGTGGAAGCTTGTTTCTTCGCTGTCCATGCACTCTGGGCATTTGGGGTTGGTTCTTACTCCTATCACTGTCAGGTGTCTGTTCAGTCGACAGTGTCCTGTTATCATTTCTGTGGCTAGCCTCATGTTTCCTCTTGGAAGTTTCATGAAATGACTCGTCTTTTTCTTGTCCATTCCCTTGATGAAGATTTTTGACTGTCTCATTCCAGTCGAGGTTCTCCATCTTTGGTTGGTTTCTACTTTAGTTCTGTGGCTAGGTAGTGCTTGCTAAATAAATAAAAAATAAATCCCTATACATACCTACATACATCGTCTGGGGAAATGGACGAATTGGCCCACAAACGTCGTGGGTGGATCGTCCGTCCGCCGTCCGGTTACCGGTCCCCGTTGGAAATAATAATACGTACATACATAGACTTTTTATTTTAACGTATATAACAGTTAAATTATAATATATTTTCAAATTATAGCGAATACTAGTTTGTGTAATAATCAAGTACCCTCGAAAATGTAACTTAGTGATTATTGCGTGGTGTAAAGTGAATGGCCATGCCATACTAATAAATCGAAAAAAATACGTCAAAAATGACACAACTGACTTCAAATTACCAAAATGAGTCCAAATAATTGTCGGAATGGGACCAAATTAAAATGGGACCTCTTGGGAAGTAGTTTTTTTTTTTTTTTTTTTTATTAGTTCCTAGGCCGCGGCCGCTCTAACGTCTGTTGCCGGGCGTCTCTGGTTACAAGCAGAACGTATTTCCAGTGGCGCCCGGCGGTAAGTAGTAGCTTTGAGTAAAAAACAAAATTCAAAATCATCCAGTCCAGATAGGTAACAAATATAAAAAAAAAATAACAGTCTAAGTCGAGACCGGAGTTAACCTACAAATATTTGTTGTCATTGCTATATAGACAAATTATTTAAATAGTACGTAACGTACCGACTTACAGTTCGCGAGGGATAAATGTAGCTTTGCATTTGTGGGAGTGACCACGAAAAGTAGAGTAAAAACTTTTTGTAGCTGTGTGTGTAAAAGAGGTCACTTATACGTTCACGTACACTGCACTCACACAAATGCAAAGCTCCGATTACCCCTATTTTTTACATCCATCCCATGGGGGTTTTTACTAGCTAAGTACCTCCCAGTGTTTTTTTGTACAATATTATTGCCTTAGTATTAATTTTGTGTAAATAAAGTTAATAGTACCTACCTATTAATCGAATTGTATTCTTTAAATATCTACCAAAAGCTCCGAGACGGCGGCAGAAATTGTAGGTACCTATGTAACATCGGTCCTGGCTACCTAAATTCAAGGTTTGGATTACAGTATGGTTATTGATTTACGTCAGACTAACAATAAACTACTGGCTACATGTGGGCGTGTAATGTTCCTCTGCTTACTCCATCGCGGATAGTGATCTCTAAAAAAAGTCCGAGTCGGACTCGCGCACGAAGGGTTCCGATTATCCGTAGACCCTACGGCAAAAAAAATGTTAGCAGGACACTGTCGCAGGTGACATGTGATTTGTTGGCACCCATCAAAGTGGTAATGACCCTTCTTTTCGATAAGTAGGTAGATAAGTATCTCACCTATAAGCCGTTCGTTGTAGAGAGATTCGGCAATAGGCTTGCTCCCATACGTGGGACCAACAAGACTAATGTGGGTGTGTAATACACCTCTACTTACCCCTTTAGGGATATATGCGTGATTATAATGTACCTAAGTTTATGTTGTACATAACTCTTGACTTTACCTTGTATTCCATTGTTGAAAAAGAAATATATTTGTAATCTATATCATTCTTGACCTTCGTTACGGTCCGTATCTAAGTAATATAATGTAGGTAATTTAGCAATGGGTACATACCTACTTTATTTCCATTCAGCGCAAAGTTACAAATTATTATCGAGTAACATTCAAATGTTACAGCTAATGAGATGTCAATGAACTTAATGTAGGTAGTAGGTACAACACAGTGACCACATCATAGGTGATCAAAGTCCGCCGGGCGCCACTGGAAATACCTTCTGCGTGTGAACCAGAGACGCCCGGCAACGGACGTACGAGCGGTAGCGGCCTCGGGCCGCGGAATTAAAAAAAAAGAAAGGGTAGTAGGTACCTACAAGCTAAAACCGACCCTACATCCAAGGTCACTATGGTACTAAGGTATGTATAAGAATCCTTTGGTAGGAAGATACCACCAGCACTGGAACTTAGCAGCACTGAAACTGTTGATGGACTGAGACTAGGGCTTCCAATCCCGCACGCAATACCGCACCGGTATTCCGTTATCCTGCTTCATTTTTAGTCCCGCGTTTACGAACGCAGAACCCGGAATCCGCGGGACTGATGTTTAAAGACTCACCAACTAAAAATTTAAAGTGCCAAGTCCCGCAAGTACCGAGATCGAATATAGGCTGCGAGATTGGGAGCCTTAACTGAGAGTGAGGCTGGCACAGATTATAACCTACTAAAGGAGGCTAGCCGGATTGTAATTGACATCCCGATTCAGAACTATAAATAAATCAATAATTTTGGACATTCTCACAAAACGTCATCAAACCCAAACTAAGCTAATATTTACTTCATATAATATTTCACGGGAATTACTTAACGAAGATTTATGACACGCGATAGTTACCTAATAATAATAGAGGAGGATCAAAATTACAAGAATTTTCAACGGATTGTATTAATAGGTAGGTAGATATATAAATAAAAATCAATTATTGATTTATCTACCTAGGTACCTACTAATACAATCCGTTGAAAATTCTAAATTATTTATTCGCACACGACTTGAGCATATTCTTGACAGTATCAGCCACTGTTATAAATTCCTTCGAAATGTGTTCACTATGCCTCCTAAATTCTTCCATGGACACGTACGATGCTACCAAGTCGTGAAGAATATTCTCAACATTGTTTTCCAACATCTTGTGATTTGGACGTTGACCTCTTTCTGCGACCTTCAAATATCCTAACACCTGCATTGACACAAAAACCGATTACAGATTATCGGAATGGGCCCAAATAACTGTTGTAATAGTACCACTCGGGACGAAGTAGCATCTATATATTTAATACGACAATTTGTCCGTCTGTCGCGTATTTTATATAGGTACTTACATTTTTTTTTACTGTTTTTTTTTATATTTGAGGTGAAAAAAAAAACAAAGTTCGCCGGGATAACTATTTCAATTTAATAAAATCAAAACTAACAAGCAGTCGAATTGAGAACCTCATTTTTTGACGTCGGTTAAAATAACCTATTACCGGTGCTATTACCTACTTATGTAGTTAGGTAGGTACTAGTTATAGGCTCTTTTAAATACTTAGATAGGATGTTAGAAAATGGCCGACATGGCAACATATCATAATATTATATGTGCCGCGACATCGAAGCCATATCAAATCACGTTTTATTGGTGTCAAACAGAATCCGTACGATTCGGCTTGTTATAGGAACCTACCTATTTTTAGGGTTCCGTAGTTCAAGTCTCGGAACCCTTAGGTATAGTTCAGTCATGTCTGTTCGTCCTTCCGTTCTCGGCTTTCCTTCCAGACGGTTAGCGCTAGAAAGCAAAATGGAAAAGTAAACCCGGCCTTCAAAATTCTCACAAACCGTGCATAACCTTTTGCTTTTTGCAGTCTTCCTTGGATGGTAAGTTATTGGCGACCCTGTAACTTACCAGTAACTGGCCAGTATTGGAACAAGCATTGGTCAACTACTACCTATAACTTAATGATATTATGTAGGTAGGCAACCTTTCCTGGAACTACTCCATGGGATCTGGAAGTGAGAGCCCCTTGGCAATGGCTCAAGCAGGCGCTGGAGAAAGACCACAGGCCTGCGTCTCGAGTAATCGTTCCCAACTCCGCCAGGATCTCATGGAGACATGGAAGGTGCGACTTGAGCAAGCAAGGTGGGGAAAATCCACCATCGCAGCGACGAGACCGATCATGGACAATATGATGGCAGAGGCGGCACGGGGACCTCATTTATCGTGCATTGCAGATCATTACCAGCCACAGATGCTTTGATAAGTATCAGCAATACCGCATCTATCGTCAGGTAACATCCCAGTGTCAACACCGTGAAACCTTCGGCGAAGCCATCGCCCTCCACACGTTGGTGGAGTGCTAGGCGCGGGCGAGTCAGCGCCGGGACCTCGTAGTGGGTCTAGGCATGGATACCTCTCGCTGGAGACCATACTTTGAGCCATGGTCTCAAGCGTGAGCAGATGGAACGTGGCCGTGTCCTTCAGCGAGCAGGTCCCGCCCCAAAGATGCGGTATAACACCCGACCCAAACACGTGAACGATGCCAAAGTCCACCGGCGGCGGCGCCACAGGGGATACTTCCTGGGGCGTCCAGCCATGGAGGGAGGGGCGGCCGCAGACTTAAAAAAAAGGAAGGTGTTACCTTAGATTTCCAACTATCAAGCGCCTCGCCTAGAACAGTTCCACGTAAAGACAACCCAGTCTTTTGTAATTTACGACGTAAGATGATCAATTGGTGCCCACGGCATATATCTGCAAACATTTGAAACACAATCATTTATTATAAAAACCGACCAAATGCGTTTCGGGCCATGCATGGATTAGGGTTTCGTAGTCACACCTGATAGCCTCTAGAACGCTTGAACCAGCAAAGTTATCTGATTAGTTAGGTAGGTATAGTTTTCATGTAATCAATGATCAGCAAAATCTTGAAGCGCAAGCCTAAGTTACCTGCAGGCGGTGCACCGGCCAATCTAAAGATGAGTCTCACGTAAACGAAAAGGCCCAATACAGATATTATATTTAGGGCAAAAAATAATTGCCTCTGCATACCCTTTTGGAGAAACTCGCGTAATTGCAATGTATAAATGCACATAAAATTTAATACTAGGTATAATGAATCATTATAGATACCTTCGTTAATTTTTTCATTTTTATAATTTCGATTTGTGTAAAATGGTTTTTTTAATACATTGTGTTAACTTTTAGTATTAAATTTTTATAAAAACTCACTTGTACACCATTCCACAAATATTTTTATTTTCGGTAAACCCTGACCGGTTTCGCCTAATGGCATCATCATACTCAATCACTCACACAATTCACTTTTGTAACACATTTTCTACTAATGGTTATTGGTTTTCTACTGTATAATTATTATACGTTAGAAAATCAATTATAACCTATTGCCGTAACCTGATAGTACCTATTATACCATAATAGGTACTACCCGGTAACAGTACCTACGTTATGTTACGTTGCACCAACCAAACTGCCGGAAACTTTGCCTACCCCGTTGGGAATGAACATGACTGTATGATGTGTCTCATTATTTTAACACTCTTTATACTAACCGTTCTTACAATTTTTCTCATCTTCGCCGTTTGAACATTCGTTTGTGCCGTTACAAATAGCTTTTATATGTACAGTTTCGTTTTTTATGTTACAGTCGTATCTTGTTAGAACAGGCTCCACAGAACAAGTGAGGTTACACGTCCGGGAACATTTCACTAAACCGCATGCACCATCTCTACAGTAACAACTTATTTTCGGCATAACATTCTCATTGCCCGTATGAGATTTCTTCATTGCTTCCACCAACTTTTCGTTCAAAGACATTAAAAAGTCATAACAATGATCTAATTCTTCGACATTAGAATGACTCATTGAATCAACAAAAATATTAACAAGCATTTTAAAAATATCATCTCTACGTGTCTTAATAACGTCAATATCGATATCATAATTTGTACGAGTAGTTAATTTCTGCAGTTGACGAACTAACCCAGTCAGCGCTACTAATTTGATTCTACTCTGTTGGTATTCCGTGGACAAAGATTTTAAAGATGTTAAATCCAAAACTTCAGTAAATATTGTATTGGCAGTATGTTTAGTTAAACTGTCACCTGAAATGTGTAGGCTAAATATTAGTGAAAGAATTTCATCAATTGTCAGAATCGGTTCTGTAGTTTCGGTGCAAACAAACAATCAAATCTTTCCTCTTTATTTAGTAAGAATTGGACGTTGAATATGCCTCTGTCTACCTATCGTCAGGGAAATATACCTGATAGTAATGTAGGTATGTATGTATGATTATTACCATGTGAACATAATGATTCGTCACTTTCATCAAAGCAATCCAGTTTGCCGTCACACAATAGGTCCATGGTTATACTAGCGCCTCCTGCCACTGATTTACATTTAAAACGATTTAGGCTATATATTTGTGAACATATTCTCTTGCAACGGACATCGCAGTTTTCGTTTTCACACATATCAAGTTTGCAAATACATGATTTAGCTGACCATGTATGCGCTAAGTCATTTATTTTATTCATTTTGTTCAGAAATTTTCGTGTTAATTTCTCTTCATTTACAGGTTTGTTGGAGTTTGTGCATAATGTTATATCGAGTGCAGATGATAACGAATTCACCAAGCCACTAGCATCACCAACCATATTTTTCATTATTAATGCTTCCTCGTGATTTGATATATTATACTTGTCTTTTGGCCGATAATTTTCGAATATTTGCAACTGTGATTCAAGCATGTTCAATACACTGGCATGATAATGTGCAAATAACTGACCACCAGCCAATGGCTTCAGACATGTGGAGGTAATAGATTTATCAACTTCCGACAATAAGCCAATCGATTTTTTTATTTTTTCAATCACTGTGAAATATTGACAACCAATTAAGAATTTTTCATTAGGTACCTACCAAAATGTTTTAAAATATATAACCATATCTTAGCCTGGAATTGAACCAACATCACTGGATCTCTTTACCATGTCCGCAGCAAAATATTTCGAAATTGCGATCCATATATCCGTGATAAAAGTTCAATAGTGTTTGGTTCAGTATGACCGCATCAATGTGTAGCAAGTTCTACCAAGTGCATTCCATCAACAATATAAAAATAAACGTAGTCTTCGAAATATGTATACAACTAATCGCAAGTATACATCAGTCACCATTGAACCGGGATTGAACCAGAATCTTTCCCTTACCCGTTGCTCTCTGGCACGAACTACTTGGTTTAACTAGTCTAATAATTAGTCTTATCATTCACCTTTGGAGGTACAGTTAGTTTCATCAGCTTCATTCCAGCAGTCAAAAACACCATCGCAGAGTTGATCCAACGTTATTATTTTCCCATCACCACAATTCATTTTGTGCAGTGAATCTATACGAATACAAACGCTTTCAACAGTACCTGTGCATCGTGGATCTATAGAAGCATCACTCAAAACCTCAGCAAAGAATGATTTATATTTGTTTATTTCTTTTATGTTTACTCCCCGTGTATCATGATCAAAAACCTTTTCTGTCAGAGCATCCCCTGAATCCTCGCTACCCATTCGACGTGATCGATTAACCAGTAGCCTCTTCATTGACAGTTCGAGTCCTTCTGCAAGAAGCTCGGTGTATAGCTTAATTTCATCATGTTTATGGTGAATCTCCAAGTGTCGTTTAGAAGACTGTCGTATTTTTTCCTCGATTTTCTTTAAGATCGATTGTATCTTTTCTAAAGGTTGATTATCCTTTATAAATATTTTTGCCATAGTTTCTATTTTATTAGCTATGTCCATTATAATACGTTCTTTAGTCAGTTTGTCGAGTATTTTGTTTTCAGTTGATGATTGGTTGGATTTAAAGTCAGTATTTTCTTCATCATCCAGTAATGCCGATTTTCTGATATCTTTTTTTATTTCGCCATCATTGCCCTCGTCAACAGTAATCGGTCTCATGTTTTCTTCAGAAAAGTCAGTATCTTCCTTTGCATTATTTTCTTTAGTATCAAAACTTTCATTAATTTCAGAAGCATTAGTTTTAAAAGAGTTTTTTCTTGTATCAATTTCCTCAGTACTTTTGCTCCTACCGCATGCTTTATCTCTAAATTCGCTCATGATAAGGTTTACATATTTATCGCCATCGACCAAATGTTTGGCAGACTCGCTCAATTTCAATTCAATTTTTTGTAAAACATGTTCTCTTTTTTGTGGTGGGGCCTTTAATAGTGCTAATGTTGAGACATTAGCCATTTTATTAATTATTTCATTTATAAGCTCACTTTTGAATGACTTTGCGCTTGCTAAAACAATCGAATAAATACATTTGATTCAATAAAGTTACACTAAAAATTTGTATGGACTGTAGTCACAAGTGACCTGATGCTGAAGTGTACAATCTGCAAATATTTGTTTCGGAGTTTGAATGTATTTCTATGTCGTATTAAGTTGGTATATACTTACAATTATTTATACAATTATGTTATATCAGTCATCTAGTTGTGATAGTAATCGCTCTGCTTAGTCTGAGAGTAGCTGCTCGGACAGCAGAGATTGCAGGTATATACCTAACATAACATGGGTTCTGGCCGTTGAAATTTAGTTTTGTACAGAATAGTTATTAAATAAATAAATGAACTCAGCAAGCGTCTGAGGGAAGAGACTGGTTATCCCCGCGCAGGCAGCTTTCTTGCACAAAGACTCTTATTGGCAATTCAGCGCGGGAATGCTGCCTGTGTTATGGGCACTCTGCCTAAGTCTCCCTGCTTTACATATTTATTTTAGTTTTAGATAGTATAGTTTGTAGTTTGTTTAAGTTTATCTTAACTTAACTTTCCTGTTCCTTGTATATATTAAAACAAAAATAAAACTATTTGGGAATCAAAAATGGTTTCGACAACCATCAAAAGTTCGAGATTGGTTCGTCAATTTTGACAAATGACGGTTGCGAAACCAAATACCGTAATAAATATTTTTTTACATTCTCACACAACCTCTGGCTACCCTCTCGATAAATAGGCGTGATATGTGTTAATTATGAGGGGCTCGTTGTTAAGTGGTAACCGGCTTTTTTTTAAATTCCGCGGCCTAAGGCCGCGGCCGCTCTAACGTCCGTTGCCGGGCGTCTCTGGTTCACACGCAGAAGGTATTTCCAGTGGCAGTGGTAACCGGCTAGCTTAAGACATTACAAAAGTTTTGACTGCTTCGGTGGCGTGGTCGGTAGTGTATCCGCTTTCGACGCCGGGATCTCGGGTTCGATTCCCGGTCGGAACAAACTTTGTGTGATGACACATAAGTTTGTACCAAAGTCTGGATACAAAAAAAATGTATATAAGTATTTATATCAGTTTATCTAGTACTCATATCAAGAGCTCTGCTTAGTTTGAGACTAGATGGCATTGTGTGAATTGTCCTAACATATTTATTTATTTATTTAAGGTTAAGCAAACGCCAGCCCGGCCGGTCTTAGGATGGGGGACCATTTCTTAAGACACTGTCCCTTCCGTACCTACCTCGGAGAGCACGTTAAGCCGTCGGACCCGGTTGGCATACAAACATCGATGGCAGTCGTTACGGGTATCTATTTAATTTTAGTCCTTATAAATCCAACTCCTCTAGTTATATCTAGAACTTCGATGTCACCAATGGTTTGTGAAGGTCAGATGGCTTCAAGGAACGGCTGAACTTCGGAGTCGCCTTTGCAGTCCCAGACTGGTAACGGAGGTAAGGAGGTAACGGGAAGCCTCGAGCCGCTAGCTCAGCGCCGAACAATAGCTTCCTCTGCCGCATTCCACCGTATTTACCACGGCGAGTGTTCTGTAGAGCTCTTCAATCTGATCCCACCCTCTTCCTTCCGATCCCAAACAACCCGTGCCGGGCAGAGATGCCACTCCCACACAGTGGATAGCATGTTCGCGAGAACCGAACGTTTTAAACGTTCGTTTCTCTGCCGAACGATGGTGGCCTGGAACGCCCTGCCTGTCAGTAGGTCGTCAAGTTGAGGGCCACTCTCTATAGTATTGTGTGCTGTGAGAGTGGCCCACAATCGCTAGACGTCGTCACGACTTACCACCAGGCGGGAGGCGACAATTTAGCGACAAAATATTAAAAAAAAAAAAATGCTGGGGAAAGGCTCATTGGATGAAAATCAGGTACTTACCATAGTTCTGGTTTGCAGTAACAAATATTATTGAAAGAAGACAATTATATATCCTCATTATACTCCTTTTTAAATGTCTACATTAACTCAATGCGTATATAAAATCACAGAATTTCCAAATAAAGTAACAATTAATTAGGTATATCTTTTTATCGACACTGTAAAATAGCAGTAAAACTGTACATGTTGAGATCGAAATTAATTAATGTTTAATATCCTGTAAAACCAGAATATTCGAGTACTTGGATAAATACTGATAAAAAAGTGCCTATTAGGTAATTGAGCACAAAAAACTATGTACAATCGATGCTTCTCAGGGTCAAAAGGCTGGTTACTTCCTGGCTCAAGGAATTAGTATCTCCATCCGACGTGGCAATGAAGCCAGCGTTCTAGGAAGATACACGATTTTTTGTACTATCCCAATACTTCATTATTTTAATAATGAACATATGACTGCAACAGTTGGATTCATATTACAAAAAATACTTTTTTTTTATATATCCCATAAAGTCACTGGACCAATTTCCTATTTGATATGATCCACAAGCCCATGTGTGTGTAATTCTAACTCTCCTAAAATCTCACTTGATCTTTACTGAGGATTGTTGGATATCTTTGACAGCTTTATGCAGTGCACGCAACAGAAGTTTTCAAAAGAAACCATTGTTCCAGTTTTCACGTTCCTACCTACTTATAAATAAAACTTTTGTACAGTTATTGTAGTATTTATTTTTATTGATGATAAAGACCCTATCAAACCATAGGGTGTCCAGTACATAAAGTTCTAGAAAAGGGTTCCTAAAACTAGATTTAAGCTTCGAATATATTATGTAAGTATAATCAGGGTAAATTAGCGTGCTACCAAAAACTCTTCTCTAGGTGAGGCTAAAAAACAGGCAAAAAAAGTTCCCAGCAAGCGCCCATTGGCTCGCCTCCGGAGATCAATCAAATATTGGTAAAATATGGCTCTGCCGTCTTGTCACTAGACGAGACGTGATTGTCTGTATGATTATAGTCTGCCTCTCTCAGTCGTCTTATTTCCTACAAACCCTTAGCGTTTGCTTGATAGCATTCGAAGCTTCGAGATACCCTTGTATATCTAGATCACGGTTTATATTTTCTGCCGTCAATGCATACATTCCAGTTAATTCATTAAGAAGTTGGGTAACTTTGCCTTCCAACTTGTCACGATTAAGCTCTTCACCATCAACCATTTCTAGAATCCGATCTTTCTGTAAAACAAATAGACAATTCCAGGTTAATTTTATACATATAGCTCCTTCAAGCCTAAAATATGCACCCGACCCCTTTGGGAAAGGCCGCATAAGTGGCCAGTTTGGATTTAATTAATCAATCAATCAAAATATATTTATTCATGTAGGTCACAAAGTAACACTTATGAACGTCAAAAAAGAAAATGCTTCTGTTTGTTGGTTTTTGGAATAAAAGACAGGAGCTCGTAATAATACGTGTCGTGTATTTCAGTCGGCCATGTTACAAAGTGAGGAAAGAAGGAAGTGAACATAGACAAGACAATATTGATATAATCTAAGCATAGACTAAACTAGGCTATGGCTATAATATAATATAATATAATATTATGACATCTTCCCTTTAAGTAACTTATATTTTAACTTATATTTTAGATTCTTATATAAAAATAACAAAACGCATTTTAGTGTTTTGACACGAGACAATTTGACGTTTTAAAAGATTCTGACAGTTGACATAATTTGAAGTTGTCAATTTGACGATTGTTTCTAAATGTAAACAAACAATGGTTTACAACATTTTAGTTTACTAATTAATTACTTATAACTAAATACATGACAATGAATACGAAACAATGTTTATAAGACTGTGTCTATAAGACGTTGTGGTTGCCTTATCTCTCTTCCTGAACTAGAATATTTCTTAATTGGTTGACTGCTAGTACGTTGAGGAGATTGACTATGAGAAATTTTAGAGTAATCATTTGTATAACAAGGAGTATAACTGATATAAGTTTGATTGGAACTGACTGGTTGAGTGTGAAAATTATTAGTCTGTGTGTTATGTGAATGAAAAGAATATTGAGACTTTGGTCTAAGTGTTATGTATTGTCTATTGCGACGATATGTACCAAATTTACTTTTTATGATATACGACCTAGGTTCAGGACCAACTTGTTGTATAATACCTGGAAACCAAGACGATTGTGGATGTTTTTGAAACATAACATGACTATTTACCTCCAAGGGTTTAAGATCTTTGGAATTTTTGTTGTAATACTCTTTCATCTTATGTAAATTTTGATTATTGACTTGTTTAAGATGTCTATAGTTACACAATTTTGGTTTTAAAAGTTTTTCTACTATAGGTAGCTTTGTACGAAGTCTACGTGACATGGAAAGTTGTGCTGGTGAACACAAATTGTTTTTGGGAGTATTGCGATATTGCAGTAATGCTAAATAGGGATCAGTATTATCAAGTAAACATTTTCTAAGCATATTTTTAATTATGCCTACTGTCCGTTCTACCATACCATTTGAGCGGCTGTGATAGGGACTGGAAGTGACATGGTGAATATTCCAATCTTGTGTGAAATCATGAAAAGATTTGGAATTCATCGGTGGACCATTATCTGACATTAATGTATGGGGAATACCATGACGAGCAAATATTGATTTTAACTTGATTATGACTTGGTCTGCACTGTAACCATTACTTAAAATTGCTATCTCAACATATTTTGAGAAATAATCGACTACAATTAAGTATGTATGCTTGTTGAACTCAAAGAAATCTATACCAACATTATGCCAAGGAATGTATTTGTAATCATGTGGTAATAGACTTTCTTTAGTGTTACTCTTTCTTAAAGTGAGACAAATTTCACAATTACTGATGTAATTATCTATATCTTGACTAATATTAGGCCAGTAAATTGTATGTCTGTTGTAACTTGAAAGGACTAAGTGACAAATTAGCAGTGAGTAAATTAACATGAAGTTTAATATCTTCATCCAATTCTACTAATGCATTTTCTGGTAATGCAGCACGGGACAATGTGTCTGCGACATATGAAGAACTAATTAGAGACTTTAATTTATTGAATTCTTTCTCATGACTGTCATTCCATGACCATATTGTGTTTTTATTAAGTAACTGTCTTAGGTTTGATGTTTCTTTTGATAAATTTTTTATGAATGAGCCAAGAAAATTAATCATGCCCAGGAACCTCTGGACATCTGTGACATTCTTAGGCTGTGGCATGTTGCAAATTGAATTTACTTTAGATGGATCTACAGACACTCCATTTCTATTGAATATAAAACCTAAATACTTGACTTCACTTTGACAAATGTTACATTTATTACTATTAAATGTTAGACCTATATCTTTTGCACGACAAAGAACTTTTTCTAGGATTTGATCATGTTCTTGAATGGTTTTAGCATGTATAAGAAAGTCGTCCATCATTATTTTAATGCCTTGTATGTCACCAAACCGGGAAATCATTTCTTTATGAAAGATTTCTGGAGATGCATTGACACCAAACGGTAGCCTTAAAAAACGAAATCTGCCATAGGGGCTTATAAAAGTACATAGTTTGGATGATTCTTCATCTAAGACAAGATTCCAAAAGCCTGACTTAGCGTCTAAATTTGAAAAATAACATGAACCATTTAGTTCTGCTTTAATTTCATCAATATGTTGAAATGGGTAATGTGAACGTTTAATAGCTTTATTTAACTTACGTGGATCTAAACATAATCTAATGCTTTCATCCTTTTTAGAGACAATTACCATAGAGTTGACCCAATCAGTTGGTTCATCAACTCGAGCAATAATAACAGTGACTAACTTATTAAGTTCTGCCTTGACTTTATCCTGTAATTTAAAAGGAATTTTTCTACTTGCGTCTACCGACGGCTTGACATTTTCGTTGAGAGTTAAATGACATTTATAGTTTTTAAGAGCTCCTATTCCATTAAAAACCTTACTATATTTCTTTAGTATTGACAGACTGTTTGACTCTGTAGGGACTTTGTGACACATTGACTGTGATATGACTTGACTTTGACTGTTAGACTGACTTGACATTGACTGTAAATTGTTGTTCTGGCTATGCTGACTAAGTGTGTAGTTTGGACTGTGTTCAGATATATTTTCATCAAAGGTTACTGAATGTATTCTTTTTATGACTTTTAACTGTTGACATGACTGTCTACCCAGAATATTTTTGCAATCTAACGGTGTAATATGGAAACACAAGTTGTATGATTTGTCATTATACTTACATGGTAATGTACAATAACCGATTGTAGGTATACTTTGACCTGTAAATGTTGTCAAGTTAAATTGTGTTTGTATAAGATTTATCTCTTGCAACGCTAGTTTTTCAAATGCTTTCTTAGACATCAAATTCACACCTGATTCGCACCTGAATCAATAAGTAAGCAAACAGATTGACTACAGATACTTAGGGTTATTGACCATTGGTTACTACAATTTACAGAATTACATTGATAAACAGCACCTAAAAAAGCTTGATCATCATTAGAAAAATCTTCTTGCACATAATTAACATATTTTTGCTTGGACTTACACATCTTTGAATAATGATTAAGTTTTTGACAGAAATTACACTTTGCACCAAGAGCAGGACATTTAAAACGATGTGTTTGACCACACTTTGGACACATTGAGTTATTCATAGACTGATTGTTACCTTTATAACCATTGGGACTGCTATAACTCGATGAATGGGATGTATTGTATGACTGGTTAGGATTGTACCTTGACTGTTGACTGTGACTCTGACTTCTTGATTGACGATCCTGTGACTGCGGATTGTACCTTGATTGTTGACTGTGACTCTGAATTCTTGATTGACGGTCCTGTGACTGCGGATTATACCTTGATTGTTGACTACGACTATGATTTCTTGACTGATTTCTTGACTGACGATGTTGTGAATGACTTCTACTGGACTGTTGACTACTTTTGTTATGTATACTATCTATACTAGCTACAGATGAATTGGGATTTGTGCCTGATAATATTTGAACTTCTTTCCGGGACGATTCTAGTGACTTAGCAATATTTATAGTGGCATCTAAAGTGGTAGGTAATTCTTGCAAAATTTTCTCTTTAATGTAGTGATTCTGATCATTTAGATTCCAACTAAATATATCTTTTAGTAAATCGTCTTGCAATTCACCAAAATTACACTGATGGGCTATATTTTTGAGATCTGTTATATAACTGTCCAGCTGTTCATTTTGCAGTTGCTTTCTGTTAAAAAGTTTATGCCTTATCATGGTTATATTGACTTTTGGGCTGAAATAACCTGCAAATCTGTCGATCAACACTTGTAGCTTGACTGTTTCGACATCTAGGTTGAAAGAATAAAATATGTGAAGGCAATCTGGTCCTATATGATGTAATAAAAGTGCAACTTGCCTATCTTCGCTTTCTTGATCATATTTAAATGCTTTGAGATATATTTTGAATTTGGTGATCCAATTTTTCCACGTGAGCGGCATGTTGGATGCATGAACGTCCATGTGCTTGAGGCGACCCGACGACGTTGAAGATTCGTCCATTTTTTTCTTTTGGTTGATCCAGTTCTTCCTAAGACACGCCAGTTTACACCACACCTGATGTTTGTTGGTTTTTGGAATAAAAGACAGGAGCTAGTAATAATACGTGTCGTGTATTTCAGTCGGCCATGTTACAAAGTGAGGAAAGAAGGAAGTGAACATAGACAAGACAATATTGATATAATCTAAGCATAGACTAAACTAGGCTATGGCTTACAAGCTAATATAATATTATGACATTTACATTTTCCGCTAGATTCGCAAGGCAATAGGTAGAGCCTGTGAGGAAAGAACCTGGCAAGAAAAACTCACGGCCACTCTTTTTATCCGCCAGTAAATACAATGATTCTGTTACAACAATAAAAAGAGGGCAAGGGCCATGTGTGGACCAAGTAAACTTACAAATTATGGATCTTTGTTATTCACAATAAAGTCAAATACTAGTTATAGGTGCCACATAATCTCAAAGTACCCATACCTAACAATATCATAATAATAATAATTTAACAATAATAAGTGAGTTTCAGCAATAAAACAACATTTTAAACAGAGTATCAAACAGAAGTAGCACCTAAGTAGCTCGAGTGATGAGCCAGCAACTCATTGCCATTTCTCTGTATCGTTAAGATAATCCTTATTAGTATAATATGCTTTTCTTAGGAGGTGTGTCTTAACAGCCACTTTGAATTTATTCAAAAGAAGGTTCATAATGTTTAGAGGAATTTTGTTATAAAAACGCACACCAAATCCTGCAAAGGAGTCATGAACCTTCTGTAAACGATAATACGTCCCAACCAGTTTATGCTTATTTCTAGTATTTATTGCATGTATGTCACTGTTCATACTGTATAAATGTATATTCTGTTTAACGAACATAATATTCGCATATATATATTGTGATGCAACTGTTAAAATGCCTATTTCTTTAAATCATTCTCTAAGAGAAACTCGTGCATTCAGTTTATAAATCGCACGTATAGCTCGCTTTTCGAGTATAAAAATTATCTCTATATCAGCTGCCTTGCCCACAGTAATATTCCATACGACATGACACTGTGAAAATAGATAAAATAAACCAGCCTAGCAGTTTCTACATCCGTGAGCTGTCTGACTTTACCAATAGCAAAAGCCGCAGAGCTAAGTTTCCCTGCAAGACCCGATATTTGGCGTTCCACTGTAATTTACTGTCTAGAGTAATACGCAAAAATACGGTTGATTCTACAAGAGTAAGGGTATCACCGTTCAAAATAATATATTACCTTACCTTGAACTTCCATTCATCCATGGTGTCTTTAAAAACATATTTTTTTAGAAATGTATCTGCATTTTGTGCATTATTACGTAATTTATCCAGATGCCGTATTCTACAAACCTCTGTAAAAATAACGTTGCTTTTAGATAATTTAGTTACTTATTTAATAATGATCTCAATATTCAATAGATTTAGGTACCATGTTTGCAATCTTTTTCATCTTCTTCATTTGGACATTCTACTTTACCGTTACATATAGCATCAATGTTCATCACTGAAGTATTGTCACAGGAGTATTGAGTAAGGATAGGTTCTGCGAGACAGAATTTTTTACATCCTCTTGAACGGACCTTCGAAATACTTCTGCCATTTCTGCAAGTACATTGTAATGATTCTGTGTTCCCAGTGTGGGAATGTTTAAGTGCATTAATCATATATTGACTAAGCGAAAGCAGAAAATCGTGTTCGTTATTTATTTCGCGCAATGTACTTGAAGACCACAGATCTTTAAATATTTTAAGTATTAACTTAAAATATTTGTTTCTTATCTTCTTAATCGCCTTAATGTTTGGATTGAAATGTTTAACTGACAATATTTGTAACTGGCGTACTTGAGCAGTTAATTTTTCAATCAATTTTTTGTTATATTTTCGTGAAACAGAATCTGATAAAAGTATTTTTATTATATCTTCGTACATAAGGTTTGCTTTGTGTTTGTACATAGAGGACTCTGAAAGTAAAATGGTAGATTTTCTTCTCAATTTACATATATTCTATCTAGTTTAGCATTTCGACCCAAGTTTAGAAAAAAAGAAAAAACATTTATTTATACAGAGAAGGACACATTACAAACAAAATTAAAGGACGATTTCGCAAAGAACAAAAAAAAGTGAAAAAGACAACGAATAAAAGGCTTAAAAAACAATATTAAAAATAAAGTAACCAATTTTTCATGCGGTTTTTTTTGATCGCAAGAAAATTTTTAAGATCTTGATTTTGAAGGAATCTCACTGACATGTCAGAGTTTTCTAAGTTTTACATTACCAAACCTACCAAAAATATTACCTTTCATACAAAATAATTCGTCTGATTCATCGACACAGTCAAGTTTACCGTCACAAATATAATCCAATGATATACTAATATCTCCGGTAACAGATGGACATCCCCAACGAGTTAAAGTATATGTCTGCCAGCATATTCGTTTACATCGACCGTCGCAGTTATCTGACTTACAGAATTGTTTATTACAAGTACAGGATGAAGGGCTCCATTGCTTGTTTTTTTTTTCATCCTCAAAAAATAGCATTTCCATATCAGATTCTGATTTTAAACAACTCATTTCTAAGATGTTGATTTCTTCAATTGGACTACATATGTGATATTCCAATGAGTCCAATATTGCGCTGATTATTTCAGTGACTACATGAGTGATTTTCTTATCCCAGTTCCAGGCCAGATTAAGAGCTTTTGTCCATCGTTGAAATTCATCAGAATATGCAACTTGTCCTCCTTTCTTGTCAATGCGAGGCAAACATACGCCAATGTGGCTTGCAAGTGATATTATTTTGTTTGCTAACGTGACTTTTTGAGGAACTGTAAAATTATTTGTTTCATTACCTACAAAATCGTGTCCTTATTTAGACAGAGTCGTTCACGCACATATTTCGCTAAGCAACTATGTCCTACGTAATGGCCTATTCCAATATGAGCACGCAGGTGATATCACCTGGACAGGGGACGTTTTTTTAAAAATGAAGTCAGTTTTACCTATATCAGTCATCAAAATCAATATCAATATTATCATATCATCAATACATAAAATTGTAAGTGGTCGATGTCTGTACATCAAAGATATAATAGAGAAATGTTGTAGGGTGGCTTTATGAACGCAATAGTACCCAAAACAATGGTTTTTAGAATTTTTGTCTGTTTGTCTGTGTGTCTGTCTGAATGTTTGAACACGCTAATCTCAGAAACGGCTTAACCGATTTGAATGCGGTTTTTAGTAATGCGTTGTGGTTTATTCAACTTAACATTTAAGGTTTGTTTTATTTCAATCGGTTCATAAATAAAAAAGTTATGTCGATCTAAAGTACCACGCAGGCGGAGCTGCGGGCAACAGCTATACCTACATAATAAATCAGTAACTTGTGATCAAGAAAACTATAACACGCAGGCGGAGCTGCAGGCAACAGCTAGTTACTAATAAAATTACTAACACAAATTCTGTTAGGTTTTAAAATGAGATTCGAACCAGATGTGTTTTATTATTATAGCTACGACTTTTGAATATCATTGGTTGTTAAGTTACTCGTATCGTACATATCAAATCACGCGAAAACCAGCAGATTGGACCATTTCCTGAATTGACACTCGATTTTAGCCACCAGAAAACTACTCTTAGTCCGAGACGCCCAGGACTTTAATTGGCTGTGCCATAGCAGCTGGCACATAAGATGTTGCCTTTCATCAACATTAGATACAATGCAAGGCAACGAGTTTCAAATAAAAATAGCGGCTTTTTATTTGAAACTCGTTAAATTAATTCTGTAATAAAATTAATTCAACGAGTTTCAAATAAAAATAGCTGTTTTTTATTTGAAACTCGTTAAATTAATTCGGTAATAAAATTAATTCGGCCATTTTGGATATAACCCACTTTCTAGTGTCCGGTTAAGGCAATACAATTTGCCAGTATTGCCAAATTGTGGGTGTGTAATGCGCCTCTGCCTACCCCTTCGGGATATAGGCGTGATATGTGCGTGTGTGTGAGAAAACTACTCTACGGCATTTCATTCTAAACCGAAACGCATTGTAGTTTTAACCAGCATCTTTATGTTTATTATAGAATATTAGCAGCGTTTTACCTGCTATAAAACGCATATTAAAATACTTACCTCACTGGAAGCTTTATAATGAGAGGGCACTTCCGTTTCCGTCGATTTTACGTCATTTATGCCAGTTTTAGTACCAAATTCACTCGTTCTTTGGCGCCACTGGCGGTCGCGCGCCATTTTATTTCTTAAAATGTGTCGCGGGACTTCTTGCTCATTGGCTCATTATTGCACCAGGCAGCCGTAAACTGAAAGCTTCCAGTGAGGTAAGTATTTTAATATGCGTTTTATAGCAGGTAAAACGCTGCTATTAAACTACTTGACCGTCACTGGAAGCTTTATAATGAGAGCCTGTTTGTTATCGCCTGGTGGCGCCAAGTGAAATAGACATTATGTATCATCTATGTGACTTCTTAACAAAAAACAATTTTATTATGTATATAATCAATTTTATTATGATCACAATTCTAGCCATCAACAATAAACAACAAAAAAGACAATTCACAAAAACCAATTACCACGAGCCAGTATTTCATCAAGAGGACAGTTGTCTAACCAACTCTTGGAAGCGACCGCAGAACGAGTACTACCAGGGCTACCTGAGATACCAGCCTCCTTAAATAAGTTTTTTATCCAACTTGCAATGACCGTGCGTGATGCGGGTTTAGGTACACCTCTCAGTGTAATAAATAACATATCGACTGTGAACTGGCAACCGGTACTATCTCGATTTTGACAACTTTACAGGAAAAAGAAAAAACTCGATTGCATCCAGAAAATTATTATAATATAATATAAGCATTAGGTATTTCAAACAAAAATACGTACTTTTTAAATATTTTTATTGTACATTATTTCACGAACAAAAATAGCATAATATATTTTCTTCTTTAATAAAAACGAGATAGGACAATATAAATCAATAATAAAATAGACATAGGACATTTTGCTTGATGCATTAAGGCCTACCTATCTTCAATATCAAAATAAAACATACGATAGGACATTATAAACTCAATTACTCTTAATATAATAATGTTCTATTAAAAAGAATAATTATAATTTATAGAGTAATTGAGTTTATAATAAAAGTTACTAAATAATATTTATATTTTTTTTTGTATTTTCCTTAAGACAATAACATAGGAACATTTGGGTAGACAAGTTTACACAGCCATTAAGTCTACTAGATATTTTTTATGAAAAAAACATTCAGTAATTTTGAATCATCTAATAACAAAAAGATTAGGAAAAAAAAATACAAAAAGATTTAAATTAATCTTGATAAAGCAAATTATCATAAAAGTTATGACAGTCTTGAGGGATTACTGCTTTTAATTCTTGAAGGTGCAACCACTTCGTTTTAGGAATACGGCATCTTACAGTAAATAAAGGTGGGTAACATTCCACTAGGTCGTTTCCTTGGCCAATGAGGTAGATCAATCCAATCTTTAGTAAAATCAAGTTTTACTTTGATTATGCCTGCAGGATCATATTTAATGACTTTAATGTCTGTGACCATTGGATCGTTTTTAGTTCTACCGGGTCTAATACTTTTGTATCTCACAGGTTTGGTATAGTCTTTAAAAAAGTCGTAAGTTAGCTCAATGGCCTCGTATGGTGTTGGGTTTATTCGTGCCTCCCTGGTCGTAGAGACGTAATCACTGGGTAGTTTTATTTCTTTGTTTTTTAATTTTCTTTCTATACAAGCATGTACGGAGTCTACCTCCATTTGAGTGTGGCCGACTTCGAGGTATTTCTGATAGATAATGACTCCATGAAGCATGCTAAAATTTAGCAATGCGTTTGCCATGATATTGTTTGGTTTGGTTTTGTGCTGTACATCCATCAGAAAATATAACTACTGGTCTTTTTTCAGAAGTGAGGCATTTTTTTTCTAGATAGTCAATCAGACATGATATAAATGTTGATGCTACCAGTTGGTTATTCTGATCTTCTGAAAACCAATAACACGTAGCTTGCTTTTTCACAACATCATAAATTGTAGAGTTGTGACAAGCCAGCTTTGTTTTATAATAAAAAGCATTAGCATGGGTAAATGGAGCTAGCTTAACAGCTTGAAAATCTACTTCTATTAAAATAATTTCTCCCATGACAGCTCTCTTTATATCTTCACGTTTTTCCATTCTAGCAGTCTCTTTCTTCTCTATGTGCTCCTTCCAAACTTCTTCCATGATATTGTTATCAGGCAATGTGATGTACGGGCAGTGCTGCGGTCACTCGACACGCGGAAAGCCAGTGGCCCTGACGGCATTCCGGCGGTGGTGCTACGAAAATGTGCAGCTGAGTTGTCTCCAGTATTAACGCGTCTGTACCGCCTGTCATACTCTTCAGGGCTCGTGCCGGAGGTCTGGAAAGAGGCGAACGTACAACCGATCCCCAAGAAAGGGGATCGGTCCGATCCAGGCAACTATCGACCCATAGCTGTCACCTCAGTCATTTGCAAGGTGCTTGAGCTCCTTATAAATAAGCAGCTCATGCAATTCCTAGAGGATCACTCGCTAATTAATGATCGACAATACGGCTTCAGGCCAAAGCGATCAACGGGTGATCTTCTGGCATTCGTAACGCATGTCTGGGGTGGGGCTATGGAAAGGCACGGCGAGTCCTTGGCTATTAGCCTGGACATCGCCAAAGCCTTCGATAGGGTCTGGCATGCTTCGCTCCTTTCCAAGCTTCCGGCATATGGTCTACCTCCTCAACTGTGCAGCTGGATTGCCAGCTTTTTAAACGAGCGCCGAGTGCGGGTCCTCTGCGATGGCCAGGCTTCTCGCTTCTTGCAAGTGAATGCCGGGGTACCGCAGGGGTCCGTACTATCACCAACTCTCTTTCTTCTGCATATAAATGATATGCTATCCCTCGGGAACATTCATTGCTATGCAGATGACAGCACACTGCACGGGAGTTACTCGGTTCGTCCGACGGTGGGGCGATCTGAGAGTGAGGAGGAGAGACGACGACTCGTGGCTGATCTCGACCGTAACCTCGACAGTATCTCTCAATGGGGTACCGAGAACCTGGTCGAGTTCAATGCCCGCAAAACACAGGCGTGTGCATTTACAGCGAAGAAATCCCCTTTCCTTCCCCTACCCTCTCTTCAGAATGCATTATTACCAATGAAGGACAACCTTGATATCCTTGGCATAGACGTTCGTCGAGAGCTCAATAATAAAAACTACATCGAAAGATGTATAGGGCTAGCTTCGCGGAAACTAGGAATACTGAATAAGGTAAAGAGATTCTTTACACCGGACCAGAGGTGTCTGCTGTACAAGACGCAGATTAGACCCTGCGTCGAATACTGCTCTCACCTCTGGGACGGCTCCGCGAAGTATCTGCTGGACGCTCTCGACGCTATGCAGCGACGGGCTATCCGTGTTATAGGTTGTCCGGAGGTAACGGGAAGCCTTGAGCCGCTAGTTCAGCGCCGAACAATAGCTTCCTTGGCCGCATTCTACCGTATTTACCACGGCGAGTGTTCTGAAGAGCTCTTCAATCTGATCCCACCCTCTTCCTTCCGATCCCGAACGACTCGTGCCGGGCAGAGATGCCACCCCCACACAGTGGATAGCATGTTCGCGAGAACCGAACGTTTTAAACGTTCGTTTCTCTGCCGAACGATAGTGGCCTGGAACGCCCTGCCTGTGCACGTGTTTCCTCCCACATATAATCCTGGGTTCTTTAAGCGGAGCGTGAAGAGGCACATCAGTAGGTCGTCAAGTTGAGGGCCACTCTCAATAGTAATGTGTGCTGTGAGAGTGGCCCACAATCGCTAGACGTCGTCACGACTTACCACCAGGCGGGCGGCGTCAATTTGGCGAACCAAATCAGATCTATGAAGGGTGTTCCCCACTTGGCAAACACAGTTTCCACACATGACGGTTTTAGGTGCCATTCTGGTGGATCGCGATGGCGGGATAGGTGATCGGCATGGTTGTTGTACTTGCCCGGTAGATGGTGAATGCTGAAATGTATTTGATGTTGATCTAATAGATTCTTAATCTTGTAAGTTGTGTCTATCAGGGGTAAGGACTTCGTACCTCCTTCTTTCTGTAAATAACTGACCGCTGTCATATTGTCGCTTTGTATAAGAATCGAGCTCTTCCGAAGTAAGTGAATTTGATTCTGTAGTGCATATAGTAGGCTAGCATTTCTTTTTGATTGCAATGCAGCTTTTGTTGCTCTTGTGACCACGTTCCCGACAGAGCTAGATCGTTTAGTTGTGCTCCCCATGCCTGATTTGATGCGTCTGTTGTCAAGAAATGTTTCGGAGGTGGGTAATGTAGCGGTGTTGATACTAGACAATTTTGCATCCACCACTGTAGTTCCGTTTTGAGGTAACGGGTATGTTTTTGTTGATAGTTTTGACATTGAACTCATGAACATTAGCGACTGTCGATGATTGAGTCGGCCTCGAGGGACAACAAAACTTGCAAAATTTAAAAGACCGATTACTTTCTGTAAGTCCTTTAGAGTCATTTTGCCTTGTTCGAGTGTTCGACTTATTTTTATGATTATTGCAGTGGCCTTTTCTTGGGGTAGTGATTTCTGATTGTCCCAAGTATTCCACTCTATTCCCAAATAGGTTATGCTCTTTTGAGGAGAAAGAATTGATTTGTCGTAATTTAACTGCCATCCTAGAAATTGTAATATTTTTACTGCAACTTTGACCTGATCTCGTAATATGAGGGCATCCTGGTGTATTATTAAATAGTCGTCCAGGTATACAATTATTCTTATGTTCCATTGTTCTCGTATTATTTGGGCAACCCAATTTGTTAACATGAAAAATGTTTTTGGAACCGTACTGAGACCGAACGGAAGACAGGTCATTTCTAGTAATTCTTGATTGCATATGAGGCGCAGAAATCGCCTGTGTGACTGAGATATTGGTAAATGGAAATAGGCTTGTGACAGGTCTACTTTGCACATCCAGTCCTGTGGTTGTAGGAAGTCCGGAATGCGATACATGTTTATTAAGTGAAACGGCGTTGCTTTCACATAAGTGTTCAGTGCCTTGAGATTGAATATTGGACGGGCTGACCGGGTTTCGGTACCAGAAAGAGAGGGGAGATAAAACTGGGCGAGTGTTGAGCAACTTTTAGGATCCCTTGACCCTTCATTGTCGCCACAATAGCAGTCATTTCTTCTGAAATTGGAGTTTGAGATGGCCAGTTGGTAAGATTGGGGTAAACAAGAGGTGGCTTTTGAACAAAGGGTATGCGATACCCCCGAATCAATTTTAGTAATATTTCTGGAGCACCCATTTTTCTCCACTGGGGTTGAAAAAGTATTAACTGGCCCGCTCGGAAAATATTGAAGTCATTGTTTGTGACGTTTGTTGTTCTGGTTACTTCCAGAACCTCTGGAGGTATTTGACCGTCCTCTGTCATTTCCATGGCTATGTCGTGAACTTTTGTTATGAAATGACCCTCTGCCTGAGGCTTTGTATTGGTCGTACCGATTGCTCGAGTATTGACCTTGATTTCTGTATGTACGGTTGGGATGTTGATATCCGCCCCGCGAGGGTGGATTATTATAGGTATGCTGTCCATGCACAGGCACACCTGGTTCTTGAAACGTATAGTGACAATGAGTTGACAAACAACAATGACAATGAGGGAGAGAGAACTATTTGTTTATATGCACCTGACCCCCGCGAGGGGCCATTATTATATGCGTAAGGTTTTGCTCGTGTAGGACTATTGGTTTTAGTAGGCCAAAATACTTTGCGCACACCACCAGCTTTTTCTAAGGCTGTCGAGAACTGTGTGGGATCAAAAATGTTCGATGTTGATGGTGGTATTTTATTCAAAAATGCCTTTGTCACTGGTTCACGAACTTGACTAGTGATTGTTTCTCGTCTCATTTCGACGGCCTCGGCTCGGTGACCGCAAACCATTTGTAACAAATCCGAAGATATTTTACTGTAGTCGCCGTTTTGAAATAATTCATCTACCTTCTCATTAAGGTTATCGAAAGTAATATCTGTATTCTTTGCCCAGGAGATCAGATTACGAATACTATCTTGTAGCGATACTTGTTGTTTAAGAATGCAGTAGGTTAAAGCGGCATAAGATTTGTCAGCATGTGTTAAATGACGTACGGTATCGTATACTTTAACCTCTTCGTTGGTTTCCAAGGCTATAAACCCTGGGGTATGGTTATATAACTTTTGTGTATCTGCATATCTTACTTCAGACCAAGATGTGCTGCCTAGGCGCTGAACATCAACTAACATTTTTAAGAAGGTATCTGAAGCTTTAGGAACTTATGGTTCCTTCAGTTTTGTTTCAATATTCAAAGTAAAATCTTTTGTACTTAAAGATTCTTGATTAATACACTGTTCGTTAAAAACACTATTTTGGTTACTATAGTCAAGGCTATCATAGAGATCACCACTTACTTGAGAATTGATTGATGTCTCGTCAGGAAACCATGAATATTATTTGTAATAATACGCTCACGTAGGTCACCTACTTCCTTAACAAGTTTGTCTATAATTTTCTCCGACCGCCGTTTGCGCTTGTTTTGCTTTCGGCGACTACGACGAGAGCGTTTTTTAATAGAACAATCCGAAGAGCTAGAGGAACTACTGCTTGAGCTGCTACTACTAGAGCTGTCCCGCTTCCGTTTGTTTGATTTATTCTGTCTCGTTATAACCGGAGACTCTGCATCAGAGTTGCTATTATGATCTCCCATTATGTACTGTAAGCATTTAGTATTAAGTTATAATATTTCGTAAGTACATTTACGAAAAAGAAACGGTAAACCTACTATAACATTATATAGATTGAGGAATGATTTTGCTAAAAACAAGTTTTATTATTTAAGTGAAGGTAGAAAGCACATACTATTATTTGATATAAAGAAATAGTCCAATGCATACTTAAACAATCTTTAAATTACATGATTTTCTCATATAAATGGTACCCACATAATAATATTATAAATAATTATGAAAAAACTGGTCGTATTTCAATATTAAGCAGTGATCCGAACGGAAAATCCGTTAAAACTATAATGATCACGTACTAAGACAATACTAGAAGAATAAAAGTACTCACAGGTTTTCTCTTCAAATTGACTTGAAGTAACTTTTTTACAAACTGCACAATATAAGTACCTATGTTACTTTTTACTATCACTATATTTTAGACTATTTGTACTTATAATTGCAAAGAGCTCTTTGTACAAGTGTCTTCGACGGAATACGAAACGCCAATGAGCAAGAAGTCCCGCGACACATTTTAAGAAATAAAATGGCGCGCGACCGCCAGTGGCGCCAAAGAACGAGTGAATTTGGTACTAAAACTGGCATAAATGACGTAAAATCGACGGAAACAGAAGTGCCCTCTCATTATAAAACTTCCAGTGACGGTCAAGTAGTTTAATAATGACAGTTTATTCTTATTACCCGCATCTAAGCATTCCAATTCGTCAATTTGCGTCGAGCAGTCTGGTTTACCATTGCAAAGTAGTCTTAAAGGTATAAATTTCCCGTCGTTACAAGAGACCCTTTGTAATTCTCTGACTTGGGCACAAATTTTTTTAGTTTCCTTAGAACACATCGTCTCGTAGTGTGATTTATTTGGTTTTAAATTAGACCAGTATCTAATTTTACTATTATTATCATTAGTGAACGTCACTGTTCCTGTTCCTTCTTTGAAATAGTCGTCGTTTTTAGCTAACATTTCTGAAGCATTGAGAATGTTGTGTTGTATCTGACGAAAAGTTACATTGGGTGTACCCTCGGTAATGCTCTTCTTTTCCACTAGAAATATACCTAAAAGTAGGTGTTAAAGGAACAAGTAGGTAGGTACCTAAAACTAAATAGTGGTTAGCAATTTAGCATCCGCTCTGCGCGAGTGGAGTTGTGGACCTCGACGCGTGGTGGTGGGTAGGTATCGGTACCTTCATTAAACAATAAAACATTACATATTTGGACCATTTGTCCAAATTCCCCCCAATCCAAAAAAGTTTTCGATGAAAACATTGCTTTAAGGGAACTCGTGCCAGGTTTCGTGGAGATCGGATAAAAATATGGCTGCTTCCCCGTTTCGGGAAGATTAGACGGACAGACAAAAGCGAAATTGTCTAGTAGGTATCCTCTCTAAATGTAGACGCTTTGCTCGCTCAGTTAATTAGCTTTAAAGAGTCGGCAAAGTAGAGATTTTGCCAAATTGCAAAGTCTTGGTAATCTCATCTCAGTAGGACCTACAGAGATGACTTACCCAAGTAGTTACATCCTACGAATTTTTATTTAATGTAAAAAAAACGAGTATCTACCATAGCTGCAGTGTGCAGTATACAGCAAATGTACGATATGTAAATAAACTCTCATTTACAACAAGTTTTTGAAATTGTACACTCGATATCCATGTATTTATTGTACCTAATACCTAATCGTATTTTTTGAGTTTATTTAATTTTAAGTCTCAATAAAATTTATGAAATCTTATTAAGTATTATTACTTATCACAAACTGTGAATTAACTAATTACCAATAAATTCTTTAGGTAGGAATAACAACACTGTATAAGAACGATACATATCTACAGTTAGTAAAATTTTTAAATGTTGTAAGAAGTAGTTCTCAATTTCCACGGGAAAACATTTTCGGTAATAAAAGTAGCCTAAGTTAGATGACTACTAGAGAAAGTCGCGTAAATCGGTGCAGTCGTTTCAGATATTAACCGGAACAAACATAGAGACGGCTAGAGATTCATAATGTCCAATAATGAAAACCTGTAAATTTTGAATTACAAACAGACACTTAATTTTATTTACCAATTTGGTAAAGATGTTTGTTACTCAAACTCAAGACAATAATAATTGTGCCTCGGTAATTTGTGCCCGAGAAAATTGTAATCGAATCTAAAATAATATAATTGTGCTGCAGCTTTGTCCAAATAACTTTGTTGGTCGCATTCATAAAGCATAGAAAGAAATATAATTTAGTCCAATATACTAACTTATTTGGCAGTTTGGGAGAAACCTTCGCCTGTCCCAATGGAAAAACTAACAAACTGTCAATGTCACATAAAATTGTCAATTTTTGTTTTTATAAATTATAAACTCTAACCTCAAAACGTATGTATACCATTTATTAAGGTTTAATAATAACATAATATATATTTTATGTATAAAAACGTGGTCTAAGAAACGTAGCTATGAACTCTCACCTTATTAAACTAGCAAGTGTAAGTGCGCTTAAAAAGTAGTGAGGCATTTCAATATTGATTGTAATTTTATCATAAGTAAGTGTATCTATTGAAGTAGGTACGTGGTACTTTCATTACAGTCTGCTGCTGGCAACTCGAGTATTATAGCAAAATGTTCACCGGTGCTTGCATCACAACTACATACATCGGCTCCCCTGCTAAGGGTGGTGTCGGGAAAGTACAGGATAACAAAGAAACGTGATAAACCTCTAACTTACGAAATGGCAAATCCACCTCATTATATCGCTCATCGTAAATCTTGGAACTCTTGGAATACATGTAAGTTTATTAACTAGATTCAAATAAATCTATAATTAGGATTTTGTGGTGCACCTACAGATCAACAGACAAGACTGTGGGATACAATAAAATATAATAGTTGCCACCAAATAGAACCTCTACAGTTCAAGCTATATTTATTTTTATATGGATAATTTAATGTTAATATAGATATATAATACTGATTATTTAAATTTACTTATCTTTTTTTCAGCATCCCTGAAGGATGGCCTCCGTCGTTCTGAGACGGCTGTAGAAGATGAATTTATTAGAAGATTCATGACTGGCACATGGCATGGACTTGTTTGTAGTGAAGTAAGGATTCTTCCACCAATCTTTTTTCTTAATTTTTTCTTAAGTCCTATTGGTAGTCGGTAACATGTAAGTACACTATGGCTGGAAATTGGATGCAATATTTATTTTTCATACAAATAGGTTGTCATAGAAGAAAGTTACTAGCATTTTATTAGCCCATCCAGGTAATACTCAAAGGAATGTATCTATATTACGATTAATGTTTTAGCCAATAGACCTTGAACCAAATAAAATTAACAAAAATAGCTATATTCATGTAGGTCACAAAGAGTACATTATTGCTTTTTTCATTTACTTTTACCACCAAATTTACAAAGCAATAGATAGAGCCATTGATAAAAGTGTCAGGCAATTAAAACTCATACACACACATATCACGCCTATATCCCTGCAGGGGTAGGAATGGCAATAGGCTAAGATATCACAAAACACCCTTTAGGGAGCAAAACATATCTCACACTACTCTTAAAATTTCAGGTTATAATCAAACGTCAGTTCAATCATATTCGAGTGGCAGCTATCATCAGACGTGCAGTCTCTCCAACCAAAATGTACTTCCTTCTTGGCTACACAGAAGAATTATTAGCCAACTGGCTGCAATGTCCTGTCACTTTGGAACTCCAGACCGTGGATAGCTTCAAAGATGTTGTATTTAAATATATTTAGTGTTGTATTATTGTATGTAGTGTTATCTGTTATTAGCTTTAATATAGTGAATGTATAGTTTTAAACTTATTTTATTTGTCAATCTATCCCTATATATCCATTATACCTATCGCGTCAATTTTAGTGGCAAATTGATTAAATTCATGAAGGTAACATAGCCATTGCCACTACCTGATAAAGGATTAAAGGACATCATCCATGTTTCATACATTTTTGGTCCAAATACAAAAAGCCTAGCAAAAAAAATCGTGTAAAAAACAATGTTGCAAAAAAATTTTTTTTTTAAAGATTGCGCTATAACTATGCATTCAGTTTCATGGAAGTCTAAATCTATTCAAGAACTCCACCTCATCGCTGCCTGGCAATATTCCCAGAAGGCTGGCCGCATTACCACGCACGGCAATGTTTATTATTAGTGGAAAATAGTAGCCAGTCTTATTATTACTCTGATATAAGTAGTTAAGATGTTCACTCGTTTATTTAAAAAAAAAATGTGCATTACAACAACTTTTGACCTCAAATAAAACCGAGGGCAATGGTCTTACAACTTTGCTACCGTAGTAAAAAATTATAGCAAGAATTAGTTCTAACAGAATCATGTACTTTAATGCTTTGGCCGACACTTTCGAAATTTGGACCCAATTTGCATGACATCCATTCGCCCTCCCCGGCGAATAGTATGGTAATGTGCTATAACAACAGTTTAGGTTTTATTGCATTTTCGGATGTTAGAGCATCGAATACACATTGTAATTTTTTTTTGTAATTTTTCAGTGGATATTTTTGAAAATACAATAATTCCCATAGGTCCATAATGAACATAACAATTGTATTCAGTTAAATTAGAAATAGAATTTGTACATGAATAATACCGTAAACGATAATGCAAAGTTATTTTTTTCCGTTAGTATCGGTAATGCCTTTTTAATAATAATGTTTTTTACCGTATCATACAGATAAAATTCTAAAAGCAACTTGTTTTACATTGAAATATTGCAATTCTGTTGGAACGCAATGCAATAACACACTACTATTTTGGGTAGTATTAGCGGAGCAAAAGCGCTCGCGTATTTTGTTTCCTTTTTTATGAAAGGGATAGTACAATACCCCGCCGGTTGGCACGTGCTGTTTGTTTACGCGATCATTAGTTGCATTATTGTATCCGTAAGTGAAATGTTACGTCAGCTGATATTGTTTTTCTTAATATTGTGACATCGATGTTAAATTGGTTTTATTATTCATAATACTTATGTGACACTGTTGCAAATATGAAAAGGAATGTTTATAAAAATACCCGTACGAGAAGGATTTTGGACTTTTTATTGGATAATGTTGAAGGTGAGTTCTGTGAAACTTAAAAAAAATGTTGCAATTTTTTTTAGAGAATCAATCTGCTGCTGCAGGATTATCGGCTGAAGAGAAAATTATTGGCGAATCTAATAAATTAAGTGTTGAGACTGTTGATCGGAGTAATAATGATGGACTTACAAAATCATTCTACAATTTGCGTGGTACGTAAAATTAAAATTAATACACTACCTATACTTACTTGCTTGCTACTTATTGTCAGAGTGTGGGTTATATTTTTATATTATGATTTTCTATTTTTCAGATACACCATCTAAAAATTATGATGAACGTGATGAAAACAGCGACGACGATTTAGCTTCCGATGATGTTGGTAGTTTATATAAGCAACCAAGTTCTAATAATGAAACAAGTGATTCTCGTTCAGAGAGTACTACTTCGAGTTTAGGGGGAGATATTTTGAATTGTCTAAATAAATTTATTGATTCAAGAACAACCCGTTCTCCATCAGGTTTTTCAAATCTATCTTTGATATTAGAAAATGTTGACTTTATTGCTTCACCTACAGATATTTATAGAATGAAACATGCAAGTACACATACTCAGCATAATAATAATAAGATTTCCGTTTTATCTGACGTTAAGCTATCTACTTCTACACCAGAATGCGGCAAACAATCATTCCATTCGCAATCAGATGGAAACATTCAAGATCAGACATTGCAAATGAACCAAGACGACGATACTGTTGCGGAACGTACTTTGGAAGAAATGTCTATAGTTATTGAAATAGAGGAATTAATTACGGAAAATAATGAATCAAATGAAGCCAACAATAAAAATAATCATGACATGCAGTTGATGTTACAATATGATAGATTCAGTCCACCTTTTGCAAATAATATGCCAGAAAATGTTCCTTCTCCTAGTAATGCTGACGCACAAGAACCACAAAGTGCTATTGAAGAAGTGGTCCAAGCCCAGGAATCGTCTTCCGTAATGGAAATTGAGAATATTGCGATGAATGATGGGTTGTCTTCTATTCCTGGGACTAGTTTACATAAATCAACAAGAAAGCGGTCACGTAATACAGGTGAATGGAATGACAGTAAATGCAAACTATTTAAAAACTCAGGACAGGCTTATGTAGGTGCACGATCCAAAAAATGTTATACTGCAAAAATTATAGGACCACCTTGTTCTTGTAAAAAGAAATGTGGCGACATTTTTCCAATAGAACAAAGGCAACAAATATTTAATAAGTTTTATGCATTGAAAAGTCACGAGCTTCAATGGCAGTACATTGCACGACATGTTGAAGCAAAACCTATAAAAAGATTAACTTTAGACCGTCAAAATAACAGGACACAAACAATAATATACAATTTTCCTGCAGCAGAGTCTTTTACTCAGGTTTGTAAAGTGTTTTTTCTAAACACTTTAAAAATATCAGAACAAGTTGTTTATACGGCGATAGAAAAGATAAAGAAAGACGAAAGTTTAACTGATTTAAGAGGAACTCATTCAACAAGGCCACATAAAGTATCTCAATCTACAGAGGAAAGCATAATGACTCACATCAAACTCTTTCCTTCTGTAGAATACACACACTACATTAGACAGCAATCAAAGAGACAATATTTATCACAACACCTCAATATTTCGAAAATGTATAGATTATATATAGATTGGTTCCAACATCAAGGCTATACTTCCGATCAAAAGGCATCAAAGAGGCAATATGAAACTATGTTTAACACAAAGTTTAATTTTTCTTTTTTCAAGCCTAAGAAAGACTTGTGAGGTACTTGTTCGCGGCAAAGCGGACCCAGTAAGAAAAGAAGGTTTGGAAGAGAAATACAATCAACATGTGGCAAGGAAGAATAAGGTACGACAGATAAAAGAAGAAGAAAAGGCTTCTGTGGACCCAAGTAATACGACTGTAGCTATTTTTGATCTAGAAAAAGTAATTAGTATACCTAGATCAGAAGTAGGTATTTTTTATTACAAAAGAAAATACCCAGTATACAATTTTACAATTTTCAATTCTCTAAATAAATCAGGTCACTGTTACGTATGGCACCATTCTATCGCCAAAAGAGGGTCTATAAAAGTTGGTAGTTGCTTGGCACAATTCATCAAGGAAGAAAAACATAAAGGTATCAAGAATTTGTCTTTCTATTCAGATGGAGGTTCAGGGCAAAATAAAAATCGGTATGTTTTTGCTTTATACCTCCATGCAATAAAAGCCTGTGATATGGAAACTATAACACATAGGTTCTTCGAAACTGGACATAGCCAAAACGAAGGCGATAGCATGCATTCATGCATAGAAAGAGCTTTAAAAAATAAAGTCCTTTAAGTATAAAGGACTTCCATATATTCCTTCCCTTCCCATATATTCATATATTCCATATATTTGGTCTGGAGTACCAGACCAAATATATGGAGTAATTTTAAATGCGAAGGTGGGAGGCAACCAGTATGCTGTTAAAGAAATGGAACAGATGGATTTCTTTAATATTAAGGATCTCACTATCGGCAAAAATTGGGCTATCGATACACTAGGCCGAAAAGTTAAATGGAACCATGTAATGGAAATAAAGATTTCCTGTTCTGAACCAAATATTGTACAATATAAATACAACCTTGAGGATGAATACTTGAAGTTAAATACCGAAGTTCAAACTCGGTCAAGGAGAGGATATAGACTATCCGAAGTTATTACAGAAAGAAGATTGAAACAAGCTTACAATCAACCACTTCCAGTGAGCAAATTTTTGAAGGAAGACTTATTAAGTCTATGCAGAACTGAAGCTATACCTCGCAATTATCATCCTTTTTATAATGCTCTCCTAACTTCTGATGATAATAATATAATAGAGGAGTCTTCGAACTCTGAATCGGACTGTGGTGACGATTAAATTAATAAGATTCTTTGAACTAATATTTGATACCTACGTCCTACCCAACAGGAAGTCTGACTGATTCCTATTTGTGATATTAACATAATTTTGCTTGATTTTTAAGAAATAAAAGTTATTTTTAACAAAGAAATCAGCATTTTATTTCATAAATATTATTTATGATTATTATTTAAATAAAACATGCAGTACGAATATCAACTGCCTCTAATATTGTATATTATATGTAATTTAATTAATTTGTACTGTATTATTTGATGAAATATTGTATTTGCAATATAATATTACTAATAATCAGTTGACACTATATATTGATGAATAGTTTTGCAAAGTAATATTACCGTAGACATTATCACATGTATTTCCCCGAATAATATGGTAATGTTCATTTGCCGTAAACATTTTTAGCTCTATATTTACATGAACAATACTGTAATGCATTATTACTGACCACAACAGCAATGGGAATAACGCGAATAATATGGTAATGATACATTGCGTGCTATACTTTTTATCTACAATTTCAGTAAAATGTTTTTCTTAAATTACTTTATTCCAATAACCTATTAAAATAAAATTAACATAGAAATTAGTCTGTACAAAAATTAGCTTTCTTTTGACATAAAAATTATTGCCATACAATCTACCTGCACTGAGATATGAGCACAAAACAGTTATTTCCTTCTCCTGTAAAATCTAGAATTTGCGATTACCATATTATTCGCCGGGGAGGGCGCATTGAGACACAGACCCCTCCGTGCCTCGGAGAGCACGTTAAGCCGTCGGTCCCGGTTGTCATACTAACATCTATGGCAGTCGTTAGGGGTAGTTGGAGCCCTTAATTAAAAATCCGACCGGTCTAACTACAGAAATTCGATATCGCCCATGGGTTGCGAAGGTTAGATGGCAGTCGCTTCACGGAAAATATCGAAGTTCAGCCAAATCGCAGTTAGACTGGAAAGCCGACCCCAACCGCGCTGGGAAAAGGCTCGGTGAATGATGATGATGCATGACATCCATTACAAAATTACTCCAACTCGACGAGTAATTTTGTAGACATTTCAACAGGAATAAAATGAAAAAAAAAATTAAGGACAGATAATAAATAAAATTCCAGCAATAAAATTCATCTTATAATTTTTGATTCCTTCAAATATACATCATGTATCAACAAACTGAACAGCGAGACGCGCACACAAACACACGAACGTGCATACCATCACTCACACTTACGCACTGCTCTAACACTTAACGAGCCGCAACAGAACTGCCCAAACAATTTGTACTTTATAAAGGACGCCGCTCGATTTTGTTATCTATAAATTTTTTGTCTTAAAGTGGACAAAATCGAACGGTGTTGGTTGGTATTTATATAGAGTGCTTAATACATTCCATTTTTTTATGTGACTATTTTGTCTTAATTTTTCTTATAAAGGGTGGCGTTCAGGTAAATTTGTATTGTGTCTATCACAGTGTCGTAAAGCATTTGTCCTTACATACTAGTGAGTTAAATGTTGCGATCTTATCATTAAATCACCATAAAACACATTTTTCTATAGTAGTTTAAGGGGTTTCAGAAAATATTACTTTAATTATCATGATATTAAATACCTACAGTCTTTCATAACGAGCTAAGTCGGTGCCATTGGAATGTGCATACTATAGCTGTGTTTGTTCTCTGTCTGCGCAGAAGTCCAAACGGCTGAGAATTATGCGACGGCTCGCTCGTTGTTTAAGCATTAATTGTTAGCGAAATTACATATTTACAAATTAAATAATACACTCAACATGAAAGGCTTTCATTGGTTAATTCGACAAAACTATACATCGTTGAAGCTTCCAGACTTGGCCAGTTAATTATTTATCCGCCGGGATTATTTAAACGGTGAATCTTGAATATTTACATGATGAAAACATATAATACACATATGTACAAAAAAAACAAAAAATGATGCAAGTAATACATAATTATGAACATGTATGCAATATAAAAAGGTTAAGATTGAACGACAGGTCGTGTGAGGTTTCAACGATGCTAACACAATAACTATTTAAACAATGTTGGATGGCTTCAATTTTGTCAAGCAATAGATATATCTAGAGTGGAATATAACAAATGTAATATGCAATATAAATTCTTATTCCAATGCTAGACAGCTTACACTATTTAAGTAAAAGTGTCCATCAAAATTCTATTAAAAATAAAGAGATCATAATTATGTTCTACAAATAAGAGTAAAGTTGTTTGCAATAAAGCTTCATATTATTCGATATTTTATGCATCGTGTGTGTTCTGTTGGTTTGTTTGAATACTGTATAGCAGGCTATCACGTCAGTATTGGGAATAGAAATTATTAGTTTTAACAGTTCTGAATAGATACTGAAGTCTTGTTACCAAAAAACACTCGATTTTAACAGCTCTATATAAGTAGATGACATGACGCACAAGTAATCTGACACTAGTCTATGGTCTGAGTAAGTAGTTTTTTTACTGCATTATTTATGGTATAGTTCTATAAACGTCGTAGTGTCACTAGAAAAATTTGCTATTATCCCAAAGTTGATTGTTCGTAACTAAATATTATGCATCGTAATATATTGTATTATTTACCGACATAATAAATTCAAAATTACCATACCAACACAGTATTTTTTGAAATGGTAACACCGAGTTAAATAGTCGCGACTAGGGCATGGGAGGGGTCTCACTAGTCCCCCTGCAGTCTCAGATCATTCAGACGGACGTTAGACGAAAGTTGAAAATTAAAACGAACTAAAAAGATCGCCTGAAAGATCTGGGGCAGTGTGTAGGCTGCTTTAAGGCAACACTATGTAAGACTAGTGTAACTCATATTTATGCTGAGATAACCCGAATAATGTTCCAGCGTCACGTCCGCCAGTCTTAAATACATACCTACATTAATTTACACGAGATAGAACAAACCATGATATGATTTTATATTCTACTGTACTTAGAAAAATTATACAGCGTCCAGCAGTAAAATTTGATTCGTATAAAACTTCATTTTTAACACCATTTATCCTAAAAGTAATAATTCAATATACCCTTTTATATGATTTGGCTCAATATTTCTTTACAATACATCAAGACAGATTACAATCACATTAGTAACATTAAAAATTAAATACAACAGCACCTGTCGTTTGATATAATATAATAAGTAAAATAATATAATATATACGTACTGAATAAAATATTCAAAACCTAATTATGGTCAACGCACATCAGACTGACTTCAGGCCACATTGAATTTACCAGTCATATATCCACAGAATATGGAATATAGAGAACTTGCGCTTGCGCTGACCATCTTTCGACATACATAATTTCGATAATGTTGACATAAAAAAAATAATAAGCGTAGATACAATTATACAGTGGTCCAAATAGTATATTATTAAATACAATATTAAGCGATTTTAACCATGTAAATATTGCTAAACCGACGATACAACTAATGCTTTACAACGAGAACCTAGGAGATCAACCTATTGCCGAATTCAGAGCGACGCAGTCAAACTCTTTGATGACGTCAATGTGACGCTGCCAAACTTTTAGCTGACGTGAAAGTCACGCTGTCAAAATATTCGCTACTGTTGAGCGGAGGGACTAACCTAGATTTACAAGTTATAGGATATCAATAAGAGCGACAGAATACTTTAATGACGTCAAAGCAACGCGATAGGTAAAGGTATACTATAATAGCAACTGCACCGCTCCAACCTTGTATTCAAATTCGAGGCTTAAAATGTGATATGAATAAAATGAAAAGACGCAAAAAAAAACGGCGCCGACTACCAGCCATATTAACCTAATGAAATTATATTGAATAAAAAGTCGCAATGTCAATCCCATCAGTCGCCAAAAGTACTATTGGAATCTTACTTTTGACAACCAGGGAGATCCGACACCGAGACCCAAATGATTACCGCCAAAGTTATTTTCCCAATTATTAAAAATTCTTGTATTACAGGGTTGATTCGGTGCCGTTGCCGAGCTATTATAGTATGATTTTACCTTATGTCTGACGTCATCAGATAGACGCCTTACTGAATACCGACTTCAGCTATCGTCCCTAGTTGACTTTGACTCGGCTTGACGATCAGCTTCGTTTGAAGGTTTGACATTTAATAATTGTGTCGTTGCAACACTGAATGGAATTTAAATAAGGACGCGTTCTAATTTCAAAATATTAATTAAGTTACTTTTTTAAATTAGCTAAATATACAAGGGATTATTTTTTAGATTAATTAAATTTTTCAATTGCATACTACACTACCTGTCAACCCAACGATCAGAACCGCCGTTGAACAATAATAATTATAAATTGATCTTTTATCTGTTTGAATTTATTTTCATTGGTTTGCAAATAAAATTAGTTACGCCACAAAACGAATTCCCAGTTATAACCCGAGCGACCCAAGAATTATTTCACATATTCAGATCATTATTCCTTGAATTCACAACTCTTAGAGCGTTTTTTGTGAAGCGTTTCCCACCAGCGTGCGGATCTCGCCCGCAATGCTTGTCGATGTCAATGACAAATATTATACGATAATGAAATGCGTTTAAAGTCGCGCGCCGGTTGCTATGGTCACGGGGCTAGTCACGAACTGATTTGACGTTGATATCGACACGCATTGCGGGCGACATCCTCACGCTGGTGACAAAAAGCATGACAGGAAAAGTGCCCTTTCTCTATCACACGTACTCTTACCGACTAACGATACGGCACTAAAACAGAGAGAACCGATATTAATTAGTTGGTAACCAGTACACCTTAGATCGCTACTAAATTATTCAGCCTTAGACACTAACCAGATCAAAAAATATCGTACAATTGCATGTTGATCTTAAGATGGAATTAGGTCAACGTTTCAAGTAATCTACCGACATTCTACGAATATTTGTACTACTCCAGTATGCTATGCCCAAATACATTAAAACATCGAATACACGGTTTACATCTAGGTTTTAATCTTGTGCTTAACTAAATAATTCGAGAACCACTCTATCCGTTAGTGAAAGCAGCGTGAAAATTGGTGCATTAGTTTTTGAGTGTTTCGCGATCAGACAGACGCTGCGGAGGACTTTGAGTTTCACCGACAGACGCCTCCGGCAAAAAAATACTAAATTAAAACGAAATGCACGAAAAATTTTGATCATGAACGCGAATACTGTTTGGACAAAATTTATAACTTACGATTATTTTAGTAAAATGGAATTCATATGCCAGTCCTTTTTAAATATGAGTACGGCCCCAATCGTCACAGATTAATATATATCCTAATTAAATCTAAAACGGAGACAGACCGCAGAAGACCATTTCGTAAAAAATAACACTAAGCTAAACTCTCAACTCACATACACAGAAGTAAGAAATAGGGGGGTGGGGGGTGGGGGGTGGGGGGGGGTATACTTCCTCGCTGAATAGTTTGTTGTTTACTTTGATGGTAGATTAACCTAACACCGACTACCTACCGCCTTTTGTTCACGACACAGCACGCCATTACAGCAACAATCGAACCGAACGCCATCTTTTCTAACTACACCATCAATATTCCATACCTAATCAACACTAAACGATCAGTGAGACATACAACCAAGAAGTTTCACGTAACACTGGAGATTCTGCACGCATTAAAATCCTAAGTTTCTAGTAACTTGCAATTAAACACTCTAAATTTTAATATAACAGTTCAAGATTATTGCAGTTGAGCCTTAATTCTACTCAATTAAGGCACTATGACGATATATATTGCTATTTAGGTTAACAAATTGAAAAAGATACCACAGTACCGATTCGAATAGGAAATCCAGTTTCTGAGGTACCAAAATCACTCGTTTCATTGGACCTTCGAACCGGACCGAGATTACATGTGTATTTGGTCTTTCGAGCCGGACCAAGAATACACTTGTAGTTGGTCTTTCGAGCCGGACACCCAGATTGCACGTGAAAATGGTCCTTCAAACCGGATACGACTGCTCTAAAGTTATTTAAAATTTTAAGGAAAATATTATATTCCAAAGCCTAAATGGGCGCCATAAATGCATGGTACTGATTAAGGAAAACCTCTAACACAGCGACTACTTTCTACGCAACGTATATACTTATAGGTTATATTTGAATATTTTAAATACTAGATAATAATCTGCAGTTTTACACTAAACTTCTTGTTAAGACTTTGTATTAATAGACACACAATAACCTTTACAAATTATATGTAAAAGAAAATCCTAAACATCACAATGTGTACATCTCGAACGCGGAAGATACGTATTCCTGAATAAATGATGATACCCCTCTTATCATCAAAATCACCATCACAATACAAATATTATCACTATCACTTATGATATTAATAATATGGTAACCTATTGAAATCTCGAATTTATGTTACCCGAATCTTAAAACCCCGAAAACGGTTGGGAGAACTTTTAAAAGACAGATGTAATGAATGATAACTTTTTTAAATTCCCTTTTTAATTACCCAGATGAATCAATTTCCAGGTGCGCTAAAACCAAATTTTCAATTGCCGGCGAGTGCCAGAACCGACTATTACAGATAGGTTAAGGTTATTCAATTAAATATTAAATAAACAAACTGATTTATGTTGGCAAATGACTAAAATACCGAACAAAATTGCAAACATTCAATTATTTATTAAAGGATTTAGTTTTTCTGGATATCGTTTATTTTAATTTAAAAAATCTTGATTTTAAAAATCTGGATACTGTTTGTCTGGATATCAATTAACTGTATTTAAAAAAATTGTGTTGTAAAAATTGGACTTTCGTGCATATGGATTACGGTCATCTGGAGTTTGTGCATTTAGATTTCGTGTGTCTGGAACTCATTCATCTGGATTCTAAAACGTCGTACAAATGAATAAATGGGCAAATGAAATTCGGAGTTGCGAAAACTTCGAAATTTGTAAAAACGAGATTATGAAAAAATGTCCAAACGTTTTTGGGATTATGATATTCGGAATATTAAAATTCGGGATTAAGATAGGTAACCTAATAATATTGCACACATGTGATGTCTCATTAGGCAGTGTTAGATATAACAATGGTATCTCTATAAAATGTTACAATAAGATAATTAAGTATCAAAAATAATTCGAATATTCTATTACATTATTAGATTTATGATAATTATATTACAAACAGGGGGCGTACCGCCTTTGCTATAGCTATTGCATGATATATATTATCTATTTCAATAGCTTTAAAATACAAGACAATTGGTGAATACCATTCTGTAGGCACGAATACAACTGTAGTTTTTATAGGTTCTATGAAAAATGTATTTAAAATTACTATTTACTATTTTTTTTATTGGAAGCAATGAATAAGGACGATATTCCCCGATCGTGTACATTACCAATTAAATCACGAGCTGCATGCCATTTAAACCGACCTCCATTACAGTATATGAACAACTGCCGAAAATATATACAATATGTATCTCAAAAACTTTAGCCTTGGGCTGGACTCGAAGCAGCGGCTGATTCCTTTCGGGGACGAATGTTCTATCGACCAAGACGTAGTTAGTTCCTCAACTAGTGCTAGATGGCGCTCTGGCGACGCCGTAAGTCGCGATATTAACAGAATTTGCTCACAAGATGTCTTGGGCTAATGGTGTCTTGGTCAGTTGGTAGAACGTTCAGCTCAAGACTATAGTTTTTGTGATTCATATTGCAAAATGATATTCAAGTTTGCCAGTAAAAGATTTTTCTCATAACAGTAATGTTGATCGGTTATATTGCTTATAATATCGAGCCATTTCTCGACTGATTCACATACACATGTATTTAAGAACAAGTGCAAGGCTTCACATTATTTGGAAGGTGGTTATCGCCTTTAATTGGTTCACAAACGTTCACAACTACACTATATACAGTTTTGCCACACAACTATTAAACCAACTCGTTGAGTAGTTATAAAGCAGTGTCTAAACAACAAATCGTCTCACTGATCCCCAAACACATACCAACGACGATTGATCGCCCGATCAGTTGGTCGACTGATCGATCCTCGTGACTTGACTACCGCACAATCACGTGCATTGCATAATTATCCCAGAATTAAAAAATATCACCTAAATAATATACAGTGGAGGAATTTATTTCACTAATTTATTTAATGGACGTTTGATACTTTCACGTGGAATGAGGACGTACATGTGTTCGTTTAAAAAAAATTGTAAGACCTAAATGTCATAGAAAAGAAAAAAAATACACACTAAATAAGTGTAGCACTAAGTTCAATAATAATAACAGTAACAACTGACAGAATATAAGGAAAATGAAAAAAAAAAAGATAGATATAGAAACGAGTTCGTGAAATTATATATATATTTACTAGGAATTAAAAAAAAACTAAATCCTAAAGACTTATATAATATTATATTTGCGCATATTTGCATTAAATAACTAATGAGACTAACAGTTTGTGCCTGTAGAAGATTCAGCCATACTTGTTGAAAGTGGTTTAAGCCAAAAAACGTGTCTCAAAGTTTAACAACAAACATGTGACGTCACCTTATACATACTAATCGCCCAGAATATTAATCTCAACAAACAACCAATGTACTTTATTATATTGTATTCCTCAACTGTATAATACCTAACTAAGCGTAAATATTTCATGTCACAATCGAATGAAAAAATATGCTTTTTATATTTTACGATTCTATTACAAAAAATTATTGACACAATAAGCGTAGATCTCAATTTTAGTTCATCCGATATTTTATTGAATCAATATTATTTAAAAAATTACAACTAGATTATAACAGATTCGTTTACAGACAAATTGCACTGCCTCTCGTCACGCACTTACAATAGTACTTTTTACATTATTGCATACCTTTTTGATTTCTAATCGAGTTTAACTTCATGCTATTAAACTAATTTAATACTACACTAATGTCCGTTATCTATTCACTGAAAGAGCTACACTTTGTCCACTCGATAAATGTCCTTTTGAAAGGACACGGTTGGATTTTCAAAAGTGATCTTTAATAAAGTACCCGGCGATAAATATTGCACATCGACCTTTGACGCTCTACGAAGCCGAAATTAGCCGATTGTCGCTTTCCAAAGGTCGATGTGCAGTTTATGAAACTGTTAAAGAGGTGTATTAGAACAAGAGCAGATTTACCTAGTTCATACCTAGTAGTCCTAGATAATACCTAGTTCTGTGCAGTTTCATACACTACTTTATCTAACCTCATACGTTTAGGCATTTTGACGGTATGGTCGACAGACCTTAGACTGTTATTGCAAGTAGAATGTGGCGCATACTTAATAATCTCTAACGTCATACGTAGGAGACATCTAGATAATACAAAAAGGCGTGCCGAGAACGTACGAGTACCTTCCATAATACTCGACCAATAGCTAGTTGCGCACACGCACCTCCCTATAATTAAACTAGCCAATTACCAACAAGCAAATAAATCGTAGGTAAAACATAAGTATAGGTATTTATACTAGTTCTATTGTTCAAAGCCACGCCTGCCTAAACCTGTTTGTATCATCAGGAATGTTCTAGCTACTTGTATTCATTATTATCGAAATGCATTCGCTTTTATAATAATGAATACAAGTACCTAGAACATTCCTGACGAATCTCATCATAATGTACTATGATTCTATCAACTGTGTGTCTACAAAAATTAAAATAACTTTTTAATTAAAACAATGGAAAATATGATGTTAAATCTAAAATAATTGCAATGATTTCGCTAAATAGAAGACATTATAAACGTCGACATATGTTTCACCTACTCACGAGGCATTATCAAGACTGTCAATTCGAATTTTTCAACATGAGAGTAGATAAAATATATTAAAACTAAAGTACTTCATGTATTTATATGTTATGCCCTTATTGAAATTCCAACCGTCTTGTCATAAGATGACACTAAACGAGTAGACAGAGTAGGTTATTATTAGAATTACAAGTTCACAATTGAAAGTGTGTAATGGTTTTGTTACCCTTCAAAGCAATACTTTATATAACATACTACTTTATATAACGTTCTACATAGGGTTGTCGATATCTCTATTTAAAAACAAAAATTACAGTATTAAATGTTATCGAGTAGCTTTATTTCTATTAAATAATTTGGAAAAAGAAGAAGATTGTAGAATGATCCTAAATGAAAATCTTCGTGTTTAAGCTAAATTTGCAAGTTTCTCTGGCGTATATCATAAGCAATCATATAAAGATACGTTTAAGGGATTAAACAAAATAAATCACGAAGTATTGAATAAAACCCTGTTAAACTCAGGAGTTTAACTTACTTCTTAGGTCAAAACAGTTAGTTGACAATTACCCCCCCATTCCGCTCGTTCAATTAAACTATACAATCTAAGGTAAAATGAATTTATTTAGTCAAAAAGCTACATTAACAAAATCACGTATATTATTGAGCAAAAATACAAATTAATTATTCGGTCAAAGAGATTATAAAATACTAGTTGTACTAATAGTTCAGTGAAGAGAGAACGACGTTCGGTTTCAAATTGTAACGGTATATTACATTTAAAATTATTAACTAACGGTCGAAATCAATAAAATAACTCTCAATAGCGACACATTGAACATTTATTAATGAATTAAGTAATTTGAAAAACTTCGGTATTAAACATTTTAAGACGAAAGTGTCACAATTTGAGTTAGTTCCTTTACTGATTTCTCACGTAAATATAACCGCCTTCTGGAGACGGATTGTGTCCAAATGTAACAAAATGAATCTAAGTAAGTACTTATTATTTAAGTTATTTGTACATTAACGATTCATAAGCTAGTTACTGATATTTTATTTTGGTGTTCATTAAATTTATTGGAAAATATTAGGATTCGATTGCCTTTTATGAAAAAAGATATATGATTTTTTTTTGACTAGTTTTCAAAAATTTAGAAAGATACATGTTGTTAAAACAATACAAGATTATTAAAAATGATTAAGTGGACATCGAATTTAATAATATATTGCTAAGCAATTATTAAATGAATCTCAGGTATACGACTAGCATTTAGTTATCGTTTCATTGCATAACACATTAATGAAGAAATACATTTTGTAAGTATATTTATACACACCAAGATCAAAACACAACTCAAAAATTTGTACTTAATTTCAACACGTAAATGATTTACATTTAAGGCAGATATATTAGCAAAGATCACGTAATAATGAAAAACATTGTTCACGCGAATGCATCGTCAAAAATTATCTCAAATTTTGAGTTGCGTCTGTTTTCCTATAAAATATTTAAGTAACATCACTTTTAGTAACACTGAGTTGTAATCACTTGTAGTTATAAACTTTCGAGTTAAGTTTTTGTCGGGGGTTATTTAGTTAGTTTTTGAGTAGGGACAGTATTGTTACTGGTCGTGTGACACAATCCGCTTGTGCTCGCGGCTGTACTGCTAGTGCTTGTGTGCGTGCGAGTCGCGGGGCCGGCGCGCGCGCAGCTCGTGCTACCTGCGCCCGATCAGCCCGTTGGAGTTGCCGCTCGTGGTGGGCGACATCTCCAACTCCACCAGCAGGGGGAAGTGGTCTGTCCGATAACGTTTCTATTAGACACCCCATTTTTATACTTACTTTCATGATTAACAATAATAAAAACTAGACCATCAAGACGAGATATTTTTTGTCAACAAACGAACCATTACTGAGTTACATTGTGATAACGAGCGATTATTTATCTCTGTCCTTATCACTCGTACGCAGTAATGACGTAAGTTAGTCGCCGAGAGCTGTCGTTGCGTGTTTCGTGATACCTACAGGAAAACATTTAGTACCGTTGTGCTCAACTTTTATACATGTCATAAATAATAAGTCTGATTCAGACTTTTCCGATAAATCTTCTTTGTCTTATCAAATAACAGCGATTAGAAAAGGAAATTAAAAATAGGTATAATCATTTATTCAAATAAATTTAAAACATTGTTTAAATTTTGAATTTAGCTGGCCTTACTTTAGTTAAAAATCAAATTAACAAGCAATCAACTATTTTTCAAGCGTGAAATCGTCTACGCATCCCATCAAAATCGATACAGTAGTTTCAGATCACCATCCCAAATATATTTTTTTTAAATTACTAGCTCATTATTACCGCGGTTCCACACGTGTGATATAGTTTACCCGTTCAAACAAACAATTTATGTATTTCAAAGCAATGAGATTGCTTAAACTATTCTTAAAATATTAAGAAAGTTTCGAGTCCCGCCGATGACATCAGTTTTTGTGATCTATTTATAATTTCTTTCTTAATATTTTAAGAATAGTTTAAGCAATCTCATTGTTTTGAAATACATAAATATATGGATTTGGTATGGATTCATCTAAAAATTCAGTGTTTAAATATCGTTGTAACACGATACACTGGTACCGTTAGTTCGGTAGAACTGCGGTAGGTGGATCCAACGCTAACCTTAATAGCACGATGTAGAAATTATGAATATGATATGAAGCAAAAATTCGATCTCGTCGGTATTGGTCATCGTAGCTCAGTTGGTCAGAGCACTCCCCCTGTTAGGGAAAGGCCGTGGGTTCGAGTCCCACCGATGACATCAGTTTTTGTGATCTATTTATAATTTCTTTCTTAATATTAAACAAACAATTCTTTCCTCTTTATTATATTAGTGTAGCTAGAGATAATTGCAATACCTGAAGGTACATGAGGATGCGGACATCCAACCACCTTATGCTCTCGGAACCAGTCCTGCGACAAGGGACCCAGTAGTCCTAGCGGTGTCATTGTCTGTTTACTGTAGAATATGTAGTCAATTATACCTTTGAAGTCAAATCTGGAAATAATACATACAATATTGTATTGACGATCTGTGCTAGAAGAGTCACATTGACTTAAGCATGTATTTGTTGCTTAGCCCCATCCTATCAAAGAAATGGGGGCCGTTTAACGCAGATATATTATTGCGGTTATTTCCTTAGCGACTTATTAAATTTGAGTTTGAATTACGTAAATAGTTACCGTAATTCAAATTCAAATCGATGTATACAAAAAATTTGGCGCAGCAAAGTTATCGATAGACATAGTGAAGCATAACGGGCTATCGACGCAGGTTCAATACATAGGCTGACACGATAATTTATTATCCCATTTTGAATGTCCCCGATTTAATCACAGTGAATGCGGTATCAAATGACTGACAAATGTATTTTATTACCCAGCTACAATATGCTGCAACGAATTCCCAAAATTTTGAGTTAAGCCAGTTTAACATAGCTCATTGGTAACAATAACTGCATTAATGGAACGATTTTAATTAAGTCTATAAATGATTACATGCTACTTGTGTATAAGAAAAAGCAATTATTTGGAGTTAAGCCAGTCTAGACAACTCACGTGTAATTTGTATAAGGCATGATATCCTCGCTGTACGCGCTCGCCAGCTTGAAGTTGTGAGTGAACTCGTGCTCAGAGCCGGGCATGCGCCGCAGCGTGCCCGCGTAACCCAACTCCTTGAAGTCGCGGTGCTCCGACGACACTCGACCCGCCGACAGGAACTCCACCACACCTGCCAATTTAACCAGTATAAGCCGCGCACCATGTGATGCGAGTGGGATAGAACCTTGTCACAAGAACCACCCCGTGACGTCAACAAAACAGTATTGTAGATGATCTACGTCATTATGACGTCACCAACATGGCCGCCAATCCAATTGTCATATTGCGCGGCTTATAGGTACGTTTAGGTAGATTTAAAAGAACTAGTTATCCCAGCGAGCTTTGTATCGCATCAAATATATAAAAAAGAAAAAAAAACCGTTCCTAAACTTCTACGAATATTTTTTATTATTAATTATAATTGAAAAACGCGACGGACGGACAGACAGACAAACTGTCGTATTAAATATATAGATACTCCTAGAGCGCGACGGTGGTAGACATTTTTGGGTACTTAGGTGTTTTATTTATTTTTTAATGGAGGAGGTTCTCAATTCGAATGTATGTTTTTTTGTTTGTAACCTCATATCTTCCGCTTCCTTAGTGGTCCCATATCAATTTAGTCCCATACCGGTAATTTGAAGTTGGTTCATGTGTCAATATTTGACGTGCTTTTTATATTTTAAGGTTCGCAAAATTGACGCCGCCCCGCCTGATGATAAGCTGTGGCGACGTCTGGCTAAATTGTGGGCGACTCTCATAGTTTTGTGTTAGTGTTTAAGGCAACCTGAAAGTTTGTCACATTGCTCAGAGCAATATAGACCTTGGTGGTGGGTTGCGATTATTTTATACACCATAATTTTAAACCATTAAAAAAATACTAAAGCATTTTTTTGCCAGGTGCTAACAAATATATTTATTAAATGGAAATGATTAGCTGACAGGTAGAAAATACCACCAATGTCTGTTTTTTTTAGAACATAAATTTTTATCACCTACAGCAAAACTGAAAGATCTTGAACTGGCTATAATCTAAAAGAGATGTATATTATGTATACTAGTAATACTGACCACTATCGGGCAAAGAGTTGAAGTCCCCACACAGCAACAATTGTACGTTGTCCCGTTGTCCAGCTAAACGCAGCGTCCGCGCAGAGTCATCCAGTATGGTCCGAAGTTCGTTGCTCAACATCATGGTCTGGATCAACTTCACGTCACAAAACTCGGGGTCCCAGTGAATGTGTGCGGTGCAAACTAAGATCGGTTGACCCATCATTGATGAGTCCGTTGGAAGACCTGTAAATTTAAGATTATTTTTTTAGATTTAGGGTAGGTTGGTTTTTACTTCAATCAAGCCTGGAACGTCCTGCCTCCTATTTCCTTGCTCTTACAACCTAAGATTGTGATCTACACTACAGTAACTAACTGGGTGTCGCGTGGCTTGAGATTTTCTCGATATAATTGGCTTAGTATATCGATTAACTAAAGTCAATGTTTTTTCACTGACCACACTATAAAAAAATAACAAAATATGAACCTAATAACTGCACCGCGCAGATGGTCATTTTGCTCATAGTCAAGCAACATCACTCGGCTGGCCCGAAGCCAAAAAACTTCTACTGCAGCGAAACTTACTTAATTAGACAGTTTGCCAAGTATTTTTTTAAAAACAACTTTAAATTTGACATATGGTCGCCATTTTGAAAATAATATCTCTTTCTCTAGGTTGTATCTTGTCGGTGAGCCCGAATTTGGAACCACGCTACGTATAGCGGTTTTTTTTGGGTTGCCTCCCCTACACATAAAGTGAAAATGTTTTTTGTTTTGTCCATCTGCCCCATTGTGTGGTGGTATGATTTTATAGGTAAGTCTTTTAACAATATTAAGAAGTTGCAAAGACAACTTTTGAATTAAGAATCTCTACAAACAGGAGGGACTAATAATTTTAGATTTGGATCGAACGTGCAGTAAATACAGTACAATTATTTTCACTTGAACACTCAGGAGGTCTCAGTTTATGTCGTGAACACATTCCCGGGATAAAAGTAGCATACATTACACCTTATTACATCAGCTATCTGCCAGTGAAAGTCCCGTTAAAATCGGTCTAGCCGTGCCAGAGATTAGCGGGAACAAACAGACAGACAGACGAACAGAGAATTTTAAAAATTGCATTTTTTATGTCAGTGTCGTGTATGCATTGAGTAAACTGATAATTTAAAATTGCACACAGACATTTCAATTATTTTTTTTCTGTATGGATAGCACTAAAGCTGAAGAGATAAAATACATTTGAACGAATTTCATAGTAATTTTTTTGTTTTGAGCGATGCAATGTAATAATTAAATCAAGCCACATCTGTGTTATTCATAGTTCTACTGCAAAAATTACATTTTGGCACATTATTTTCATTACTGTTTTATACTGTAATATCCTTGTAGGATATTATGAATATGCTGCAACGTACCCAGTGTCATTTGTAATTGACCTTCCCCGATAATTATCGAGGATTTCCGAGTGCTAAAGTGGAAATAATCCTTTCTCTAGATTCTATCTAAGGTCGGTAAGCCCGAAGTTGAAACCATGCTGTAAACCTGACTGATCTCTGCAAACACAGAGTAGTACAACTAATGTTTGATTTAGTTCGAACGCGCAGTCAGTAGCATTAACCCTTGCAACTGAAACCGACTTTGTATTAATTGAATATATTTTGTTACGTCCAGTTGCACACTTACAGGCTTAAGGATTGTTGCTGTAACGTATGTACAGTAAGAAAGACTGGTCGAGTTGTAAAACGCGGTTATAAATTAGCCACCAATGCCTAAAACCACTATTCCAGCAATCCTGCTCCGTGTGAAACCAACTCAGTAATAGGATTTATGCAAATGCGGATCACAAGTTACATATATGAAGTTGTATTTTAAAGTGTATTTATTTATGCAACTTTCTAACATTCATGTAACGAGTAGTGCGTAAGTGAGGTGAAACAAGCAACTAGCAACTTATGTAATTATTTTCAAAGGTCATAGAGAGTTGGTATGTTGCTTCCACAAATATCAATTATTTATTACCTAGTGTTGACATAACTCTATATCACAGCTTTATCCTTGAAAGGGTAGATAGTAGCATTCCTTATTTAATATGTTTATGCATATCGCCTTCAGGCAAACAGGTGTGAATATGTGAACGTATGTATAATTTGATTATATTATAATACTCATTTATGAAACTTACTGTTACATTAACGAAGGGTATTAGGTAGAACACGAGTAGGTTTTAAAGAAACGAGCCTTAGCGAGTGTTCTAATACCTAGTTGTGTGCCGTTTCATACACTACCTTATCTAATCTAATCCGTTAAGTCATTTTGAAAAACACAAAATGAAGAAGATATCGGCAATATGGCGGGAAAACGCAAAAAGGCGGTTGGTCGACTTAAGCCTGTTATTGCTAGTAGAAATAGACTGTGTTATTATAACTAAAAAATTACTTTGTGATACAGATTTGCACAAAATCTCATACAAAATCTGTATCATAAAATAGCTTATTTTTTTTTATAGTACCGCTGTCATAATCATAGGCTTTATATGTCAACTCTTGAAATCATAATTCTTATTTTTCGTCATGAAATTAATAAAAGTGCATTTCGAAATGTAATTTCCAATATAATATTTATTCGTGAAGAGAAAGTGCAGAGACATCGATTACTCGCAGTTTTTAGGTTAACGGTACTCCGTAATTATAAAGACAAGCTTTAAAGAAGACACTAATTAACGAATACTTTTACGATCAGTTCCGGTTAAATATGTCTGTACTTAAAAATGTATATAAGTATTTATTTCATTTTATCTAGTACTCATATCAACAAGCTCTGCTTCGTTTGAGACTAGATGGCGTTGTGTGATATAAAAAAATAAACTACTTGACGTTTCCTGCTAGTTATTTAATTTGTGGTATTATACTAGCTTATATCCTGGACTCTGCCTTGTCGGATTTCTTGTTGCGAATTTTCGGCTCGCCGCGTGTAGTACTGTCGGTCCCGTCGGTATGGACAGTTCCTTAATATCTTACTAGTTTTTAGCTTACTCTTACTCTTACTATACTATTTCCATTTCTTTAAGCTCTCGATGACAGTTCTAATTTGATAGTTGTAGTGTTGTGACCAAATAAGTAATGATATCGATCGCATATATTTATTATATTTTGAACAAAGACAACTACAACAAAACATTCAAATATATTTTTACCTGTCGTTATAATTATTTGGTTTCATTGTCGAGTAGCCTGTACCTGCCAATACCTACTTATTTTACAACAGCTTCGAAAGTTTAAAGAAGCTTTTTAAGAACTTGGCATTATCAATCAAGAATTAATACGTGTAACATCTTGTAATGAAATATAATATTAGTTAATAAATTTGTACAAAAGTATGCGGCAGTAGTTTAGTTTCTTACATTTTGTAAAAAAATATCGGGTCTGTTATCGTGTTACGTTTATCGATAGCTGCATCCCTATCAGTTTCTCTGACTCTGGTATAACCTTGTACGTGTGTAGGCGTAATATTTATATATTTTTTAGCCGCACTTATACAAAATAAATATAAAAGTCAATCTAATCATTAAAAGTAGGTACAGATTATAAAAAAATCATCCAATGACAAGAAGGTTAAGATGTACGTATGGCGATGACGTTTTAATATAATTATTTTCGTGTCCCAATTCCGACCGCGGCCATTTGCGGTGTAATTAATTAAAGTTGTGAGACGTCAAAAACTCTTATAAACGAGTTGGGTAAATTAAAATGTAAATGAAAATTATGACAGCCGATCGTGTTATTGCAATAAGGTCACATGTCCATCATCTATAACATTGCAAAGTGTTCATGGGCATCACAAAGACCAAAAACAAAAATTTGTTCTTGAAAACCATAAGTAGGTATGATTAACTTTATTTAAATATTTTACAATTTTTTAGCTGTCCTCATTGAAGGATGCACTCGACCCGTCATTATTATATAGTCCGGTCAATTTAGACAATCGAAGGTGCATAAAGTCCCAGCAAGCTGAAAATCAGTTTTTTTTTTTTTTTTTTTTTTTTAAATATCTTTATTCACATGAAAACAATAATATACACTTACATACCGATTTACAGGCAGGCAGGTCATTCCAGTAAACACTTAGAGGCACTGGGCCTATTAAAGTTTCCTACATGACTATTTAATTTATTACAATCCTACTTTAACCTTTAACCAAAAATTTAACTTGTGTGTACACCTATTGTAATAGTTGCACTTTATACACTGTGAGACTCAACTTATAATATGCACAACACTTTAAAATTATAAAATATAGAATAATTTAGGACAATAATGATTAACATTTACAATGAAGGTAGTAAGTCGCTTTGGCGATTAACCAGTGTTACGTGAACCACAGCGACGTACCGCGGAAGGCATACCGTGATGCGCGCGGAGCGACGCTGTGGCTAACGGGGGGTCTTGCACGCCTGGTTGGTCCATGCGGCGTGTAGTCCTCGGGTGGGAACAATACGTAGTGATGTGGCAGGCGGTATGTGCAATATCTATCGATGTAATCCGCAGTATCACATCGTCCTATTTTTGAGATTAGACTATTGTGGTGTGTTTGATTAATTGAATAAAATTTATAGGTGAGTTTTAATATGTGATTTCTGATGGTCGGAAACTTAATATTAAGGTGAAGTTCCGCTAGATTTGTTCTAGGTGGCGTGTTATATGAGATTTTTAGGGCTTTGTTTTGGATCACCTGGAGGGTTTCATAATTTGTCATACAGGTGCTGCTCCACACTGGACAACCATAGGTAATGCATGGCCTTACGAGGACAGAATATATTCTCATTTTGGTTTCGGCACTTAGACAACTTTTACGGTTGAGTATTTCTCCCAACGACCCTAGTGCTTGCGCACCTTTGACTCGTAAGTTATCTACGTGCCTTGACCAATTGAGTTTACAGTCCATTGTCACACCAAGGTATCGCACTGACTTTCTCCATGGAATATTATGGCTATCAATCGTGAGATGCCTATCGGGAGGTTGTCTACAGCGAGTAAACAGGATAGCTTCAGTCTTGCTTCCGTTGAGTTTCAGCTTCCATCTTGTAAAATAATTTTGTAAGAGGTCTAGTGACAGCTGAAGTCTATCTATCACCAAATCGAGGTCGTCAGATGAAGTGAATGATGCTGTGTCATCGGCAAAACAAGCAAGGTTGGTACGGGGCTGGGTTGGGATGTCGCTAATAAATAAGACGAATAGGTAGGGGGCCAAAATGGAACCCTGGGGTACGCCAGCAGGCGCGGTATGGTGTGAGGAGACAGAACCCCCAATGTCCACATAGAATGAACGTCTCTTGAGATAGCACTGAATGATTTTCACTAGATCAAGGATGAATCTGAGAGTCTCGTCTCTTGAGATAGCACTGAATGATTCCCAGCGATATAAGTTTATGTAAAAGACCTTCATGCCACACGGTGTCGAAAGCCTTTTCCACATCTAGTAAAATCATACCGGTCGACTGCTTAAGATTCAGGTGGTGTGCGACATGTTCAGAAACTCTGGCCAGTTGGTGATTGGTTGAGAACCCAGATCGAAACCCAAACTGCTCATTTGCTTGTACATGAGAAGAAGCACTGACTACTCGTGTTAAGATAAGCTTTTCGAATATTTTACCAAGACATGGCAATAAGCTAATCGGTCTATAATTGATAGGCAACGTACTGTCTTTGCCGGGCTTCTTTAAGGCGATAACCTTGGCTCTCTTCCATCGATCAGGAAAATAACCGATCTGCAGGCAACCATTAAAGATCTTGGTCAGGAACACAATGCATTTCTGTGAAAGGTTCCTTAATAACATGTTAGTAATTTCGTCATCACCAGGACTCTTGCGTATGTTAAGGTTAAGTAGAACTTTACGTAGCTCCAGTGGTTTTATGGGGTTACTTAGGCCGCTGATCTTGTAGTTGTTTAAAATAGCCATGGAATCAAGAATCTGCGGGTCAAGCAAGGCGTCCTGCCAATGATTAGTCAGTGTCGTAGCATCTCGAAATGCCTCAGCCAGAACCTCAGACTGTTCTTCAGGGTTTGATGTGTATGTTCCATCCTCGCGCCGAAGTGGAGGGATATCCGAGGCTTTAGGCTTAAGCGATTTCACGACACGCCAAATATCCGATTTAGGATTATCAACTTTGGCCAATTTACGGTTCCATGTTCGATCCTGATACTCAGTAAGAGCCTTTTTAATTTTAGATTTGAGTGAGTTAATCAACCTATGAATGTGATTTCTTAAGTTCTCGTCACTTGCGTTAAGGAGTTGTCGGCGTAAATAGTTTTTATCGCGAATGAGTTTTTTGATAAACCTCGGCAACTTCTTACCAGTACTGGGCGACATCCTGGAAGAAGGAACGTGTATGTTTCTAGCGTTTAAGATGCACTGTTGAAAAAAGTCAACGGCGTTGTCAATCTCACGACTGGACGTGTAGACGTTGGCGGACAGGATTATATCTTGGTCCAAAGTTCTCCTAAGCTTGTTCCAATCAGTATCTCTGTATCGGTAGTAGGGCAACCCAGGTAAAATATCAATGGAACCACCTATGGTTAGCAGTACTGGAAAATGATTGGATGATAAAGCGTGAATAGTCTTGGGAACACTGACGTTCCTGACATTCATTGTCAGCGCCAAATCGGGTTTTGTGGGTTTACGATTAGTGGTGTAGTTTACTTGTGTTACCTCGTCAGGATAGTGTATCATGAAATCGCGCTCAAGCATATGCGACATAAGGATTCGTCCCCTAGTATTAGTGTAGCTACTGAACCAGTACCCATGGTTAGCGTTAAAGTCACCAATCAAAATGACATGCTTACCGACATTAAATAATATGTCTAGGTCGGCTCGAAGCAACGGCAAGTTAGGTGATTGGTATATCGAAATGAGTGTATGTTTTGCTCCAGACACCGCAATCTCCACGCCAACAGCTTCTATATTTGTAGTTTTAGGTAGGTTTATATAGAAGTGTCTTACAACTTTTTTGACAAATATTGCTACTCCCTGACCTTTAGTACCTCTATGCGTGTCTTGACGATAGCATTTGTACCCGGGTATAGATATGTTTGTATTAGTCGATAGCTTAGTTTCACAAACTGCGATTACATCTACAGACATGTCACTTACCGCCAAATCGATGAGTTCGCTTAATTTGGACCGCAGTCCATCGGCATTCCAAAATAAAATCTTCAATTCCTTGATAGAGTAATATTTTTCAGAACATAATTATAAATAAAATTTAAAAGTTCCCCATCATTCCCGTGTGGAAAAATTTTTATTCGAGGTCAAAGGTTCAAAAAATTACTTTCGCAATTTTCAGCAAAACGGTAAGTTTTATCATAAAAGTACCCTATGCAAAAATTGTAGATCTTAAAATTATCTATAAAATTTATCAAAACATTTTTTGCTACGAGCCACCGTTTCTGAGATATCTATACAGGGTGTTACGAAAGGGTTATATCAACCCGAAGCCAGCCCTATCAGCTGGTCGACCATAACCCGTTTCGATATATGGCGACCGCCAAAGAAGAAAAAAAAAGTTCATCAAAAAATTTAAAAAGATATTTCAAATCAAAACAAATGTGTCCCAACGCTACGGCTTGACGTAGCTACAACTAGACAATGAGCGCGTGGTACGTATGTACAATGCCCTTGGCGGTGGCGCGGGCGTCGCGGCGGTGTGGGCGTCCTTAAGGATTAGTTTTGTTTATGTAAATAAAATTTTGACCAACACATAGTTATGTTTACCCAGATCCTCGTCCGTGGTCCGACAGGTGCACCACGTGCAAGTAATTGTTATTAGAAAGCAAATTAGAAAAATCTTACCTGTTTCCAGGAAAGGTTAATTTCTTGTGTAACAGTGCTAAATGCGGCTTCGACTCTACAGCGTACACAGTATTTTTAGGTATAAACGCTCACGGTACAACTCCCGGGCAGCGCTCAAATTGCCTTCTGATGCTCCTACACAAAGCATCATCTCGTAATACTCTTCGTTACTGAGTTACTCATTACTACACAACACAATCACTATCACACACAACTTGACACAACTCACAAATTAACACACTAAACAACTATTTAGCTACCTCACTGCACAAAGCAAAGAATGCAACTGAACTGAGCTGTGACCTTGCTAAATGATTTTGGCGACCTACTGCCGACCGAACTTCGTGCGGCATCGCTTGATGCGAAACAGAGACAAAATGTTCCTACCAGGAGTGAGACGGAAGGCTTTTCACAGGCGCGCATTATTTGTACCTATTATTTGTACCTATTTGATGTCGAAGCAGCTGATTTTAGCTAGTGTTGTTTAAACAAGTGTGTATTTTATTCGGTAATAATGTTTTTTTTATGAACTTTTTTTTCTTCTCTGGCGGTCGCCACATATCGAAACGGGTTCTGGTCGACCATCTGATGGAGCTCGCTTCGGGTTGATATAACACCCGGTATATACAAATGGGAAATGTAATTTTTGTCCCACCCTTAGCTCTCGAGAACTGCTTATGCTACAACGATGGTTGACCCCTCTATGGATAGCCCTCGATCTGGAAGCAAGCCAAAAATTAGAAAATTTTACCTAGCCAAGGGGTCCAAAGTTATAGGCCCAACCTTGGCCGAAATCTTGGCATCCGCTCAGACACCATTCTGGTATTGGCCTATAACTTTGGACTAAGGGGTCTAGGTCAAATTTTCTATTTTTAGGCTTGCCTCCAGATCGAGGGCTATCCATAGAGGGGTCAACCATCATAATATAAAATAAAATAAAATAAAATAAATATAATAACGTTTATTATCTTTGAAATTTTCAGAAAATTATTTAGATTCGTCAGAAGTTGGTGTGACTCTACCGAGGGTTCCAAAATGCAACGAGACTGAGAAGAGCCCTCAAGAAACTGAGCTCGGCTTTTTTCAAAATATTTCATCTTAAATCCAATACAGAGTTATTTAGAAAGGAGCAATTCGTTACGTTGTTACAACCAGGCCGCCTTGTCATCTAAGAAATCATTAATACTATAATAAGCTTTATGGCACAATTTACTTTTTATTAGTTTTTTAAATTTATTGACAGATAAATTTGCTATTTCGGTTGGCAATGTATTGTACATTCGAATAAAGTTCCCCGCAAAAGAATTACTCACTTTATGAAGCCTAAATTTAGGAACAGCCAGTTTATCCTTATTTCTTAAGTTTAGATTATGATTATCACCTTTTTCACAAATTTACTTTTGTTCTTGTGGGTATACAATAAAATTTCATAAATATACTGTGAATACACTGTAAGGATGTTAATATGCTTAAACTTATCTCTTAATGACTCCCGAGACCCCATTCCATAGATAGTCCGGATAGCCCTCTTCTGCAACACAAAGATGCATTCAATATCGGCAGCGTTACCCCGCAGTAGTATGCCATATGTCATGATACTGTGGAAGTAGCTGAAGTAGACAAGACGCGCCGTTTTAATGTCTGTAAGTTGTCGGATCTTTTTGACAGCATAGGCTGCTGAACTAAGCCTGGCCGAAATTTTCCCGATATGAGGCCCCCATTGCAATTTGGAGTCTAACGTTATGCCCAGAAAGACAGTGTCATCGACCAATTCTATTATATCATCCCTAACCTTAACACTGGCTTTAACAAGTCTTACATTAGGTAAGGTGAATCTTACACATTTAGTTTTATTTTCATTTAATAATAAATTATTAGCACAAAACCAGTGGACTATCCTAGAGAGGGCAATGTTTACATCGTCAAGTTCGCGCTGTCCACGTTTAACTTTAAATATTAAAGAAGTGTCATCAGCAAACAAAACTACCTCGTGGTCGTCTCTTATGAGGTGAGGGAGATCATTAATATATACTAGAAAAAGAAAAGGTCCCAAAATTGAACCCTGCGGTACCCCCATTGCTACAGGAGAACCAGGTGACTGTTTACCATTGATCACTACTTTCTGGACCCTATCACTTAAGTAAGAATTGACGAAATTCAAGGCCTTCCCCCGGATTCCGTAATGATCAAGTTTCTTAATTAAAGTCTGGTGCTGAACGCAATCGAAGGCCTTAGATAAGTCACAGAATACACCATAAGCATCATATGACTCATCCCAGGCCCTGTATATACACTCTAATAATTTAATACCGGCATCAGTGGTGGACCGACCACGAGTGAAACCGAATTGTAGCATAAGCAGTTCTCGAGAGCTAAGGGGGACATTCCCCATATCTATTTGGCATATAAATTTGGACCCCTTAGGACTAGGTCAAATTTTCTATTTTTGGCTTGCCTTCAGATCGAGGGCTATCCATAGAGGGGTCAACCATCATTGTAGCATAAGCAGTTCTCGAGAGCTAAGAGGGGGACAAAAATTACATTTCCCATTTGTATATATAGATATCTCAGAAACGGTGGCTAGTAGGAAAAAGGTATTGATACATTTTTGTAGATAATTTTAAGATCTACAACTTTTGCATAGGGTACTTTTATGATAAAACTTACCGTTTTGCTGAAAATAGCGAAAAAGTAATTTTTTGGACCTTTGACCTCGAATAAATTTTTTTCCATACACGGGAATGATAGGGAACTTTTAATTTTTATTTATAATTATGTTCTGAACAATATTACTGATTTTCAGCTTGCTGGGACTTTATGCACCTTCACTCTCATTTTGTGGTCTAAATTGACCGGACTAACAACTAATCTGCTTATAGTAGTCTACTGACTGCAGATAGGAACAGAGAAAAAAAAATCACAATATAAAATGGAAAGTCTTTGGTTCTAATCAACAATAATGAACATCTGTAGGGCCCAAGTTATCCTGCAGGCGATGCACCTGCTAACGAACGAAACGAGGCTTTGGCAAAACACCCAAAGTACTACTCGGGAACCGATAACTAGCTGCTTATTTAAGTGGGTCTAACAATTACTGATGAAATGTGGCCGTATAGAATACCTTTGGTGATAAGAACGCAGATTTTTTCATAAAGTCCGTTCTCCTTTTCATTTAAAACTGGTGGTATTCCAGTGGTATAGGTAATATTTTACATTTTTATATTGATTTAGTTTTAAGAAGACATTATATTAAATTAATTGGCAACAACAACATGTGTTCAAACTTGAAAATTTGCATGCCGTGAACCATCCGGCGAAACATGATGAACGTTAGACAGATCAGAAAACCTATGTCAACCATGCTTCTAGCAAAGAAACGATTTCATTTTATTTCACTGCAATTTTACACTTACCATTTTCCCAAGCCGCCTCTTTAGTCTTGATAAGAGCTGCTAATCCAATGTTGTCCTTGGGCATGACGCGATTTAACATGTTGTCTGATCCTTCGCTGTTCGCCATCGCCAATTGATTGAACTCGATCAGGTGCTCTTTAACTAACGCAAACCTGGGAACATCATTATCAATGTTGCCTTGAATAAGGATGAATGGAGCAGTTTAGTCTACTTTTGCCGGTTATCAGGTGATTTAAGTAAAGTAAAAACAACGCGCGAACCGCATAAAACCGGAACTATTAAACTAACTGCGATGAATAAGATCAAACTAAACAGTGTTAGATTGTCTACATAACCGCACGTTATAAGATCCACCTGTATCGACATTTTCTGCGACATCATGGTTATCAATAAACTCTTCCGATGTGATCTTCTGCTCAAAAGGCAGAAGGTTAACCTATGCGTTGCGTAAGAGTCTAAAGAGATGCGTATTAACCGAACTGTCGTACAATTAGGTTACTAGAGAATACTTTTTGCGTCAACGTTTTTGTGTGGTTTTTGTGTAGTCAAGTTTGCGTTACTAAATGTATAATCACGGTATTGGCGTATGGAATTAGCGGTATTTTTGACGTTTAATTACGTAGTATTTTGACGAGTAGAAAAATATTTGTTTCTTAGGCCAACGAGTATTACCTATGATTGAACATAATTGAGCTGAAATTGATTTATTATATGATAATCGTTGTGATTATTTACAATTTCTTTTGTAAATTTTACTTTTAAAAATTTGCATAGGTAGGTAGGTACTTTATATTTCTGCTTTATACACGGTGCACATACAGTTCTCTCTAAACCTATAAGTACCGCTATTTTCTCTATAACTCTAGGGTCTGCTGAAATAAAATCCTTATTGTCCTACATACGCCTTCGTGCATTTTGTTAATAATAAATTAAGTACGGAGTTATATTTACTTTTTATGTGCAAAGGAATAAACATGTTAAGAATCCTTTGTACACTGTTATAATAAATTGTACGATAAAATTGAACTTTGTCAGGATTTCAACGAGAAACCAAGAATGACGCACAATTCATATTCGAATTTATAACTTTGCAGCGTTTACCTGCTGAGCGGTTTATTACGCAGTTGGCAAGCTGATCTGAATGTAAACAATCTTTACAATGTAAAAGAAATGAGTGACTACTTAATGAAAGCACAATACAAACTGCGACTGGAGGGTTTGTAGATCTCGAAATAAGTATTTTCTTTTGTAAATAATGAAGTGAATGACTGTGTTCTTTCTAATCCTCGAAAAGGAGTGGTTCACTATTAACTTACTTAGGCCCTTTATTTATTTTTTATTAACGTCAATTAATGCTAGACAGTGTTGTGTAAAAATGCCCTACATGTTTATTATTTAAAATTGTATAAACAAATAGTGTGTGCTTACTTTGCAGATCTAAAGAAGATGGCGCATCCGTCGACGTATTTTCTCTCAGACTCGGCCATCGTTTTCGCCCGCGATTTCGGTGAGAAGATGCCGTCGTAACCGTCGCCTTTCAACTCTGGCAGGAAGAAATTGTAGAATTGATCCGTCTCAACTTCCTAGAGAGAAAAACGTTAGGATTTCATTAGGCTTTTCGATTGCCTATCAGTTAAGACCATAGGCTCATAGGCGATAATCACTGCTGAAACTAAAGTAAAAGCCGAGGAAAGTAAGCTTGGCTTTTGGCGGCCTCCAGTAATGGCTAAACACTTTTGGAATTATAAATGGGAAAATTTATATAGTTATAATTATGTTTGTTACATAATGATGATGTAACAAACATAATTATAATATATCTGGGTGGTAGGTGGTTCCATGTTCATAATCTGGAAGATGATATTGAATACTTTTCATCATGGAAATCAGTTCCCACTGTAAACTGGAATAAATCAACTTGATGCCACACACAATGGCATTGGAAAATCAATAATAATACTCACTTGTAAACTAATAATGTCGGCTGAATAATGTCTGATTTCGTCCAAGATCCCCTTCTTTCTGTAGTCCCACTCTAGCGCCCAACTGGGACAGTACCCGTACATCTGTCTTGTCGCGTATTTGTCACACAATACGTTGTAGCACATCACTGTGAATATACCTACAAATAATACAATAATAGACAATGTTATAATACTGTGAAAATTCTTTGGGTCGGAATCTGAAGAATCGGAAGTGAGGTTTGAACTCACGACTCTTCGATGCGCGCACGCATCTAGCTAAACACGATAGCGACTGCTATACCTACGTAATAACTGTCGGAACGATCTAGATGAAAAATTAAAGAATTCAAGACCCTTGTCAGATGATCTAATATTTTACCTCACTATGGGTTGCTGTCGGAATCGACAATGAGATTTTTTTTCCCACGCGCGCGGACCCGTGGCGGTCTTCTAGTTATTTTCTTTGCCAGATGACAAAAAGCTCTATCATTATCTTTGCTGGGGTATAGTGTCATCCTTATGCAGTGCGCCTGACGAACGCTTAACTAAACCACCCGCGAGTAGTGGTAGGAGTTCAGTAGTTAATAACTCCTTAGGTCCATTACTATTCGAGTATGTGGCAGTCAATTTATGACCCTTATGAAATGAAATGATTTATTTATTTAATTGTATAGGTCACTAAATGGCTCTTACAAACGTCAGTAAGTACTTAAAGTAAAAAATATCATTGCTTCTATTTTTACATATACTGCCAGATTCGCAAAGCAATAAGTAGAACCGAGAGAAAGAACCTGGCAATAAAACTCTCGGTCACTCTTTATCAATAATTGACACTTTTACACATTTTCTATTTATAAGTGCCCATAACGGGCCACGTGGAATAAAGGATTTTTGACTTCGAAATAGTATTTCTCTATCAGCTAATTGAAGTACAATAAATCCTGTACTTAATAGACACAGAATATTAATTCAGATAGCCAGCCAGTGAAGATGCTCTGGAAACGGTACTGCGACGGTAATATACAGACAGTGATCACTATAAAGAACTTAGGTTATAACTCTCTCAACTTGAATGTCGTCATCAATCTAAGTACTCCCGTGTCGGTTCAGCATCAGCTGCCAATTAGTTGGTGACGCTTTGTTAACATCCACCGACAACTCGAGCAAAGTATGTAACACGTGCCAATTAAAAATTGGAGTTTCACATGCGATAGGCACGCGACACTATGCGGTTGTTGCATTTTTTGATCTCTATTATGAAGTGTCAGGTTGTATCACATAACTTTTATGGAAAAATATGTAGTTATCGCACACATGCAGTATTTTAATTTGAGTTTATTATGAGTATCCATTTCAGTATGTAAGACAAACAGCTGCTGAGCCTATCGCATGCCTTTTCCAAAAAAATATAGGGGTACTCAATACAGAATTAAAGTATATTAACTAGGTCGATTTAAGCACTTCCCTCCGAAGGTATACCTATGTCCTATGGATTACTGACTGATGGATACAATCAAATCCTATTATGTAAATGAAAAATGACATTTAAAATCTGTTTGTGATCTAGCATCTACATGATTACGTAAAGTAACGTGGCACGACCGTTTTCTCTCACGCTCCAACACCAGTCCATTATCTGAGATTTATGCGGCCGCGGAGCACTCGCACTCGATCTCATTACGCGAATCAAAACAGGAGGATGAGGGCCGCTCACCGACTTAAATGTCAACTTCGTGGAAGACCTTGGGGATGCAATTATCAAGACATGGTACCGATCCCAGTCCATCAACGCACAAAGAACCGGGAGTTTTAGTTTGTAAGACAACTGCATTGACAGCGCCATGACTGTTGGAAGGACAAGACAATGCACAGAGATTGTCCGCTGTGTCTTGCTCAGGACAAATTGATAACGATCGTGCGGGACGTGCTCGCATTCATGCTAATCGACAAAGTCAAAGTCACCTGACGACACTCGGTTACGATCAATACGGCCGCAGCTTAGCACGTGCTTCAAATACGCCTATTGTATGCCCGATGCGAGCAAACGAAACGCGGTGAACATGCCAAATGTCGCGAAACAATACACGCATCGATAATCACTTGTTGTTTAAGGAAGTACGGCCGCAACGAAAGCTCTATACCAACATAATAATAAATGGTAATGTTATCGAACAGAACTGTGGTTACTGTGAACCGCGCGTCTTCATTTCAAATAAATCGACAATGATGATGAAATAAAACATGTACAAAACACAAACAATGGGGGAAGGTGACACTAACAGCTTGTGGTTACAATAATTTTGATAGGTATTGTGCTATTGTGGGCACTAAGCAATTATTTTAAAGCTTTTGTGGTGCGTGGGTTGCCTGGCTAGATCATAGATGACATAAATTGTGTCATAATATCACATAAATTGTCCCAGAAGTAAAAGACGAAGATGTTAGTTATGATGATAAATTATATATCTATTTTTACAGTCCTGTCCCTAATATGTTATAATATAAATTTCTAGAGCCCACTGTATTCATTTTCTGTATTCGACGTAAATTGTCTAATATCGACACGGTCGTCAGAGGTCGAGGGTTGATTTTTTTTTCGGCGTTTCACGTTTAACAACTCCGAAGAGATTGATGGCGTTCAATCAGCACGTAGAAAACATGCCTTCAGATCTGTGGTCCTCCAGTTTAAAAAAATGGTTCGATCGCATAAAAAAATGTTTAAAATGTAAAGGAGAGTATTTTGAAGAGCAATAAACATAATATTTTGGTTTTAACATGTTGTTTTTTTTAAGTTACGCAAAACTTATAGTGTGACCTACTTAGAACAATTCGCTGTCGAATTTGGCAAATATAACTTTCCGGCGACCATTTAATTCCCTCATTTAACGTGGGATCAAAGTTACTGGTGTAATATCGGCGTATTATGCCGTGATAAAAATTAAATAATTTAGAATAATAACATCTATTCTATAGATTTTCTGTTGAATAACAAAAATTCAAACGCCACATACTAAAGATTTATACGCTTACGAGTTCCTGTATTAATAGTATTACAATAGACACAAATGAACTTCATGCACATAATTTAGAATGTTTCAGAACTGCAGATAAAATGACAAATTGCACAGAGGTCTTGGAGTGGAGACACGCGCTATGTATCAAATTCAACGTGTGGCGAGTCGGAGATTTCTCTTAGAAAAGCTGACAGGTGTAGAGAGTAAAGTTGCACTCGGTAAATCATGAGCATTAATCAACTGGTAAGGGTAACGGCTGTCGTACGCGTATCCATGTTTTATGTATATTATTATTATGATTAAAGGGATTGTAGCATGTTGTCAGAAACGCAAGTGGCCATAAGGTTAGAAGTGGTATGAACTGATAAATTGTAAATAAGGCAGATGAAGGTGTCATGGTATACATTTTGAGTTGGTTTTATGCGTGGGTTTGATATACTGTTGTTTTGGGTAAGGTTGACAGCTTAGTTTCCACGCTAGAAAGGTAGTTGGAGTAATTAGTCGTTTCACTTTTACGAGTCACATTACATTCGTTGTGAAAACAAGAACGTTGTTTGTAAAGGTCTAAAGTAGAAATGTTTTCGACGGCTTGGCCCGCTTGACATATTATTTACACAAATACCTTCCTCGAGAACCACTCTATCCATTTGTGAAAACCGCATCAAAATCCGTTGCGTAGTTTTAAAGGCATAAACATACGGACGGAAGCGACTTTTTTTAATAATATGTAGTGATACGTGAAATAGGTTTCTCGTTCCCGACCACCACGGGAAACTCTTATTAGGACGTAAAGTAGCTTAATATCTCTAGAATCTAAATCACGGTACAAAATTTATCAAGGTCTGCGCAGGTTTGCGTGATGTTCAAACAAAAAATCTTCACGAAGAAGTGAATCAACTACGCGGTGAATTGAGTACACATAGGGAACTCCTGTCACTGCATTCGGGACTAAAAAAACTAGTAGGTACTACAGCCACAAGGCAACAAGCAATCTGCCGTTGTCAAAATGGAAAGACATAAAAGTGAAACTTTTACTTCAATCGCCTTGACAATTTTTTCTCAGTTTGACGATCACCACACGGGGCACTGTTTATCTCGACAATAAAAAAGAAACAAACCAGTACAGGACCGCATCTCATCTGAATATAATGGGGGCCGGTGTAATCGTCTGTTTATTGGCGAACGTAGGTATGACGTAGTTTGTAAAACTTCTATTGTTCGATTTACTTTGATATAACATACACAGAAAGGTGACATGGTAAATAGGTACTTTTTTTTCAGTTACATGGGAACGGCTCGACCGTAACAAGTCGTACAATATGAATCTAGTACGGTTGATGATCTGTCCAATATTTTATGTTATTTAAAATTGTATCTACTAATATTCTAAAGAGGAAAGCTTTGATCGTTTGTTAATTTGTTAGCATTGAATAGGCTTTAAAACTTCTGGGCCGATTTGAAAAATTCTCTCACCTATGTAAAGCAACCTTGGGATTCCGGGATAAATCGCTAGAAATGGAAAAGAGCGCTCTGTGACTACATATTTTTTTACGCAATGAAATGAAACGTTTGATCTAGTTCTTAGAATTCCATGGATTGTGACCGTGCCGGTGCCGGAGCCCGGGTGATGTAATGTCGCCGAAATGTAACTTGACTACGAACGCCCCTCTCTAACCTCAGCTTTCTATATGGGTTACATAATTTGCATACATTTTCAACATTAATGTCTGAGAATTGTTTTAATTACACTTGCACAAACAAATAAGTGTCTCCATGAAACTAAACTAGGTAGTTTAGAGTGCAGACATTCACATTTCCGTGTGTATTACCAATTTGAATATGAACACAAACTTTGTCGTAGGAAATTTCTTCTGATGTATAAGTTACAAGTTATTTACCATCATCCACTGAACCGAGCATAATTTGGTACTTATAAATTATCAGAGCTTGGTCAGGTGCTATATGTTTATACTGAAAATACAAAGTTATTATCATCGAATATGGTTGCCACGGTTGCGTTGCTGCTGCTGAAAGTAAATAAATAGTAACCCCCTTATTCATAATTAAAGGCTTTTATTAAAAATTATTAGTTAAAAACTTTACTGGTGAAAAATGCTCTGTTTAGATCCAGAAGAACTCAAGAGAATCTTCTGTCGATGTCAGCTGTACAAGAGAACAGATTGTGTCCCTTTCTTATATGACAATCAGTATACCAGTAATACAGTATACTTTGGGTGCAAAGGGGCCCTTCTTACATCTATCGGGCCCCAGCGACCTCACCTGCTAGTGGCGCACCTGCTGATTAACGGACGAGGTTCGTATATTACGGTACCCATGTGGTGGCTTCGGCCCCTACGTGGATACCAGGTGCTACAACAGTGTTGGTCCGGGGGGGGGTACCACCGTGCAGCTGTGCTAAAGCCCCTCAAGTAACCCAGCCCAGGCTGGGTTGCGTTAGGGGTTCAGCAGCTGCACTGCCGGGCCCAGGGCGATGTATGGTGCGGCAGGCAGGGGTCCAGTGGGGGCGAAGCGGAGTCTAGTGTGGGTGGTGTGGGTCGATTCGCCGGCCAGGGAGACCCTTAGCAACGGCGTTGCCGCGGCCGCCCGCATAGTCATGGGGCCCGCCTGGGACCAACCACCCCAGGAGGCTGCCCCACATGTTGCGCATAATCCTGATGTGGGGTCGCCGCTCCGGGTGGTAACCGGTGTGGGGTAGCGGCGGCCTTGCATCAGGGGGATTTGGGAGCCCTTCCGTCCGGCGGGTCGGCTCTGACCTAGCCACACGGTTCTAGACGAAGCTAGCCTCTGCACTTTGTCACTTACTGCCGCACCAAATGACGCCCTGTCTTCACGCTTCCCTATATCTCATCATGACAGTGCAACAAAGTTATAAACGGTACACAGCGGCCTCTAGAAACCCCACAAAGTCGATTCCTTTTGAGGTGGAGTTCGCGAATATCCGCGGACTCCATGCGAACCTCGATACCGTCCACCATCACCTAGAGACGGCACGGCCTTCTGTGATGTTCCTTACGGAGACACAGATACGCCGCCCTGACGACACGTCTTACCTCAGTTACCCGGGTTATGTCATTGAGGAACAATTCCGCGACAAAGCCGGAGTGTGCGTGTTCGTTAGGGCGGATGTCTGCTGCCGCCGGTTGCGCTGTCTAGAGAACCCCTCCTACTCCGTCCTTTGGCTGCACGTGGATCATGGCTCTATGAGCCAGATCTACGTGTGCGTCTACCGCTCCCACACAGGGGACACTGGGACAACAAGGCTTTTCGAATACCTCAGCGAAATGGCTGACGATGCGCAGGTGCGGTTCCCGAACGCTGACCTGGTTTTCCTGGGGGACTTTAACGGTCATCACGTTGAGTGGCTGGGGTCCCTTAGGACCGATCATGCGGGACGATCCGCCCATGCATTCGCTCTCTCCCACGGGCTAACCCAGATGGTACAGGGGATCACCCGGATACCTGACAGGTCAGACCACACGCCCGCCTTGCTGGATCTACTGCTGACGAGTCGCCCAGCCGAGTACAGTGTGTCGGTACGCGCCCCACTGGGCACTTCCGACCACTGTGTGGTGCACGCCAGCTTCCAAGTGCCACCGCCTGCTCGTGCTGAACAAATGACTCGACGACTATGGCACTACTCGTCGGCAGACTGGGACGGTCTCCGCGATTACTTTGCGTCCGTCCCGTGGAGCCAACGCTGCTTTGTAGGGAAGGCGCCTTCGGATAGCGCTGCTGCCGTTGCTGGCGAGATCAGTCTAGGGATAGAATATTATATCCCTTTCACTGATGTCGCCAGCATCCGCAAAGCTCGCCCCTGGTTCGGGCGTGAATGTGCCGAGGCTGTCCAGAAAAAACAGTCGGCGTATCGCGCCTGGGTCAGGGCTCGGGCGGCACGTGACCCGAATGTGAACCGCCTCAAAGCAGCGTACAATAGGGCCACTAGGTTCAGCAAGAGGGCCTTCAAGAGAGCGGATGCCCAGCGCGTCGCGCGGCTTGGTCAGGAGCTCACATCCCACCCCACGGGCAGCCGTGGATACTGGCAACTGGCCAAAGCCGTACAGTCAAATTTTTGCCAACCCTCGCTGCCACCACTGCGTTTCCTGATGGATCACTGGCTCACAAAGCCCAAGAGAAGGCGGACATGCTCGCAGACCTCTTTGCGGCTAATTCCCGCGTCGATGACCGTGGCCTGGAGTTGCAAGGTGCTTGAGCTCCTTATCAATAAGCAGCTCATGCGATACCTGGAGGATCACTCACTAATCAATGATCGGCAATATGGCTTCAGGCCAAAACGATCAACGGGTGACCTCCTGGCATTCGTCTCGCATGTATGGGGTGGGGCTATGGAAAAGTACGGCGAGTCCTTGGCTATTAGCCTGGACATCGCCAAAGCTTTCGATAGGGTCTGGCATGCTTCGCTCCTTTCCAAGCTTCCGGCATATGGTCTACCTCCTCAACTGTGCAGCTGGATTGCCAGCTTTTTAAACGAGCGCCGAGTGCGGGTCCTCTGCGATGGCCAGGCTTCTCGCTTCTTGCAAGTGAATGCCGGGGTACCGCAGGGGTCCGTACTATCACCAACTCTCTTTCTTCTGCATATCAATGATATGCTATCCCTCGGGAACATTCATTGCTATACAGATGACAGCACACTGCACGGGAGTTACTCGGTTCGTTCGACGGCGGGGCGATCTGAGATTGAGGAGGAGAGACGACGACTCGTGGCTGATCTCGACCGTAACCTCGACAGTATCTCCCAATGGGGTGCCGAGAACTTGGTCGAGTTCAATGCCCGCAAAACACAGGCGTGTGCATTTACAGCGAAAAAATCCCCTTTCCTTCCCCTACCCACTCTTCAGAATGCAACATTACCAATGAAGGATAATCTAGACATCCTTGGCATAGACGTACGTCGAGAGCTCAATAACACTAAATACATTGAGAGATGTATTGGGCTAGCTTCGCAGAAACTAGGAATACTGAACAAGGTAAAGCGATTCTTTACACCGCACCAGAGGTGTCTGCTGTACAAAACGCAGATTAGACCCTGCGTCGAATACTGCTCTCACCTCTGGGACGGCTCCGCGAAGTATTTGCTGGACGCACTCGACGCTATGCAGCGACGCGCTGTTCGCATTATAGATTGTCTGGAGGTAACGGGAAGCCTTGAGCCGCTAGCCCAGCGCCGAACAATTGCTTCCTTGGCCGCGTTCTACCGTATTTACCACGGTGAGTGTTCTGAAGAGCCCTTCAATCTGATCCCACCCTCTCCCTTCCGATCCCGAACAACGCGTGCCGGGCAGAGATGTCACTCTCGTACCGTGGAAACCGTCTTCGCGAGAACTGAGCGTTTTAAACGTTCGTTTCTCTGCCGAACGATGGTGGCTTGGAACGCCCTGCCCGCGCACGTGTTTCCTCCAACATATAACCCTGGGTTCTTTAAGCGAAGCGTGAAGAGGCACATTACTGGGTCGTCAAGTTGAGGGTCACTCTTTATAGTATTCCTATGTACTGTGAGAGTTGCCCACAATCACCAGACCTCGCCACAGCTTACCATCAGGCGGGTGGCGTCAATTTGTCAAGAAAAGTAACATTTTAATGATTTGTAGGTTTCATGTTAGAACAAAGTATACTGGACTTTTCAGGGTCATAGGTGCACTAAGGTCGAGCCCATGCGTCTTATTGTGCATTGTTTATCTCCGAATGCCGAGACTAAGGGCATTTCCTCCTCTCTTCGATTATCCGACCATGAGGGCGGCCAGGCGCGATCAACTGTATCGCTTCTTCGTGTATTGTAGATCACATCCTATTCACGCTCGATTGACTCCAAATAAAATATGTTGCGGCTTATCGTACCATGTATTGTCTAATCGTTGAGCCTCACTGGGGTTATGATTCGGTTATTTGTTATACGTACTATCTGTTGTCTGCGACTCCGTCCGCGTGTAATAGTTTTCCCGGTCCCAATTCTCACGGGAACGCATTACCAGGATAAAAAGTAGCTATGTCTTTTCTCAGGCTTTAGCTGGTCAATAATTCATTTAAAACGGTTCAACAGTGTAAGCTTGAAAGCAGACAGACAGAGTTACTTTCGCATTTATAATATTAAGAAGGATTTCAACTTTTTCGATAGATAGCAAGTTAAAAATTTAAATTTAACATATATGTACCTACTACGGTTACGCTACGGTAGGCAAAACTGAAAAAGTAAAAGGAAGTAAAATACTAGCACCTTATTTCAAAACTTAAATGTGTTTGTTTAACAGATTTACTTCATAAATCCCCTCAAGGCTTATACCCCTGTGGATTAGCGTAAAACTTCTTTATACCGTGTAACTTAGTAAGCTATAGGATTGTAGAGTAAATCCAAAAATAGACACACGAGTAAATATGAAACTATGAGGATGCCTAGAATATAAAATATCACTTAAAGAGTGAGGTACAACATTTCAAAAGTCAGCATGATACAAATTTCCAGGCAACACTTCTCCGATCTAGAGATATAGAACCGCCTGCAGCTAGATATATTCTTGAGCACATAAATCGACATATTATAATTCCGACACACAGCTTAATTGGGTATGCTTTACGCAACGAACCAATAAAGTACAGATTCGACACGTTCAATGCTCAACGATATTAATTATTTGCCAATAGTTGTAAAGTCTTCTCGGCGGGCTCTGGCTCGACCTGTTGGCGACTGTGATTTATTTAAATTGCGTACGCGCTTTTGCGTTGGAAGCGCTATAAGTACTGGCGATTAACGCGTGACGGGAATCTAAGCTACGACTCTTTTTGTGATTAGTTAGTGTGAAACTCAATAGTAAATTTTAGATGGTTAATAAGGTGCTACGGCAACGCTAGAGGATATTCCAGTACATTTCTTTTATAGGTACATTATTGTACGGTGTGAATTCAAATCTGTCAATATTTTAATACTTTAGTTACTAATAATGTTGCGGCTCTAATGATGTTGTTGAACAAGTGTCGAGATACTTTTAATTATACACGTTTTTTAGACTTTTAATTATACACGTTTTTTAGTGTTTTAGATTTATTTTGCTGGAGCATTTGTCGATGTTTAAAATGATTCGGTAGATTTAAAACGTTTACTTCTATGTAGCTTCTATGCGAATGAATTAATATTAAATAGGTACAAATTAATTTGAAAGGTATTTGGACTCTAATTTAAGTACAGGATACCTATGGAAATAAGCATATCTACATAGCGAGCAATATTCATTATCAATGAACTAGTATGATAAATCAATGTCATTATCAACCAGGAAACTGCCTTTTCAAATTATTTAAATTGTATAAACTATGTAACGGTATCATTATATGTATAAAAGGAAAACAGGTGTATAGGAGTCAGGGCCCAGGTGATATCCCTGAGGTATCCCACGGGTGGAAGCATACCGTTGTGGAGGTGCAGTGGTAGGGCGGTCTCTGTTCGATAATTTATGAGACAGCTCGGCTGTGGTTCACCCATTCGTGCCACCATGACATTTTATTAATGACAAACATGTTGGTGAGCTTTTTGTTATCGCTATTAAAACGATCTTGCTGTGTTCTAGGTAGGTTATATTAATATTTGAACGAGTATTACGTCGAAATCAGGTAGGTCTTATAATTAATTTGACTTTAATTAAAGAAATGGATGTTAATTCATTTACTAAAATCCTAAAGTAACTCAAAGGCTCCTTATATTAATTTATTAATGTTGAGCAAAGAAACTTTGCCGTTGCAGTTATAATGCTATGTTGAATATAAATGCTTGAAAACTAAATGTAATAAAATAAAAGAGTATGTAGATAACACTTACAAGTTGGACGTGTCCTGTTCGGTCGTGTTAATGGAATCCAAGGCCTCTGAGGTGGCAGAGTCGCAGAAACTGAAACAAAGTACAGAAATAAAATTAAAATAGGATTCACAAATTGAAAAAACTTATGATTTAAATAAGAAAAAGTATACTCGTAGTATGTAGCTAAGTATAGTGAGCAGAAAATATTGACAGAGTTTATCCTATAATTTCGTGCGCTTGTTCTATAAATAATATCTTATTATTTAATAATCATCCACCTCGATCAATATGTGACGGGGTAACTACATGGAGAAATAGATTAAAATTCATTTTGTCTGATGGTACAAGTTAGTAATTTTATATTAATACACTAAGTTATGACAAATAAAGCAATCAAAAAGCTCTCCAGAATTGCCACACAACGTGTCTATACAAATGAAGCACTTAATGCTGTACACCGAAGATTAACATAACATATTTTTGTATGTTTATCATTCACGAACCGTGACATGTTATCATAAAAAAAATACCATTTGCATAACTCGTGTAAGACTACAGGCCGTTCAAATTGTTCTCAGGTCGATGATAATTACGAAAATTTGTCGTTGATTGATCATTCAATGCAGTTATAACGACAATTTATATAAAATTATGCACGACAGCTGTTCAAACCAGTTTTATCCGGTTATAAACAGTCTATTTTTTTTAACAATTGTGCTGCCTCTAGTGACACCTCCAATAATTGGCTGAAAGTTAGTATTTATACGTCATCAAGTATGTAAATTACATTCGTCGGATAGCGGGCGTTGGGTGGATGACATTGACCTAAGATCGGAGGGGGTGGCGCGTCATTGGAGATACCATGTCCAACAGTGGACTGATGTGGGCTGATGATGATGTATGTAAATATAATATCATCATCACTATGACTAAGACATAGGACCTTAGGGATAGGCATTTATGAGAAAGGTTGGTACAAAATTATACGCAGGCGGGTATTGAGATTTAAGATACACAAACGCAAAATAATTCAAGAGTGAAATCAACACCTATTTGATCGGTTTTTTTTTTGCGTTCACGCCCGTAGCAACTGTCATGTAAAGTCCACTCGTGCGTAAATCAATTCTATCTGTGTGTAATAATGATGTAATGGGTAACTTCTATGATTGTGTGCGAGTTTCGATCCTCAGATAAACACCCATTCAACGATGTAATGGAAATATTATTAATTCGAACACGCCTTTCGTGATCTTATAGCTTGGTATTGTGATTTGATTCACGATAAGATTGCTAATGTAGGTATATTGTCGAATAATGAGAAAAGATGATTGCATTTTGAATTTCATATATGTAGGTAGAGTATTTATACACCTACCCATTATTCATTTGGTGGATAATTTCACGGTAACCGATAATCGTTATCTTTCTTCTAGGTATTATAGTTCAGGTATATTATAATCACAAGTTGCCATATACCGAATTTTCTAAAACCTTCCTGTAGAAGTGATAAGTGATATGAAAACCTTAATCATAACTGGCCTTCAAGAAGTTTTGATCTGTAGCAAGCATACGACGCGTGCGCAGGCGTCTTGGCATCATTGCCTCATTACACTTTGTAATTAAACCTGTCACCCGTGGGTTGCATACGCGGTGAAGCCCTGCACTAAATCACGACTGGCGGTGGTTTAACATGCGCGACCGACGGCGGCGTCTCCCCAACACCCATAATCCATACCGACACACAATGGACGTTTATGGATGTGTTATTGAATATTAAACGCTAAAAAGCTGTACGCTCAGTTCCAGGAGTGAAGTGCTTTACATATTTTGAGGTAAACAATGTTGTGGTTTCTTTCGTTTACACTGTATAAAAAAGACTAAAATAAATTTGTAAAATAAGGTTTGTGATGATTATCGACAATTGTGTTTTAAAAAGCATTAGCTACAATTTAAAAAAACAATAACAAGATGAATGGAGAACAAAGCGGTGTTTAGGACAAGAGACGAGTGAAAGTCTTCAGCAGTAGGTACAGGTTTTTGATGGGCTGTCTCCGATTATCATCGACACGCTCTTCACATTGTTCGCGCTCCGATACACGAGAGATAAGGCATTCTCTGTTCTTCTCTTAAGAGCTACCGTGAGCGTTTGAATCTGACTTCGATCATACAGAAAAAACAGAAGCATCCTACGATTGTACTCGATAGGATATAATATTTGTCTTTAGCAACAAAAGTGCCGACTTCAAACTTTTTAAATTTACATGCGATAATAAGTAATTGTCACTGCTAATTTGTTGCACTGGTTACCCCATGCCAGAATCTTATCTATATAGAAATGGGGAATGTAATGTTTGTCTTAGCTCTCGAGAACGGCTTATGCTCCAATGATGGTTGACCCCTCTATACCCCCCCCTATATAATATAAAGAGTAGTTTAATCAATATCATGCTCAATGATTCATTGAGTAGGTATTTATTTCACCTTCGAGACGGCGGGGAGCCGATCGACTGGGAAACCGGTACAAGGTGCAGTTGCTACATTTTCTACTGTACTTAGATATTATATGCTGCTATTTAAAGCTAACTATCTTAATTAAAACTCTTATAGTAAAATATATTTGTTGTAATTTTGTAATGTAACCTTTTGCTGGTCGCAATCAACTTTATTCTTCATGTGGAATACGTACTCCCCAACTGACCGTTAAATAAAAACATTTTCTTCCTTGCTATTCTATGTGAAGAGATAATTGATTTCAATTATCTCAGTGTGTAAGTCCATAATATAATACCTTCATGTTGTTATTGAATCTTATCTAGTTATCGAGATCTAGAAGTTGGCATGTTGTGCAATTTTGCAACGAAAATAAAACGCCGAGCCGGTACAGAGAATAGTTTTCAATTAACTTGATCAGCCCCTTACAGAGCTGAAAAGACATAAAAGCTTTTCATAGAGGCATGCAATATTTACCCGTACGTATCCTACCACCATATTACGTAAGCTAATGTTTACTACGCTATGCTGAATTCGATCAAACCGATTTCCAGCGCAAGCAGGTGGAACGCGGCCGTGTCCTTGCGAGCAAGTCATGCTCGCGAAGGATGCGGCCGAGAGGGATAGGGAGCGTACCCTCACCGCTGAGTTCCGCAGTCAGCGGCCAGGGCGCATAGACTCATTTACACCCAAGACCATCGACCTCCATTATCGGGGCCTGAGGACGGCAGATTCACTCACCGACGCGGGATAAAGGCTTGGGCAAACCAAAAGCAGTTGCAGTGCGGTAGCAGCGCGTCTAGGTTAGTAAATAATGTAGTTATATGAGGGATGACACACTAAACAAACGCGGGCCCGTATTGTTCAGTGTGTCATCCCTCATACAACTACATTATTTACTAACCTAGACGCGCTGCTACCGCACTGCAACTGCTTTTGGTTTGCCCAAGCCTTTAAAACCCGACCAAACCCCAGCGCAGTGGCCAAAGTCCGCCGGGGGCCACTGGAAATTCCTGGAGTGTTCACCAGAGGGCCTCAGCAAAAGACGTGACGATTTTAAAAAATAATGCTGAATTCGATCAAGTTCTATAAAAGCTCTGTAGATAACCAGAATCAATGAAAATGTGATTTGATTTTGAGAAGAATTCAGAGACATTGGGACACCATATTATGATGTTACTTCAACTTATTTGTCATTCCAACCGCGACCAAATTTTAAATTACATACAATCATTTTCTACCCTGTGTGCGCGTATCGAATAAGATATCTATCCTAAATGATTTTTTTATACCTTCGGGACCTGTACCGATGACATATAGTCAATTCATATTTTTTTCTATACAAACATACACAAAAGAACAACCAGGTATTGCGTGACTTGACTCAATGATTGACCAAATGACTTTTATATGATGCTACTGCAGTTATCCATTTTCTTATTGTGACATAAATGAATAGCTAATAATAGTTGTTGTGGATTCAATAGACGGAATCGTTAAATTGTATACAGGATAAATTATCTTGTGCTGTAGTCCACACATTCCTTTCATTATCGTTGCATTGACCTCGACTAGTCCAACGTCCAGTGATTTCAAAGATCCCTTTTTAAAATTGATAAGCAAACGTTCGTTCTTAATGGGAAACCGTAATGTTTATCTTCAAAATAAGAGTTTGCTACCTTAACCACAGAATAGGGTTAGTACTCAACGGTAAAGATGAAATCGCGTAAGTATAATAAAAGTACAACAATCAACAATTTTAATGTCGAAGCGTCCAGATGCTCGCGTACAGTTGCTTTGGGTTTAGCTTTATCACAATGATTAGGTGGCCACTGTGATCCGTAATAATACAGTCATTTATCATAATTGCCTTAATGGCAACATGACATAGCAAAAAGTAATTATAAGTTTACAACTTCTGTGCTGACAGTATGAAATAGCTCTGTTTCGTATTTATTGGGTCTAATTATGATATTGTCTGCGCATAAAAAGAGATCACAAAGGAGAAACTTGATCTAGAGTAAATTTAACTCGCACCCTAGGGGTCTTGTACCGTGAAATGAGGTCTTGGTCAATATTTATTTAACCATTCAAGTTTAAAATGAATAAGTGAACCTACATAAAGTGAAGATCAGAAAAAAACCGGGTGCTTGTGGAAGCCGAGACGTCGCTCGCCGAGTGTTTCCCGTTTCATACCAATAAAGTTCGGACCATTGGTATGAATCGCGGAGGACGAATTTTGTCAGTCTTTTTTTGGACTTCCGCATTCGAACCACTGGTATGAACGTGGCAGTACTGTTTTTGAGTTCCCGATTCGGACCATTACTACTTTTTAGATTATTTTGTTTACTTATTTAATACTGTCGGGAAGAAAAGGTTTAATGAAACTATGAGTTGTAAAAATCTAATGTTTAATTTTAATGATATTATAATATTTAAAAGTATAAATATAGGTAAATATAAAATATTTAAAATAAAATATCGATATTAAACTAACAAATTCACTTACAGCTAATAAAAAATCACAGATTGAGTTGCAATAGTTTTATAAAACATCTTAACTATAAATAAAATCAAAGACCAAGGTTTAATAATGCTCTAATAAAAAAAATAACTAAATGATTTATAGATTCCAGATTAGTCTAACTCAATAGCTAATAAAATCATAGATTGAGTGAAATATTTATACAAAACATTTTAACTATTAATCAAATCACAGACTGAGGGTTGATTACCCTTATAACAAACTAAAAAATAACTAAATCATTTGTATATCACAGATCAGTCTTATTCACTTAAATTAAATGTTAATTAAAAATAATGATCACAGATTAGGCTATTGGTTAATTATTTTACTCTAATTAAGAGACTAAAATAATCATTACAAATAAAATAAATCTAACTACTTTGCAATATTCCGCCACATGCAAATTACCCAACTCTCGTATTTATTCATGCACAAGTCCGCCCTCCAATCCCACTTAGGCCGAAAGAATAGAGAAATAATTTTGAAAATAGAATAAATATGAGAGTTGTGTTATCGTGCAAAAAAAAATAAAAAAAATAAAAAAAAAAAAAAAAAATAAATAAATAAAAAAAAAACCTCGACACGTGTTTCGCCCCCAACCAGGGGCATCATCAGGAGATGTCGATGGCTCGGCGCACGGCGACCGAATGAGCCACAACTCGTAAACCGCACCTATTTATATCCTAGGTTTTTTTATTTCTACCCACAACCATAATACCAAACTATTTTATAGAGGCGAAATTAAGTTGATCATTTAAAATATTAGGGTTCAAGCGTCTCTCGCCTCGTCATTTCGCCTCTTCCCCTTTGCTGCGGGTAGGTATACGTCATTCAAACAACGGTGGTGGGTAGACATAAAATAGTTTGGTATTATGGTTGTGGGTAGAAATAAAAAAACCTAGGATATAAATAGGTGCGGTTTACGAGTTGTGGCTCATTCGGTCGCCGTGCGCCGAGCCATCGACATCTCCTGATGATGCCCCTGGTTGGGGGCGAAACACGTGTCGAGGTTTTTTATTATTTTTTGCACGATAACACAACTCTCATATTTATTCTATTTTCAAAATTATTTCTCTATTCTTTCGGCCTAAGTGGGATTGGAGGGCGGACTTGTGCATGAATAAATACGAGAGTTGGGTAATTTGCATGTGGCGGAATATTGCAAAGTAGTTAGATTTATTTTATTTAACTATGGACTTACGAAAAGTAACGCCTGATAGTATTAACTTAATCATTACAAAATCAACAACAGCCATTTGTTTTATTTTAATTATAGGTGCTTACTTATTATTATGTTTCGAAGGTAAATTATGGTCGTAATTTTTCCAGGCAATTACCTATACATATTTGGCCAGCTAATAATTCCTCAATCGTTCTATCTATTCGTCTATTCATTTATATATTTTTATATATTTTATTATATTTTATATATTTATTTATTTATTTATATACGATTTATTGTAAGCCAATACATTATTAATATATCTAAATACACAGAGCTTAGGTACATATATGAGCAGTACAATGGGCGGCCTTATTGCATAAAGCAATTTCTATCAGGCAACCTTTGGATGGATAGAATTTGAAGGACGAAAAGGTAGTAGTAGGCGTAGGTCAATAAACTTATAAATACATACATGGGAACATAATTACAAAAACACATACATATAATTATACACACATAAGTAATAATATTTATATATTTTATATATAAAGTCCAATACAAAAACAACTGATGGGATCTTAGTCAAATACGAAAACAGTGTAGTTTAATATATTTGATGATTGAATTACATTGTTGTCGAATAACTAAGAGCCGTTCAGTTTTTTTGTATCGGACTTTGATTATTTTATATGTATGATATGTACATATTTATATATATATTATAGTTATTTAAAATTTAATAAATCAAAATTATGTAATGGACATAATATCTTAAAGAAACTAATAAAAATTAAAACCAAAATAAAATATTAAAATCTACTTAACAAAAAACACAATTCACGCGCACAACTCTCGTCTTGGAACTAAAAAACTGCATAGAAACGATGATGTCATTGTAATCGCCTACCAATCACAAGCAAGAACGTAAAAAGTCAAGCTGTTCTCCTATTGGCTTATTTTTGAAGAAACGAACTAGCGTTTACCTGAGCATTTTGGATCGATTTTAGGGTACGTGAACGGAATTAAGTTTTAACTCCGGAGTTTTGTTGTTTTGTATATAAATTAAACACAAAGTTCATAAATATTTTTCTCATCATAGTAGTTATATAGTACTTACATAGTTCAAGCTCTGCTAAATTTCAAACTAGATGGCGTTGAGGTCGAGTGTTGTAACCATATTTATTTATTTATATCTTATTCAATATAGGTAATATAGTAACCAATTATATATAAGCCCTGCTTAATGTGAGAATGGATGGAGTTGAGTTTATTGTATTATTTATATAATTATATATTACCTAATATATAGTACATATGAATTGGTGTAATAACACTTTCGTGTATGACTGTTCAGTAGTGGTAAAATAACACTGGTCCGAATCGGGAACTCAAAAACATTACTTCCACGTTCATACCAGTGGTTCGAATGGGGAAGTCCAAAAAAAGACTGGGTGTTTCACCATGGGGTGAAACACCCACTTCAAAAATCGTCCACCGCGATTCATACCAATGGTCCGAACTATATTGGTATGAAACGGAAAACACTCGCTCGCCGAGGTTCCCTGTTTTCTTATTGACTTACCAATTGAACTATTTAAAAATCGTCAACATAAAAGCTATCGGTTCAGAATTTGAAGTTTGTTTTCATACTCTACGGCAAATGCGTCGTTTCTACACCGAGTTCATCTGTAAACGTGACTTCTGTCCTGGTAAAATACATATTAATAATATCTTAAACTAGAAAATTTTAAACTAAAAAATAAATTGGTTTTGATGCAGAGGCGATTTCAGTATAAGTGAAGCGTAGGTAAATAATTACAATCCAGTCACGAATCACGATAGTATGCCAACCTCACACAAAATGTTTATGTTGAATTATCATTACATTACAGACACAAGTGCAATGACCTCATAAATATAGAGATTTATCACGAGGATCACGACAATAAAATACATATTTTTGTTAAAACCTCACGAAAGGACTATACGATTTTAAATTCAGAAGTAAGATAATATTTTTTACGATGAAGAAACAACAATGTGACGACAAGAGATGCATTTTTAGGATTCCGTAATTCACGTCTCAGAACAGAACACAGCTTCGTGATGTCCGGCCTCAGCTTACGATCCACACCTTATTTATTTATATTCGATGAAGAATATTCACTAAAAAACCACGGAAACTTTGAACTCACTAGCCAGACCTTCACTAATGGCAGGTATTGTACGGCAAATAAACAATAAACAATTATCGTGTCCGTGTTTCAAGTTTTCAAGTTTAGTCTATTGCTTCCATTTCAGCCCAAGTACCTATTTGAATACATAAGAGTAATTATTAGCTCAACGATTAAGAATAAAATTATGTGAGTTTATGAGAATCGCAAATTATCAACTTGTCTTGCGGGTTTTATAGAGTGTAAGTCGCCTGACACTCAGCTGACACCGGTGGGCGGTATACCAGCTAACCGATTTGTGTCAATTGACCCAAATGGACAATGTCCGACCCATCAGTTAATTTATATTTTAATAGGCTTCAATTGGTGATGTAAATCAAATTTTATAAGACCTGTTAACTTGTTTAGAACTCAGTCTTAAATCAAGTATTTAATGGAGCATTTTACCAATACAACCCCACCCAAAATGATCAGTTTTTTGAAAATTTGTGCCCTTCTCTTATTAACTACAATATTTTTTCCAACTGGATGTCGGACCTCGGTTGTCGAACTTTCTAATGTTATGGACAACGAAAACCTTGGAACTTTCTCTTTAATGATGTTATATTGCAGGATCACGCTCCTGACGGAGATAGACATGCCACATTATATCATTAATGTCTCATGTCAATGCTATGCTTACATAAGATTGAAGAGTAAGATAAAATGTACAAGAATACACATTTTATTTCTTTAACTACATTAAAGTTTGTGACGTCAAGTAAAACACTTCGTGATGTAGATACAAAGCGCTTAACTTTTTTTTGGTACTTCAATTCAAATTCTACGGTACGCTTTGTAGCCACCGTATTTGCCCACGTTTGTGTCCTCCTGCACGACCGTTCACGGCCAAGGCCAAACATATAATAAACGTAATGATGAACGATGTGCTACCGAGCAAAAAATAGTGCACGCTCGCTCGTTACACCACGTGGAGACTCTTTTAAGTTAGTTAATACTATAAATAGATAATAATATTTGCATTAAGATATAACTTTCATAGTTTGTCAACGTGTTAATTTTTGCTTACCTATTAAAATCTTCACTAGAAGTTAATTCAATTCCATTAGAAGCTCATATTTCAGTGGTTCAAGTAATGGCCTATAAGCCATGTTTAAAGACAAAGAATGCCGTAAATCAGCGCCGAGCACCCACCAGTAATGATTGGTTCTTGTTAACTAAATAATCATAATGGTCGCTGAACAAATTAAACACTGTCTGCAATTGTCTGTGTTAAAAGCTAACTCGTAGGGAATGGGATATGTACTTACTGGATTATTAGTATTCCATGAAAAGAGTTGGAATCGATCAATTCGATTAATACTTACATGGTCTATTCGAATACTGTTAATTTGTTTTCATTATCGAATCGATGTGAGCAGAGAACTTCACTGAGATTTTACCTATGTAAGCTATACTCGATTGTGGATTATTAGTATTCCATGAAAAGAGTTGGAATCGATCAATTCGATTAATACTTACATGGTCTATTCGAATACTGTTAATTTGTTTTCATTATCTAATCGATGTGAGCAGAGAACTTCACTGAGATTTTACCTATGTAAGCTATACTCGATTGTTAATCATTACTATATTCGGTTCACGTGCTCTCATTATTCCAACCTAGTGCAGGGTACTTAAAAGTGTGCATAGTAGTGAGTGTGTGGGTAGCTACGCGGTACCAACGAATAATGCACGTTTAGACCTTGAAAGGCGAGGTGAACGAACTGATTGACTAATAGATGAACATAATGCTGATGGATTGCCAAATACGAAGATAGAGGCTTCTTTACACGTGGAGCTATCATTCCATTTTGAGTGCTTCATTTGTATTTCCTTTCCGAGAAACAATACAGGACAGTACCAAGACCGAAACAGTTGATACCTACTTAAGATGTACGCGATTATGTATGATAAGGTGAATAACACGCAAGTTTCTAGAAGGTTACTAAAGACTGTAAACAGGACAATCTACCATCAAAATGTCACAAATGGCTACGTCAATTTTAATCGCGTCTGCATGACCAGGTCTAAACTGTCACGCTGATATCTTAAGCCCTTTGTGCGTAGGTTCCTAGAATGCAAAGCTTTTTGGTAAGTACCTTCTTCAAATTGAATATGAACGTGAAATTACATTGTGACATTGAATACCTACCATATTTACAGAAATGGCAATGGTTTGGAGTATGTAGCTTACTTACATAAATTTAGCAGTGGTCGAGCTTGCGAACATTAAAAACATAATTTGGGCTTTTCCCCCATTCCCTACCCCCAATAAACTCACGGTGTTTATTCTTTTTAAATCAAGGAACCCTGTCCCAATTTTCGTGGGGATCGGATAAAAAATGTGGCAGATAGACGAAATCAAAATTGACCAGTCTCGAAATGTAGATCGCTTCGCTCACTCAGTCAATTATGACTAGGTACCTACCGCTTAAACGAGATAATAAACTAGTTTTAAATATAAAAAAGTAATAAACAAAATAAAAAAAGGTAAAACAAACTTAATTAGAATAAGATTACCACCAGAGGAAATATTTATCGTAGGTAGATATACCACGGAGTTGTTATCGTCATAATATCTGCAATGATTCTCAGAAATAGTTAGGTGTCTGGTATAAAATAAATCGTCAACAGCAAATTACTGCCTCGAACCCGGCTTGATATCAACAAAAGGTAGTATCGGCCGGTAAGATGCGGCACGACAAACAAGGTAATTGCTCGGTTGCTTAGATAACTATCGCACACGCTATGGCGTACAGAGTATGTACTCGTAGTCGTCGACCAAACATCGCCTGCGTACATTGCGTTATCTCGAGACCAAAATGTCCTCCACGGTGGATACATCTATTCATTTTGTATACCTTTATTTGCATAGCTTACTTTCATTTAATACGAAACGCAAGAGTAGTATTATAGAACGTTTACTTTCTCTTAAAATCTCTAATATGCATTACTTGCAGTATGCTTTACCTGTCGAAAGACGAGATTCTGTCCGAAATAAGAGTGAAAAGAGTGTCCGAAAACATCAGTAGAGTTGCTCCACAGATAACCTCCTAATAGATTCCGCATGCAGGGCAACAAACGCGCGCCACTCATACTTGATTTCGCAAGCATGTAAAGCTATGCCTAAAATCACGACATCAGTGACAACCAACTTCGCGACCTATGACCACGTGCGATTTTATAATTAAAAAAAATTGTTTTTGTAAGCATTTTACATTTTAAATGGCTTCCTGTTCCGTGAAATGGTGTGGCAAGTCGGCGAAGACATCACATTACCAAAAAGATGGCATTACATTTCACCGGTAAGTAAATTAGACATAAATGTAAATATAAAATTGACTAGGCACCGGAGTTCAATTTATTCTGGTTGGTTATAGAACATAAACACAAACAATTTCGAACCCGTTGATGTCTTTTTGAAATTACTCTTTCACTCATTAGCCAAATTATAATGGCTATCCTTTTCTAACAATGGCACTTGAATCGATAGTGATGGGATATCGGTATGATATAGTACGTCATCGATATTTTGCAGTATTATTGCCGTAGGTGCTTTAAAAAGTAGTACCTATAAATAAGCAACATGTTGTCGCCCGCGACTACGCCCGCTTGAATTTCGGTAAGCTGCGATTTATTTGCGACCAATTTGTGCGTTGGTATATTTTTTTTTTTTTCGCAGCTAATGCGATTTAGTATTAGCAATGTGACTGAGATATATATTATTTTATAGGTTTCCTAGATGCCCCGAGAGGAAAAAGAAATGGGTAGATGCAACATCTCGTGGGGAGAGTTGGTTTCCCACCAATAACAATGTTATCTGCTCACGTCACTTCACAGAAGACACTTTTCATAACATGAAAAATCGTAGAAGGTTGATAGATTCAGCTATCCCAACAATTATACTTACCAGTTTTGGTATGGAATTAATATTAAGTATACTATATTTTTAAATATTGATAGCATTTTTTATTACGTAATTATTTTGCATTATTATTATTAGTAACTATAATGATGCTTAATATTCACAAAAAAACTTCAGTATTACAAAAATATGAACGATATCCAGAATTATGGACCATTCATTTAAATTTTGATTTTAACTAGTAATTAAAATATTAATTTTAGGTACACGCTCCGATTTCTATAAATGAAAGTGCTGTTACGACTGTAAACACTACTAAAGTTCTTGTAGCTGGAACTTCATCTGGAGAAACGGTATGATATTATTATATCTACGTTAATTATAATAATAAGTAATTCATTATCAGTTATATAACCAACAAATTCGCTTTTCAGGTTCCATTGAATGACACACCAACAAAACGAAAAATACTTTCTCCTTTACATGGTTCTCCATCGAAATACGATTCTCCAATTAAAAAACGTCTTTGTAGAAGAGTCACTGAATTAACGATCGCAATGAAAAAAAAATAAACAGTTAAAAAAATTACGAGATTCCAACAGAAGGTTAAAAAGACAAATAGTGTCATTAAAATCTTTATTGACAGACTTAGAAAATAAAAATTTCTTGACTGCCGAAAACAACGAAATGTTGAATTCTTTAGGGGTCAAATGCGTTGAAATTGTTCGTCGGCAAATAGTAAAAGCAAAATCAGGCAAAAATGTGACAAAAAAATATTCCCCTCAGTTAAGAGCTTTTGCACTCACTCTAAATTTTTATTCTACCAAAGCTTATAATTATGTACGCAAGACCTTCAATACCTGTTTACCCTCCGTAAAAACCTTAGGCAAATGGTATAGATCCATAGATGGCCATCCAGGTTTTACTAAGGAAGCTTTGGTTGTTCCTCTTCATGGAAAATGGAAAGTGCCGATTGGGTATTTTTTATAAATAAAGTAACAGCTGATCAAAAGAAATTTTTACTCACTCAAGCAATTGAATTATGTATGGAAGCAAAAGTAGTTGTCAAAGCGGTTACATTTGATGGTTGTCCAGCTAATATTGCAATGGCTAAGAAACTAGGATGTAATTTTAATCCTGGCAGTTTAAAAACTACTTTCGAAATGCAAAATAATAAAATTGCTGTCTTTCTTGATCCTGCCCATATGATAAAGTTAATTCGAAACAGCTTTGAACATTATAAGGAATTTAAAGATGCCGTAGGTAATAGCATTAAATGGAGTCATATTGAATTATTACACCGATTGCAAGAAGATGAGAAGTTCCATGCAGCTAACAAACTTAGATCTGAACACTTGTTATTCAAAAAAAATATTATGAAAGTAAAACTTGCTACACAATTATTTAGTAGAAGTATATCAATAGCTCTCCAATTTTGCAAAAATACTTTGAAAATTAATCAATTTCAGGACATAGAAGGGACAGCTAATATGTTATTAGAGTTAAACGATTTATTTGATATATTAGATTCAAAGGTGCTTAAAAAGAGCGTTAATTGCCGAAAATGCCTGTGTTATATTATCAAAACTGGAATCGTCCAAAAAAATGTTGATGAATTTAACGACTTCTTTCAAAAATAAACAGATTCGGTTACTAGATTCGCCAAGATTTACTGGATTTTTAGGACTTTGTGTATGTATTGAAAGTGTAAAATTTCTGTTTAATGATCTAATAAAAACACAGTGTTGTCCATATATATCCTTTCATCGCATTAGCCAGGACCATATAGAACTGTTTTTCTGTAATATGCGATCTCATGGAGGGACAAATAACAACCCCACACCTAAACAATTTTATGGTATTTATAGAAAGATGCTTGTACACATGGAACTGCAAGAACTCAATACCGGCAATTGCATAGCATTAGAACAATTCGCTATTTTAAACGGTTCTTCTGCCATAAAACGTATTAATATAACAACAGAAAGAGGTGATACCAGTGATACTGAGTTAGATGCTGATGAGTCTATTTTACTTTTACACCAAGTGCCATTATCTCCGTTTTCAGAAAGTATAACTGAATATATTGCCGGTTCTGTTGTACATTATTTAACAAAGAAAATCAAATGTAATACTTGCATTAAAGCTTTAATATCTTTGAACGAAAAAGAGACCAGTTTGATATATGCTAGAGATAATGGTGGATTGCTCTACCCATCCAAAACGGTTACCAAAATATGCAGGCGATGTGAGCAAGTAATTCGAAGCTCTATTGATACAAACCAATCGTCCAAAATACCTATTCATTACAAAAACAAATTACGTTACGTCACAAAAACATTAAGAAGCTTTGTTAATGAAGATATTTTTCCCCAAGTAGAAAGCCACCACTTTGATTACGAAAATTGTAACCACTTAATAGATTTAGCTAAGACCGTCATGGAAAAATACTTAGATATAAGATTATTATACTTGTGCAGGAATAAGGACCCCAACATTTCGGTAAGAAGGATTTATACAAAATTGATTCATTTTAAAAATCAGTAATTATTTCTTATAATTTGCTAAATAAATATATATGGAAATTTAAAAATTAAAATATCTTGATTTGATTAAGACCTTAGTTTTATTTTACATATTACCTATGCAGTTTAATGTTAGTCTCACGATTAAAAATATTGAATAAATATTATGTCATAAATGTAAGTGTAATGAATTAGTGTTTGTACCTTTGATAATGCCAAAGAGCGAAACCAGTTAGGTGTTAAAATAAAAAATTGTGGAATATGTATAGGTAAGTAATTTCATAGTGCCGACATTTGAAAGCATAAATTATAATTTTGTATTTCAAAGCAATGAGTTTGCTTAAACTATTCTTAAAATATTAAGAAAGAAATTATAGTCCCGGCGATGACATCAGTTTTTCTGATCTATTTATAATTTCTTTCTTAATATAAATTATATTATTTTACATCTATTCAATAAAAATATAAAATTTTAATGTATCATCATCAGAGATGGGGGGCTCGTGGCTTAGTGGTAACCGTGTATATTAACACATTGCTAAGGTTAAGCAACATCTGACTTGAGACTTCCGTGCCTCGGGGAGCACGTTAAGCCGTCGGTCCCGGTTATTATACGAACATCTATGGCAGTCGTTACGGGTATTTGGGGCCCTAAATCAAAATCCAACTGGTCTAACTACAGAGCTTTGATATCGCCTATAGTTTGTAGAGGTCAGAATGATGGCAGTCGCTCCACGGAAAATATTAAAGTTCTGCTGCATCGCAGTTACACTGGAAAGCTAATCCTGAGTTGGGAAAAGGCTCGGTAGATGTGCGATCATCAGAGATCGGAATAGGTAGAAATTTTTGACTTAAAGTTTGAGGAAATAGGAACTGAGAGTTGATAATACCTGTCCCTCTTGATTAAGTCCCGATACCTATTCCTATAAAAATTATAATAATAAATAAAATTGTAAAAATATAATTATAATATACCTATTCAAATTTTATCGACACATTTTCATCCCTATCCATAGATAACCTCCTAATAGATTCCGCATTACTGTAATTTTGTTCCTTACCAAGTTCACCTGTTTTGGCGGAATGCGAGGGGCGCGCGGAAACATGTAAGTGCGCTATGATTGGCTGTTTCAAGGTCAAAACTACAGAGCTTTGATATCGCCCATAGTTTGTGGAGGTCAGAATGATGGCAGTCGCTCCACGGAAAATACTAAAAGTTACACTGGAAAGTTGATCCTGAGTTGGGAAAAGGCTCGGTAGATGTGCGATCATCAGAGATCGGAATAGGTAGTAAATTTTTACTTAAAGTTTGAGGAAATAGGAACTGAGAGGTAATAATACCTGTCCCTCTTGATTAAGTCCCGATACCTATTCCTATAAAAATTATAATAATAAATAAAAAAAAAATATTTTTTTTATTTATTATTATAATTTTTTATAAATGTATTTAAAAATGTATAAAATAAGAATATAAAGGAATAAACGATATAATAAAATTATAAAAATATAATTATAATATACGAGTACCTATCAAAATTTTATCGACACATTTTCATCCCTATCCCATCTCTAGTATTCGGTGTATTCGAAGATTGACCTTGAAACAGCCAATCATAGCACACTTACATGTTTCCGCGCGCCCCTCGCATTCCGCCAAACCAGGTGAACTCGGTAAGGAACAAAATTACAGTAATGCGGAATCTATTAGGAGGTTATCTGTGAGTTGCTCCCATTATGACGGATATGTAAGTATGTATACAAAATAATTTTGTTGACTAACGTAGGTACTTATGAGCAATAACATTTAAATGCAATAGAGTTAAGTAGTAATGACAACATAAAAGCGCTATAAAACCGTGACCAACATAAGGAATTAAGTTCACCGTCGAAACTGAAAAATAGCGTAGTCGTACTAAAGCGTGCTTTACAAAACATTAACGGACATACGCAAATTGTGTATGGTAATGTGCAATTACATTAATGTCTTTTGTGAAATATTCATACGAGGGTGGATTGAAAAGTAGTCGGCCTAACACTGATCCATTTAGTTCTAAAAATCAAATCTACCCACATTATTTAGTTCAGTTCAGACCTGTTATCTGTGTGAAGTTTGAAACGTTTGCGATAATTTTAATGTTATAAATTTATTAACAAAGCAATCTGACATCATTTCCGCAAATGGAGTAAATCGAGCAGCGTGCCGTCATTAAGTACCTCCATAAGAAGGGGCTGTCATCAAAAGCCATCCATGATGATATGGTCAGTACATTAGGGGATTGCGCTCTTTAATATTCATCCGTCAAAAAATGGATAGCAGAATTCAAGCGTGGTAGAGAGAGTGTGAAAGACTAACCCCGCTCTGGAAGGCCTTCGACGTCCACTACTGACGAAAATGTTAAAAAAATACTCGACTTAATTATGGGAGACCGCAGATTGAAAATTAGAGAGATAACCGAGATTATAGGCATCTCTCTCTCTCTTTCTCATCTCTCTTTGCTCCTTGAATTCTTGCCCAGCTCCTTGAATTCTTGCCCAGTTAAAGCTCAACGTATGCTGGAAAGCGGCATGAATCAGTGTCATGTCTCATTTAGCTTTGAATATGTAAACCCCAATGATATTATAAAAGTATTCAAGTCGCTTAACTCAAAAAAGACAGCTGACTTGTGGGGTATTTCTGTAAAATTGCTTCAGTCCATTATTGTGAATATATCTCCACATCTAGCTGCAATATTTAATAAATACGTCAATAGTGGAGTGTTTCCTGATCTCATGAAATACAGTAAAGTGATACCTTTATTTAAAACTGGATTGGTTTACAACCAACAATTTACTTCTGAACGCAAAAAAGACCAAGTGTGTTAGATTTAGTATGCCTAATGTTCAGAACTACGGTACTAATATTATTTTGAACGGTGATACCCTTAATCTTGTAGAATCAACCGTATTTTTGGGTATTACTCTTGACAGTAAATTACAGTGGAACGCCCAAATGTCGGGTCTTGCAGGGAAACTTAGCTCTGCGGCTTTTGCTATTAGTAAAGTCAGATAGCTCACGGATGTAGAAACTGCCAGGCTGGTTTATTTTAGCTATTTTCACAGTGTCATGTCGTATGGAATTTTACTGTGGGGCAAGGCAGCTGATATAGAAATTATTTTTATACTCCAAAAGCGAGCTATACGTGCGATTTATAAACTGAATGCACGAGTTTCTCTTAGAGAAAGATTAAAAGAAATCGGCATTTTAACAGTTGCATCACAATATATATATGCGAATATTATGTTCGTTAAACAAAATATATACATTTATACAGTATGAACAGTGACATGCAATAAATACTAGAAATAAGCATAAATTGGTTGGGACGTATTATCGTTTACAGAAGGTTCATGACTCCTTTGCAGGATTTGGTGTGCGTTTTTATAACAAAATTCCTCTAAACATTATGAACCTTCCTTTAAATAAATTCAAAGTGGCTGTTAAGACACACCTAAAAAAAGCATATTATACTATTAAAGATTATTTAAACGATACAGAGAAATGGCAATGAGTTGCTTGCTCATCACTCGAGCTACATAGGGGCTACTTCTGTTTGAAATGTTGTTTTATTGCTGAAACTCACTTATTATTGTTAAATTATTATTATTATGATATTGTAAGGTATGGGTACTTTGAGATTATGTGGCACTTTTAACTAGTATTTAACTTTTTTGTGAATAACAGAGATTCATAATTTTTAAGTTCACTTGGTCCACACATGGTCACGTACTGCCCTTGCCCTCTTTTTATTGTTGTAACAGAATCATTGTATTTACTGGCGAATAAAAAGAGTGGCCGTGAGTTTTTCTTGCCAGGTTCTTTCCTCACAGGCTCTACCTATTGCCTTGCGAATCTGGCGGTAAATGTAAATGTAGAAGCATTTTCTTTTTCTGACGTTCATAAGTGTTACTTTGTGACCTACATGAATAAAGATATTTTGATTTTGATTTTCATAATAGTCAACGTGTTGGGTTTCCACAAGGTGTCTGCGAGGTGGGATCCGCGACTGTTTTCAGTTGAGCAAAAAAGGATGCGATTGCACGCGACTGTTTGGAGTTATTAATTTTTTTCAACGGGCTAAATGCTTGGAAGGGAAGATGCCAAAAGTGCATTGAACTTGATGTCACCATCAAGTTCAATGCACTTTTGGCATCTTACGTTGAAAAATAAAAATATATTTCATTTATTATGTATTTATTTTCTTGGTTAGTCCGATTACTTTTCAATCCACCCTCGTATAATATATTAAACAGCAATGGAAAATGCTACCTAGTTAAAACATTTATTATTACGCAGATTCCTATACCTATCATGTTTTCGAGTTAAGACCATCTACGCATTCAACCAATAATATCGCAGGAAAATGTAGGCCACGTTGACCAAAATAAACACATATTCAGTTCAAAATGTCGAACAGCCAAAGTCGATTCTGGCAGTGCAAGGCCGGCTGTTATCCTAAATACTCTAGAAAAAATACCATCAGCAGTTTCACATGTTCAGTTTTCAAGCTATTTTAATTTTAATATACCTACTCACACAATGTCATCTAGGCCAAATTAAGCTAATAAGCTTGTGTTATGGGATCTAGAAGACTGATAAACATACTTTTATATTTCTAAAAACATACATATTATACATAGAAAACACCCATACTCCGAAACAAACATTAGTGGATCACACAAATAATTTGATTCGACCCAGAATCGACCCTGGGACCTCAAGGACGGCAGTCGCATACTCATACCACTGCGCTCCCGAGGCAGACGCTATCTACACATCTACCTACCTATAGGTAAAATTAGAATTCATTCCAACAGTCATAAAACCTGAAAGTATTACATACAAAAACTATCATTTTGTCGTATTCAAAGTCATTTTTGTTTCGACCTCCATATCATTTTGATGTACGTAAGAACATCTTTGTAGAAACCAACAATGGGGCATTAGTACTTATGCATTTGCAACTTTTACTTTATCATCATGACTCGTTACTATTGTTACAATATGATATGAATGGCAATAAAATGCCTTATAATGACAGAAAGTTAATATGAAGAAATTCTATCACAGCACGAGATAATCTCGTACTTAGGTCTGTCCTTTCTCTGTCATCATCTGATGATGTTTATATATCCATACTAGCGAAGGCATGCGACTTTGCCCGAGGAGATCGAGGTAATACTAGCCTAATATCTTGGGAGGCGTTAGCATCGGCATCGAGTCCTCGATGAAGTACCTAGGGATCGTACTTGATAGCCGATGGAACTTCGGACCACATTTTCGAAGTTTGGTCCCCAAGGTGACGCAGGCATCGGTCACGTATTCGCGACTGATGCCCAACCTAAAGGGACCCAACGCTTCCTGCAGGAGACTGTACCTGGGGATCGTGCGGAGTATGGCCCTATACGGGGTTCCCGTATGGGCGGATAGGTTGGCGGTCAAGGGGAATGTGACTGTTAAACAGACCACTTCGAACCTTGGCCGTCAAAACCATACGGGGGTACCGCACGATCTCCGGAGAGGCTACATGTCTCCTAGCCGGGATCCCTCCATGGGACCTGGAAGCGAGAGCCCTTGCGTCATTGTTCCAATGGTGCAAGGAGGCGCTGGAGCGGGACCACAGGCCTGCGTCTCGAGAAATCTAGGACCAGCGGTCCCAACTCCGCCAGGATCTCATGGAGTCATGGAGGGTGCGACTTGAGCAACCCACGTGGGGCACCACCATCATCGCGGCGGTGAGACCGTTCATGGCTGCAGAGGCCTCACGTACCGTGCGACGCAGATCGTTGCCGGGTATGGGTGTTGCGGTAGCTATCTGTTTCGCATGCATGGTCACACCCCGGTGTCAATTCTGCGAGGTTTCCGACGACGACACCGCACTCCACACGTTGGTGGACTGCTCAGCGTGGGCGAGTCAGCGCCGGGACCTCGTAGTGGGTCTGGGCGTGGATACCCTCTCGCTGGAGACCATGCTTCAAGCCATGGTCTCCAGCGGGAGTAGGTGAAACGCGGCCGTTTCCTTCTGCGAGCAACTCATGCCCGCGAAGGAGGCCTGCCGGGAGGGAGAGGGAGCGTACCCTCTTCGCCGAGTTCCGTTCCGTAGTCGGCGGCGAGGGCGCCCCAGACTCCGCGACTACGCCCAAGACTATCGACCTCCATGATTGGGGCCTGAGGACGGCGGGATCGCCACCCGCCGTCCTTACAGAAGCAGACTAGAAGGGTTGCGTGCTGCGGGGCCTTTGCCCCATAGCACGCAACCAGATTCACTCACTGACGCGGTATAAAACCCTACCGCAACGACGCGGGATTCTCGTCCCGACCAAACAACCGCAGAGACCACAGAGGTGGTCAAAGTCCGCCGGGCGCCACTGGACATACCCTCTGCTAGTAACCAGAGACGCCCGGCAACGGACGTTAGAGCGGCCGCGGAGTTAAAAAAAAAAAACCTAATATCTGTCGTGATTTCCAAACTCTCGTAGCTCAAGACCTAGATAGATAGAACTGCTTCGGTGGCTTGGTCGGTAGAGCATCGGCTTTCGACTCCGGAGTCTCGGGTTCAATCAAACATTTGTATGATCCACAAATGTTTGTTACGGAGTTAGGGCGTTTTCTATGGAACTATTAGATTTATTTCAGAATATTTACAAGAAACAGGAAAAAACAATTTCGAGAAGCGTAAATATAAACTAAGTACATGGGGCACACTAAAAGTTTTGCACTTCTAGCTAATCGGAACTATTTGAATTTCGAATGTTATATTTTTTTAAACGTTGCAACCTTCTTAGTAATAAAAAAAAACAATTGGCGGGAATTCATTTGTCAATTGCTTTTTATCACACATCAAAGTTCTACGTATGCAACGAAAATGGAATTAAGTCGAAAAGATTTTAGAGCGATGATTTTTTATGATTTTAAAAGTTCTCTCTCTCCGCAAGACTGTGCCGCTCGTCTTCAAAATGCTTTTGGGAGAGAAGCACCTTGTTTGAGCACCGTGAGGCGATGGTTTGCTGAATTTGAGAGTGGTCGAGTTTCTTTACATGACGAATTTCGTGAAGGGCGGCCTTCAACTGCCGTCAACGAAAATAATGTGGCTACTGTTAAGCGGTTAATTTAAGCGGTTAATTGAAGAAAACCCACGGATTACCTATGAGACAATTCGAGGACTATTGGGGATTGGTAGGAGTCCAATCCAGAAAATTTTATACGAAGAATTGAGAGTTCGGAAACGTTGTTGTCGTTGGATCCCTCATGAACTGACAGCGAAGCAGAAGCGGGCTCGCATGGAATGGTGCTCACAGATGCTACTGAAGTACGACCACGGACATTCTAATGCTGTTTTTGACATTGTCACAGGAGACGAAACGTGGATTTATTGTTTTGAATCCGAAAAAAAACAGCAATCTTGTGAATGGGTGTTTGAAAATGAGAACAAGCCAACAAAAGTGAGGCAGGCGAGAAACGTTGGTAAAAAAATGATCGCGTTTTTTTTCTCAGCTACGCATCCCATCTGTACAATTCCACTTGAAGATCAAAAGAGTGTTAATGCCGAATGGTATTCTACCATTTGTTTACCCAGGGTGTTAGAAAAAGTTCGCGAAAGACGACCCAAAAGCCGCGTTCTCCTACATCATGACAACGCTTCTTCACACACGGCCAACCAAACAAAGTAATTTTTAGCTTCCGAAAAAGTACAACTCGTCACCCATCCTGCGCATAGCCCCGACCTAGTTAGTACCTTCTGATTTCTGTATTTTCCCCAAAATCAAAGATTTGATGAGTGGTTTCACTTTTACCAACTCAGAAGAGGCAGTGATAGCGTTCAATCAGCACGTAGAAAACATGCCTTCAGCGATCGATTAAAATGTAAAGGAAAAGCAATAAATATAATATTTTGGTATTACCATTTTGTTTTTTTAAGTTACGCATAACTTATAGTGTGACCTACGTATAATACTATCCACAACTAAAATAATGTAAATGATGTATGTATTTAGAAATATATATGTATGTTTATCAGTTGTCTAGGTCCCATATCACAAGCTTATACTTAGCTTAGTTTGGGCTAGATGACGTTGTGTAAAAATGACCAAAAATATATACGTACCTAAAGATACTTTTTCTCTGCACACAGTCTTTGAGTACCTCGTAAATATTATCATATCGTGCAAATTTAGGACCAAAAACAGATAATCACATTCTTTTTTCATATCTTGAAAAATTAGGCTTTGCGAGAAGTGTACTTAAGTACAAACCTTTCAACATATTACTTATTCAAATAAAAAGCTTTTCAAAAGGAAAAGATTGGGCGTATTTTAAATGCCGTATAATTTGTAAGCGTAAAGCACTTCATCTTCATCATTACTTTGAGCATATTTTATAGACACAAATAAACAATAATACGAGTGGAGAGAAAGTGGAATAAGTACGACTTGTTGACGGCCAATTACACAAGTCTTTTTATAGGAATAGAACTTAAGATTTGCTAGGATTATGAGGGGTGCTAAGAGGGAGGGGCTTGTGGTCTAGTTGTAACCAACTAGGTTAACACATTGAAAAGGTTAAGCAACATCTAGCCAGGATGGGTGACTATTTTCTAAGACATTGAGACCCCGCCGTACCTCGGATAGCACATTAAGCTGTTCGTTCCCGGTTGTCATACAAACATCTATGGACGTCATTAGGGGAAGTTGGAGCCCTAAAACAAAAACCCAATCGGTCTAACAACAGAACTTGATATCTCCCATGGGTTGTGGAGGTCAGTCAGATGGTAGTTGCTCCCCGAAAAATATCGCAGTTCAGCCGCATCGCAGTAAGACTGGATTGGGAAAAGGCTCGATAGTTGATGAGGGGTGCTAAAGGCTTCATATTTTACGGGCTCACCTGCAAGCAGTGCACCTGTTGACAGTCGGACGAGATTCTGACAGTTGGGGTCCACAAACGGCAATAACCTCTCAGCCTATAACGCAGGACTTGTAAAGCGACAAGAGAACTGCGGACGTAATAAACGTCTCTGACTACCTGAAAACGTACTGTTTAAAAAATATTTGGTATGTAGTTAGCGCATAATTTGCATTTGGCACAGACGTCACTCCCCGTTTATATAATTCAGGCACTCACTGTAGTCGTAATGTCACTAGTAAAATATTAACTGCCATATTGCATCACCAAATATTTCTCTATCGCTGACACATATTCATTTGCCAGATTTTTGAAATACCTTTGTCCGCGTATAGTTAGTATTTACTAGTAAGTATCTACCTATTAACAGACGTTAACGTTGTTATGGGGGACCGAAAATTTTATTAGTGAAGAGTGAGCGTCATGTAAACCTCTGCCATATCCTTAATGAATAATCATTGTCGACAGTAACTTACTTACACATAAACAACATTGTTCAAGAAAGGAAAGAATTAGATATAGTGAGAGTTTAAAATGCTTTAACGTCAAATAATATTTAAGAAAAGGTCAATTGTGAAAAGGTGATATTTAACCTTTTAAACCAGTAGCTGCTGAATCTGTCGATGGTGAACTATGTGAGTTCATGAACCCTGACTAAGAAAGGCGAAAGTGAACTTGCGTGGCGTTTTGTATTTGTTAGCTAATATTATCGTACAACGTGAAAGTGCTTGGAGATTGATTTGCGGTTGAACATTATCAATACATCAATCAGAATAACATGTGTTTATAAAATAATATTAGAGGTGTGATTGAGTTGATAATGCGAAAAGGTTTAGTGAAATTTATCTATACTAATTTAATAAAAAAGAAAGATTTGATTGTTTGTTCGTTTCAATGCTCCGTAACTACTGAACCGATTTTGAGAATTCTTTCTCTAATATGTTGCATTAACCACGAATGACATATTATGTAAATTTTTATCCCGGTAAGATATCACGCAGGCAGAGTGGCGATTATCAGATAATCATTTATAATCAGATTCAGCTCCAATTTTGGGTATTTGTCAATGTATGCAATTTTCATGAAATTATATACATCATAAACCTTGTGATGTAGTCTCTTAATCACAACTTGCCGAACGTCTCGTTCGTTTAACCTCAGTTATATTTCATAAAACGTATAACGGAAGCCTTTAAAAAGTGGGTCGGCAGTGTATTTGCTAACAAACAACATACCAGGATATCTCTTATCTACGTTCAATAGTATTTTTTTTTTCATAGATATAGGGGCACCGGAAGCCTAGGCGGGCTTATACATTACCGAGATAGATATTATTTATTTAAGTAGATATCCATCAGCACTATTGTCATTCAAAGATGTTTCGACCGAATATCTAACTTTATCGACCAGCGCAATCGAAGAGAAGTTTATCATTCAACGTTTCATTGGTTTCAAAATGTACGAGACTCAACTTGTACTCAAAACTATGGGTGCAGCAATGTCAATTTCACAGGCGACTTAACATTTAAAAGGTCACAAAACGAGCGCGCATTCTAATCCTATAACCTCTCACTCGGGATGTGACGTTTAATCAATCAAAACATCGAACATGCCACGGTGGCTGCGTCAGCCGTATGTCACGGGTTAAATTGATGAATATGCTTCTGCATAACTTTGGAAACGTGTCGATTTGATTATACTTGGACACTTTACATATAGTTGGCATATTAGTGGTAAATAATGATGATTAGTCTCAAATACCACGAGTATAATAATAAACTAAAACACAACCCTTCTGTTATTAACTGGTAATTAAATTAAATTATACGAAAAAGATATTGTAGTTACTCTGCCTCGGTGGCGCAGTGGTGTGAGTGTGCGACTGCAGTCCCTGAGTTCCCGGGTTCGATTCCGGGTCGAGTTAAATATTTGTGTGATCCACAAATATTTGTTTCGAAGTTTGTCTTCTATGTATAATATGTAAATATTTAGATATATATATGTATGTTTATCAGTGGTCTAGATCCCATAGCACAAGCTTATATTAGCTTAATTTGGGCTAGATGACGTTGTGTGAAAAGAATGCCCGAAAAAAACAAGAAAACGATATAAATATGTTACACATATCATAAAAATAAAGTATAAAGGCGGTTTTATCGCTAAATAGTATCTAGTACTCAAGTCCACCGTAAATAACTTTCACGTATTTACAAGTATTTACAAATAGAGTATTAAGTAGCTACTGTTTTATCATAACTTTTGATAGGTAATATCACCCCCGTAGATCCCAAGAAGAAAAATCTGAACTCTTCGTAAATAGGCCATAGTCATATCAACTGTGACTGTAAAGGGGGTGGGTTAATCAATAAGTTATCAATAAATCATACACAAACGATAATCCTTTGGGTTGGACTTAATCCACCGGCTGTTAACTTTCCAGGGGGTAACCAACAGACAAAGGCAACTAACTTATCAATGAATACAATAACGAAAAAAACCTGACTGAATTTAACCAAATATTTAATCAATACGAGTAATATATAGGTGGGCAGAGCTTATTTTGTATTGTAGGTAGCTAGGTGTAGTGTAGGTTGAACTAAATATTGAAAGAGTCGGGAGCGAGTCTCGATAGATAACCTCCTATGTGTTTTTGACACTGTGGAAGCACGGGAGATGTACCAGCCTAATGTTCCGCCCAATACCCGACCGGTTCCTCATTGCTGTGGATTCTTCTGAGTGCACAGAAATACATAATCTGTGAAAATTACAACTTTCTTACTATCACGGTTCATGAGATACAGCGTGGACAGTGAAGTCTCTGTAATGGGGAATCGTTATACACTTTGGGTAACGGAACCCTAAAAATAGGAATAAGCCTATCTGGCGATTAATTGTAAAGTTTTGTGTATCGGTAAATGGTAAAACTTTTAATTACTTAATTAATGTTTCGTACAGTCTGTAAAGTTGTTCTCTAACTTAATTTCTTTGATATGGTAATTTGAAGTATGATACTCGTAGATATCTGTCTAACTAATGATACCGCAAATTACTAAGTAAGTGTGAAATAATTCCATAACACTGTTACACACATGTTGGTGGCACCAAACTTTGGAAGCCGGAGGGTTTCTTTCTCAATTAGAAAATAATAATTGGATTACAAACAATGGAAAAATGATGTTGAAATTTAAAAATTGTCATGATTTCGCTAAATAGAAGACATGTTAAATGTCGACATATGTTTCGCCTACTCACGAGGCATTATCAAGACTATCTCTGGCTGACTATGGCTGTTTCTTTGAGATAGACTTGATAATGCCTCGTGAGTAGGCGAAACATATGTCTTCTATTTAGCGAAATCATTGCAATTTTTAAATTTCAACATAATTTTTCCATTGTTTTTATCACGGACTTTCGCCAGGTGACGCCTGAATCCATTAAGTAATAATTGGATTGCTGTTCGTGAGAACTTTTACAGCAAAATGTATTTAAAACGCGAAGTTAATAGTTGCTTTGTATACAGAATTGCTTGAAATATGAAATTTTGCTGTATTATCTAACGTGTAGGTAGAACACACAATATAGCTCGATCAATTATTAATTTAACGAGATAAGCGTATATATAAACGTTTGCAAACAATGTAGGAGCAATGACCTTTTAACAACATTGCGATAGAATATCTTGTATACGTATGATAGGTGTATAAATAAAGTTCCTAGAGCTACAATGTTCCTTGCCAAGATCGAAACGTTGAAAATAAACTAACACATGGAATTTTCGAGCGAACATGACATAACCATATTTCGTATCAACTTGAAGACGTCCATTTTGAATTTAAAACACATAGATTTTAGAGCATGCATCGGTATTTCGTTGAAATATTTCGAGACTACCCATCAGCAGATTTTTTATTAATTTAGGAATCTAGAATAGTTTCAGTAAATTATACAGCTACTAGAACAGCGCTAAAATATTATGTTAAACCGTATTAATATATTTTAGACAGTCGAGGTTTATAGTCCTCTAGTGAGAGTGAAGTTCGTGAGACGATTGTAAATAATAAAAACGCGTTGGGTTTTGAATAAATCCAGAGTCGGATAAGTTAAGCCTGTACCATTTTGTTAGGAAACTTTTATATTTTCGCCGAGACTCGTCGGCTAGCTTGGGAGATCAGAATTTATTATTCAAACGACAGTCCGAATTCTTTTTCGTGTCGTATATATAAAAATATGTTTATTTGTACGCCTTTTCATTCAGAAGGTTCGTTGGCCTTGTTTTATAGAACTACGTGGAAATACACTTCGGCAAAAATATTTCATAGAAAACGTTCCTTAAGAGTTGATGTCACCATAAAACTCAAGGGAGCTCTTTATTTATTTACGCATTATTATAAGTAACAATTTAACAAGACTAATTTGACACTATCGTTATAAACACTTATGAATAAAATTACCGGTGCCATAGATGTACAACCTGTTAACTAATTTCACAGCTGTTTAACTTTGTGGTTGTATTTCTCCAGCTCTATAGTTGTTATTATTGTTACAAGGTTTCTTAAAACAATTACTGTTGACAGTTCAGTTATCAATAATGTCGTTAATTGTTTCAATTAATCTAAACAGTGGGTTATTAGTGGGTAGACGTCGGCAGGGGAGGTACAACCGCAAAACTTGATCGTATCTCCCACGACCTAGCTAGTATACAAAAGGGGAGTGTATTGTTTGCTTAGAGACAAAGGTGTACCACATTTTATTGTATGTAGGTAGAATTATTTACATGATTTGTCAGTCGGTATTCATAACGGTATCGGTATGTAGCTGAAACCGTCTCTATAACACAACGCATAATAAATATCCCATAAATAATAAATTGGGATCGCTAATTTTAGTTAGATCTGGTCGGTATCTCAATATAACCGGTCCTGTCTTCCTCAATTAAATGACTTGCTCTATTAGGATTCGACATAAAGGTTATTAGGTGTATACGGTTGCAAACGAGTGCCCGTTGAAAGCAATAATATATCCCGTTTAGTAATATATTGACGTCATAATATTCCCGAACGTTTACTTAGTAGCAAATACACATTGAGCCATTCGCAAATACTATCTATGTGTAGTTTTTGCTTTCAAATTAGGCGTAGTTAATGACCGCATACATTGTATTTTGTCATGCGATGTTCCAACTAGCACGGTGGCCCGCGTGGAAGGTGAATAACCTAAGGTCCTCGTTATCTTAACAAGTAGACACACTACATTAGACATATGACATCATTATTGTGACAGCACGACAAACATTTGTTCTGTTAGCTATGTATTTTGGTTATCATATCAGGTCGCAACGTAATCTTGTCATTCGCCTTTGCTGGTATGATCTTATTAAAATTGTTAAACGTAAGAAATTTTATGGTGTACACAATAAAGAAAGGCTTACATAAGGAATTAGAAAATTTCTAAATTTTCATAGAAAATTGGGCCTTTAAGGACCTAGATTGTTTAAATGTCTACATTTGAAAATCTTGGAATCGCAATGTTTGAATCTAGTTATATCAATGTATATGATTGTCTATTTGTGGTATGAATAAAAACCGGCCAAGTGGTAGTCCCGCACGAAGGGTTCCGAACCAAAATGCTGCTTGCTGTTTTTTAGGTGTTATAGAGGCAACAGAAATACTAACTAACTAACACGGTTCATGAGATACAGCCGGACGGACAGCGAAGACTCAGTAATATGGTTCCCGTTGTTTTACCCTTTCGGTACGGAACGCTACAAAGAAGTCAATAGACGTATAAGCATAAAAAACGTTGATCTCGTTAAAGAGAAGTGAACTACAATAAACCATCCAGTAAACCCGTTAAGAAACAATAATGTTGCCAAGTCGCGAGAGGAATTCACTAATCGTAATGAAGCTATATAAGTTCTCTTGGCAATCTTTACACTCGGGGTTGTAGACGTCATTTGGAACTGATACTAGAGAAATTGATGATGCGACTCAGTATATAATACCAGTTCTTTCATATAAAGAAATATTACAGTGCATTTCCTTGTGTTTAGTTTAGCTCTTATGTTCATGTATTCAAGAAATTATAGTTCTTAAGATTGAAGGTGGACAAGAGATAGGTTCACTAGTTCAGTATCAATTCGATTCTTTAAAACTACTAGTAGATACCTAGTTCTTTTTCTTTGCGTGTCGGTTGACAACACTATAAAATACCTATTACACTGGTTAGTTTAGTATTTCTTAACTCGTCTTGCGAAATATCTGCCAGCACTGCGGGGGCTGGTAATATAGAACAGTGAGGAACCGATCGCAAATCCAATTACTTTAACGCTGCATTTCAAACTAAAAGTATCTATCAGAATTAGGGTGAAATCGAAATGATTGCGGTAACCGACGACGCGACGTGTCGACTGACATGGAATGAATATTGCCGCAGGTGTTGCCAGGAAATAAAGCCATTTATGGGTAGTAGGTATGCTTTTGAAAAAAAAAACGCGCCTGATATACCGACTAAACTCGTGATGAGAGCATGGATAATAGTTCAGTGTAAAAAATAAACACGTTAAACATGCAAAATCGTCGGCAATTCAGATTGAAAGGTGGGTTGAAAGCTAATGATTATATAACATTTGAAGCGAACGGCGGTGTATGTTTTTATAATGTCACAAAATACTTTGAAGACCACAATTTGCGCACTTAAGCACAGTAATAAAAAACTGTGAGCAGTTTCTAAGTCAATTTAGTTATGGAGTTCTGAGGATTTTGATCAAGAAGTGTTTTTGTTAGTTCAATTTTTTTTATGATAGTGAATGTCGGGTGTGGCACATGAAGCATCAGAGTAGAATAAATGCGGTCGAAATGAGAAGTTTGAGAAGTAGGTATAGCTGGTGTGACTCTGGCGGACAAAATGAGAAACAGTGTGATATGAGATCGTTGTGGTATGTCAGAAGATGTAGTAACCAAGGTGGAAAAAGGGATGCTTAGATGGTTTGGACATGTAGAGAGGATGGATGACAGGAGATTGACAAAACAGATACATGAAGCGAGTGTGAATGGACAAGCTAGTCAGGGTCGACCAAGGCGAACATACTGCGACCAAATCGCAGATGTCCTAAATAAAGGCCAGGTTAAAAGTACCAGTAACCGGCGACCCATGCATGAAGACATAGTTGAGGAAGTGAAAGTATGCCAGGATCGTAGCAGGTGGAAATCCGTCCCACTGGGAGAGAGGCGTGATATTATGTATATATTTTTTTGATTCTTACCGTGATACGTCCATTGCCGAGTGCCTCCTGTGAGCATACAGGGAATTTCCAGTGGCGCCCGGCGGCTAGTTCTATCTACTACCTTTTTATTTTGGCTTTAACCAAGTGTTTGTAGTATTTTATAACTAGGTATGCAATGCATTCTGCTGTTGCAATAATTGAGCTGAGTTTGTCGATCCGGGTCGAATTCCTAAACGACAGGACCGATCTTTATGAATTCAGATATATGCACTCACGGTGATGGTCAGTATGACCGTGCCAAATTTCAAAAAGATCGGTCCAGTCGTTTAGGAGGAGTTCGATCATGAACGAAACACACGAGTCGTCTAAGAAAGAGCTTCGTAAACTCCGCTCAGTAATCTGTTCGAATTATTATGATTATTGATGATATAGGAGACTGAAAAAGTGTTAGACATTCATTTGGCTTCAGCACAGAGGACTGACAACGGAATCCGTTCTCAGTGTTCTACGGCTTCAGTGAGCATCTGTCAGTATACGCTTTTACTTCTTTCTAAGCACCAACCCAATTCAGTTATGTAACTTTAGATTCAAAACACACACTCACACTAATCCCCGAAAGTAGACACAGTCGTACGCCCACATTTCGCCAATCCAATACACACAGAAATTTCAAAACAAACAAAGATGTTCCGCTGTATGTTTTTTAAATAAACTTAAGCAACAGAAACTAGGCCTAACACAAATATTTTTATGTATACGTCCACTTATCATTGCGCGCGCAACCTCTTAATTTTGGCAATCGCATACATCCAAATGACTGTAATCACCGCGAGAGTCGCCTCGTAAATCTTCAGCTCAATTACAGGTTACCATTTCACGTCACGAACGCCTATGGACGATGACTCACCACACACACTCAACTTAGTTACAAACTTACTCGTGCTTACAAAAATGAATTAACTTTTTTAGAAAATGAAGCTACTCGTACCTATCATGATAAATTCATGGAGTAATTAGTATAAAAAATTTACACGAGTAGTTGACTAAACTGCTCATAATTATTATACACTAGGTGATTACCGCAGCTCCGCCCGCGTGATATAGTTTTCTTGTTCCCAATTCCCATGGCAGGTTACCGAGATAAAAAGTTAGGCTACTTTTTTAAGAACTCATTATGTAGCTATATATTAGTTTAAAAACTGCTCAGCAGTTTCAAAGTCTTCAATTCAAACAAAAAAGACAATTTATCCTCTAGTAAAAAAGTACAACTACGAGTTTTAAGGTTCCGTCCCCAAAGGGTAAAACTGCTATCCGTCCGTCCGTTTGTATGTCTGTCTGTCCGTCTGTCACCCGGCTGTACCTCACGAACCGCGATAGTTAGACAGTTGGAATTTTCACAGCGGATGTATTTCTTTTATACGACTATAACAACAAAATACTAAAAACCAAAATAAAATAAATATTTATAAGGGGGGTTCCCATACAACGGACATGATTTTTTGCCGTTTGTTTTTCTCCAAGATACCTCCTTGGAGGACCTTCAAAGATTTTATAGAGGCAAACCTTCGTGCGCGAGACCTAATCACACTTAGCCGGTTTTATTAAAGTCTAGATTTCAGTTTTAGGAATGTATTTATAAATGCAAGAATTAGATACAACTAGAACACTCTACTAATTAAAATTTGTACTCGTTTAATTTTAATAGAAACAAGGAAACTAAGAAATATGTGGTAGCAGGAATTTGAGAATTGTTGTTTTTTATACACATTTACCTCATTTTTGTGGTGAATAATTCCTCTTCTTCTTTTCCATTGTACCATCAGTATCATAATTGATCATTGCGCAAAAATGTGTTCAGGTAGAGCCATGTCTTTCCCAGCACGAATGAGCCGGTTCGATCGGGTAATTTCCACTTTTCCAGCCACCTAACACTGACGTCAAATATCTTATGCCATGTTTCGCACGAATTGTTAAGAACTTTGAAAGCCCATTTCCCGTGACTGGCCAGTAGACCAGGAGGGCGGCGCACCTACACACGTCCTTACATACCGACGCGGGATACTCGATCACAAAGATACGGGATAACACGGAAACCCATTTTGAGAGACCGCACAGGCGAACCAAAGTCCACCAGCTTTGGCCACCGGTGCCGCGGTGCCCTGGGGTTTTCCTTATTAGGGCTTTTACCATCTACTACATGTATTTAACTGCGAGTAATACTTATAATGTTCAGTTCCGACTATAATTGTCAGTCGTATACAAAAATCAGTGAATTCATTGACCATCGCGCGACTGAGACAAGTGATAACATGGACGGAATATTAGATCAAGCAATATAATCAAAAGTGAACAAATAAATATGCAAGTATCTAAATAATACGTCACAGTAAACTCTAACCATCAGTTAGTGTAATTGTTTACTACCATTCAAATAAAAAATAAATTTCGGGTCTTAAAAAGCCTTCGAACGACTGAAGCTTATTAATTGTATTAAATATGTACTAATTTTATATATCTCCAAGGACCGTAAAGGCCAAGTAACTTTATATTACAACTAGTGGTCGCCCGCGACTTTGTCCGCGTGGTAATTTGGATTTTTTCCCGTTCCCGTAGTATCTCGCACTCGGTTTGTCATCGTCGCTTCCTACTTAATTGACACTTATCGTCATATTTTGAACAATTCACACAATATCTTTATAAATTGTAGCCTATGTGTTATATTCTGATGTATAAGCTATATTATTGTAAAGTTTCATTAAAATCCATTTACTAGTTTTTACGTGAAAGAGTAACAAACATCCATCCATCCATACATACATATACTCACAAACTTTCGCGTTTATAATATTAGTAGGATAATTAGGCTGGGATAGTACAGTGATCAACATTTTTCGATACCAATAAACGCATGGCGCTCAGACGGGCATCGAATACGGTAAAATGAATACCTACTTGAAATATTGACAACTTCTTGGCTATGGCTTAATTTAGGATTTCTTTAAATATGTAGTTACGTTCTTAGGACAACCATAACTCGAAATATCTAGAACTGTAAGAAAAATTTACATCTTCATAATAAAATAGGTATCAAAGTACAATATAATTTCACACCAAACGTCAAGTAATAAAACCTACCTTTTCAGCCGCATAACAATCTAGGCCCCTTTACACACTGGTAAAAAATTTAATTTGCTTATCAATACATATAATAAAATTGTAAGTGGTCGATGTCTGTACATCAAAGATATATTAGAGAAATTGTTGTAGGGGGACTTTATGAACGCAATAGTACCCCAAACATGGTTTTTAGAATTTTTGTCTGTGTGTCTGTTTGTCTGAATGTTTGAACACATATAATAAAATTGTAAGTGGTCGATGTCTGTACATAAAAGATATATTAGAGAAACTGTTGTAGGGCGACTTTATGAACGCAATAGTACCCCAAACATGGTTTTTGGAATTTTTGTCTGTGTGTCTGTTTGTCTGAATGTTTAAACACGGTAATCTCAGAAACGGCTTAACCGATTTGAATGCGGTTTTTAGTAATGCGTTGTGGTTTATTCAAACTTAACATTTAAGGTTTGTTTTATTTCAATCGGTTCATAAATAAAAAAGTTTTGTCGATCTAAAGTACCACGCAGGCGGAGCTGCGGGTAACAGCTATACATAATAAATCAGTAACTGGTGATAAAGAAAACTATAACACGCAGGCGGAGCTGCAGGCAACAGCTAGTATGGTAATAAAAGTACCGGAGTAGTATAATATACCTAATAGTAATACGTCTACGCGTATTGGAACTTTGATTACCTTTTACTTCTAAACCTATTCCACACTTGGTCTACGCACGGATATAACTTGTAATTCTAAATAGGTACTCAGGTTTTATCTCCACGAAGGTGTCTCGGCTTTATATGCATCGTTTCCAGACCCTAGAGTGGCAAACTACAGCTAGTGAACAGGTCCTTCAACAACATTCAATAAACACACCAAGTAGTGCCGTGTAAAGTACCTATCAAATCTTTATGCGAAATCTAAATAACTAAACTTAAACTCTTCAGTTATATTTCATATGTTAGAAAGTACTTTAACATAAAAATAAAGGATCGTATGTTTAGATCGCTCTATAAACAACCCACTTATATGATTTTATATTGACGAGTTCGAGAGAAAAGTGGTTACAAATATGATATCTAATGGTTCCTGAAATTCGATGGCGTCGACAATCGTTTTTATGTGGACTCTACATAACATTTAGAATAATAAAATTTTAATGTACAATTTTATTGCACAAGCAGGTTGTCAGCTCATAATTAATTAATTACACACATTGTTAATAGTTGACACACATCTAACACAATATTCTTGTTGCCTACTTATGAAACGGCATTAATAAACCAGACGTGCTACCGAGCAGTCAGCCAGCCGGTGGATGATAATTAACAACAAAATTGTACGGAGACAGCTAGACGCCTTACTTCTGTGTGCCCACGTCGCATTACGCTCCGCAGTAATAACATACCACACAACAGACACAAGGCAATTAAAAGAGTTGGTACGCCCATTTCCCACACATTACTGGGTGAGCGGTACGTATTGCAATATGTGCGATTGTTGTCAAAGGGTATAGAGGGATAGGGCAAACTTAGATACGGGCAAATTGCTCAAATTGAGGTGAAAGCTGTCGTTGTGGATTTAGTAATTACTAAATGGTAATGACTGTAATGACTACAACGATGCAGTGGCATAGTGCAGCCGTCTGAGAAACGAGGCTGACGTTAGCCGACGCGAAACAATTTGTAGCAGTAGCAGACTACGAAGATCACGCTCTGATTTGCATATTGCCAACGAAAGTGTAGCATTGAGTTAAATCGACCCACATATTCACACAGAAGCACGCGCCGGTAGCGAATGTTAATTTTTTACGAGAATTCACCAGAAGCGTATCTGTGTTGAATAAAATAAGTTTCACATCGATTTAAATCTTAGTTCACTATTGTATACCGGTAAAATAAGAAACCTGTTTGTCAAGGTTAGAATATAATAAATTAGAAAACTAGTAACGCATGCAAAATGATACAGCACTTTAACCAACAGGTATTATCTAAATGATATAGAACCGGTCCATTATTATATTAACCGCTCCAGTTGTCGCGCCGCGCTCCCGATTGTCGTGCGAAAAGATAACAGGAATTCTCGTTGCGAATCAACTACTCTCTAATGAACACTTGAAACAGCGTAAAAATCAACTTTGATAGTTAAACGCGTTGCTAATCAACAGCAAACAAAGTATAGATCGGTAAATTCAACAGTGCGCAGCGGGTTAAAGTAGGACGGTGAAAAAGTGAAGTTTCGTCAAATGCACCACTTACCCAATTCACGAGAGCGGAACCGAAGAAGTCGGAAGCATTGTGTTCGAGCGCTCAGCGTGATGATCCATTGTGGGAAATGTATTAGATAACGTGTTTGCGAGAGCGCGCACGAGACAATGACAACAATTTCCCGCTTCAAAATTTAAAAGTGAGAGCGATTTCTCGGTACGGAATATTGATACAACGAGATTTAACACACACACACAAATCATACTGCAGTATTGTATTAAACTATTATTTTCGTGATATACTCGATTAGACACGTAAAGATTCATGATGAACCGAGGTCGTAGCACGCATGTCCGATAAGATCAAGAGTGCGTGAGACCGTTCCATCGTTAGTAGTCTAGTCAAGTATATCACTGTTCACACGCCCCTGAAGTTCGTCTGTTGACAGCTTGACACACACCAGCGCCAGTTTGATAACACATCACAGAAAATTTACTATCTCATAGACCATGACTCAAGACTAAGATGCGATAAAAGTGTTGCATTTAAAGTTAAATCGTTTACATAAAACATAAACAAATGAACAAATCATTGAATTATTATAAAGTTCAAAGCAAAAGTACTAATACACCTTATAAGCAATTCTGTCAGAACGCTATTAGGTTTGCCACGAAGGGCTTTGCGTGGGTGCCACAATGCCCCTAACGAGAGTCCGATATCATCTGACAGACAGGGGACATTAGTTAATGCACGAGAACCAACACAAAGTAGTATAGATAAGAAAGACCATACAAAAAGTTTTAGAGCGCTCCACAAAGAAAGGAACGATGGTTTCTGCCGCGGTATATATAGGTACAATAGATTGTGAAACGTCATGCGTTGTACAATGGAGAGAGCAACACGAAGAGCAGGTATCATGCATTACTAATCAGAAAAGCATGAGTCTCATAATGATATGAAATAGCGTCAATGCACTCAGTTTGTGATAAGTGTCAAAGAATAACGAATGGGCGTATTGTGATTTGATTTGGGTAATACATTTATTAGATAAGAGCACTTAAACAAGACTTAATTATAAGCAGCACTCGCTTTAATCACAATTACAACATTTGTTGAGGCAATCCAATCTGTTGCATTCATTGAGCTTCATTCATATGCATAATTATGTAGAACAGGAATATTAGTTGATGTAGAGCTGAATCTAGCTTTGTGTTACGGTCTGAATTCATTTGAAGCTCGGTGAAATGTAATTAAAATCGTTAGCATCTGACTAGCACGTGCAGCGGAAATGGATGCTTAATTCAATCTCTGCGAAATTCCGTTTAAACTAAATAGTAGTTTAATATCTACAAATATAATATACCTATATATAATTTAAATTAGTTTGCAGAGCATTTCTAAGAACTTCAATGATTTCTAACATGTAAGGAAATACATTTGATATAAATTTTAGCACTGTAGTGAAGTTGTTGAAGTCGACAAGAAATTGCGGCAAGTATCTTTGAAGTAACGATCACGTTTTGCGGCGACCGGATACCTCATGACATCTCACGCGGCGGAAAGAGTAGCTTTGACATCGTAGAGAATGACATGCGTGTTAATATGGTTTAATAGACGTAGTTACTATACTACGTTCATGCGGTTTAACTATCAGGCATACGAAACCAAAGGGCGGTAGAGTCTCTACCGTCATTGGAGAGATATTACGTAGGACCAATTTAAGGGAATACCTGCAGAGTAGTATACGTGTAGGATATAGGGTAGAGAAAGACTTGACATGCGTAAGTAATGATAATCTTTCAAATTTTTTTATTAATATTTTTTTCTCTGAGAGCTTTATTTCTGAGAGGCTACGTTTTATCCCAGTAAATGTATACCCGTAGGAATTAGTAAAGAATATATAGGTTATAGGTCAAGGGCGTTCCAGATTCATTCGATATTACTCGTAGAAAATCTTATTTTCTCTCCAAATAAGGAATTACGAATGCAACATGCAAAATCAACTTTACATAAATACATGCAACTTAGCATGCATTTAAGTATATGGCATGTAGAAACTAATTAAGTTGTCTTTGTAATCAGATCACGTTAGTAGTAATTAAGTAATAATTACCTTAATGCAACATTTGTGCATCCGTAAGTGTAGTATGTGTAAAGGGATAGGACGACTGTGAGTGTTATTATTCAGCGAGCATTTATTTGACGCTAAGGTATTTCAAATAGTACATTTTTTCAATAAAACACAGTATAACTTATAGTCTTCTACATACATACAAAATATTATTATTACGCGTGATTTCCCGAAGGTATATTAGATATACCCTCAATCTTAGGTTATACCCTAATTTAATTGGGCCCTCGTATTATCTCCAACGAAGAGGTTTGATAAACCTTCACTACAGCCTGTACCACTTGCTAATGAGGTTGACTTGAGATTTTAAGATTACATTGGGTTCATGATCCGTATGAGTTTATTAATAAATCTTTAACCATATTATTATTTCATTGTGAGAGATAGTCCACCGCAATGGAGGTCGCATCGATCTAACATCCAATTATTATATATGGCACTATAGAAGATAGCGCGATCATTAGCCATCATTATTCTCCAGCAATAGCCATAAATATATTGGAAAGCAACGTAGGAAGATTTTTGCGATACAAAAGACACAAATGTCAGTCAGCAGAGTGACCGCCGGGCGCCACTGGACATACCCTCTTCTAGTAACCAGAGACGCCCGGCAACGGACGTTAGAGGGGCCGCGGCCTCAGGCCGCGGAATTAAAAAAAAAAAAAAAAAAAAAAAAAAGTCAGCAGAGTGACAAATTAATCGACATTACTATATGTATTCGATTAGAAAATACAGAATACACACTTTAAAAACGTTCGCACGACATTAGTAGAGTAGTTAGCGAAACTTGACCGAAAAGTCGAGGTCAAAAAAGTAAGAATACCTAATTAATCTAATTACGGAATACTCTCGGATAAGCCTATAATACTGTTACTTTAATTAATATTGATAGGTATACAGAGCATCTTAGTTGAATTTTATAAGCTTGATAAGTAGGTATTCAACGACGCGACACTTCGTTCTCAAAATTTCGAAAACACAATATGACATAATGGGGCTTACTTAGTTTATCACAGAACACGTTTGACTATGATAATTAAACTTCACTACGCGAGTGATGCTGTTAACATAGCTATTAAACTCAGGCGGATGCTCGCGACTTTGATCGGGTGTCAAAAATCTGCTACTGGTACCTACTTGATAGACAATTATTATAATATATGTACATATAACGTTATTATATATACGTATAACGTATCCGTATCCGCAGCGCACGCACGTAGGTAATGGAAGGTGACAAAGAGATACAATTTTCCCAGCATTAATTTTTTCAATAATTTTGATGCTTCTCCTCTCCTATGGGTCACAGTGTGATATTTGACCTTCATTGCAGTAAAAAAACCGCATGAAAATTCGTTCAGTAGATTGAGTTTATTGCGAACAGAAAGATGCAATCGACTACACTATGGGTTCATCATTTAATTTTGCAAATCAGATCAATAGTGTATTCAGATTATTGGGTCTTCTGAAGTAGGTGCATTTAATCATTTAATTTTATAACATTATATTGACACACTTTTTTAACAACTTATAATCATTCAAATTATTAGCAACAATGACGCCGAGAGCTCCCAATTAAATACAAAATTGTCATGCATGACACATAAATGTACTTCATGCGACAACAATGTATTGGAATGGCAAAAAAAAAATTGAAAGTAGGTACTTATTAAAAATTTAGAACATCATAAGAGCATTATTGTTTTGCTAATCATGGTCCTCTGAGGCGGATCTTCGAGGGATTTGAAATATGGCGTAATGCCCGTCACCAAATCTATAAATGCTAGTACAGACAAAAATATTAATAAATGACTAATTTTATAGACAGCGTTACTAGTAGCTGCTATGCGCTCGCGTGGTCGACGCATTCGCCTCACTTTCACACTTTCACTGGGGCGACGCCCTCGTGGCCACGCGCTCACCTTAACAACACTGAGATCAAATGTTGCAAAACTGATTATTCAAGATACATAAGTATCAACAGTGATAGCTACTGAATTTACCTAAATATCGAACGTTGCGTAAACATCAATACTGATACTATACCATTAGTATCGATGAATTGAGTCACGACAGCTAATACAAAAAATAATGGACAACATAGTAGGTAATAGAGATAAATGAAATTTTTAGGATGTTCCTTAATGTACTCACGTAAATCAAACGTGGCGACCAAATTATTGTCTTGTTAATATTTTTGTTATAACAGTACTATATGTTCGTGATAGTGATGACCGAGATAATAATCATTCGGGATTAAACAAAATCAAAAAGTTGCAAGCTGGGAACAGACAATAAGATTAGCACTGAACGAGACCATTGAGCAATCAACGGTAAAAATAAGCGAGTAACGATATCGACAGCAGATTGAATTGTAACAGGGGCAAATAAAATTCAATTCATCCTTTGTCGAAATACTTGAATCACCAGCACCACTGGACAAAATATAACAATATTCTAGTGGGAAGATATCGTTGTCCTTGTGGTAATAACAAAATTTTCTGAATTGCACTCAATATGTATCGTTATATCAAATTAATTACAGTATATTAATGTTTGACCTCGTTTACTTAGCGTACACTTTATGTAGATTTGAATGCATGTGCGGTTGGTCCGTGCGGTGACACGTCAAGGCCCACTTGCTCCTTCAGTTCTGAATATGGGATCCAGTTTACCTCTAAGAAGACAAGTTCTTCAACGTGTTAACTAGGTACTTGGAAGTTCATTGCTCAAAAATAAACAAGAGACATGCGGAAGGGGACGACTCATGTATACATATTTACAATTCAACTAGGTAGATATTTTTACTGGATTTTATCATGACTTCTGTAAATGAGAAATTCATTTACAGAAGTCATGATAAAAGCCAGTCAGTCAGATTTAGCTCAGATCATATACATAGAATAATAGATATATAGAATGAAGTTGGCCAACTTTTTTCTCAAATACTTTGCAATAGAACGTTCCTCCTGGAAAGAGACCAGTCGCTGATTAAGTCCAGTCAAAGATTATAGAATAATAGAGTTTTTTATTACCTTTTTTTATACTTTAATACATTTTTACGTATCTATAGCATAGTAGACAATAATTTTAGTTATCGATTGCACCATTCACACATCGAACACATGCTATTTTCTTGCTGCAAACACCTTGCATTGTAATACACTATTCCAAACCGTATGTCAGTATAGAAACTATACAGTTCATTTCGATCTTAATTAGACGGTACACGATAAGAACATTATGCAAACGGGTCTTTTGTATACAATCGCATACCAAGGACAATAGGACTATGAATTGGTTAAATGCGGATCATTGTACTGGCACAGACATCAAATGAAGCTCTTTGTATACGGTAAACAATAACACACGTCTGTTTTGGACGATATGAATGGTAAACCATCGACTTAATGTATCCCAATAATGTATATTTGTATTTACTATCATAAGTGCAGTGTTAATCGCACTAACTTTTGAAATTCTTGAATACTCTTGGAGTTTCTACTAGTTGCATTGCCTAGGTACAATATTAATGAAATCAGTACCAGTCCAACCGTCAGTAGGTGATACATCAGATAACGGCTTTTTTAAATATCCACCTAGGTGTCCATTGCTGGGCGTCCCAGATACTCCCTCGTAAGGATAACCGCAGGGCAGGTGGCTTAACGGTTGACCTTTGATTGTATCCCTCAATGTTTAAAATAATTCGAATGTTGTTACTTTTATGATGGGCATCGTCAGCCAGGTGCTCAGAGGCTGTTTATCTTTACAAATGAATATGTGTGAAAGTTTGGATATATGTTTGTTGATCACGCTTTAACTACTGAATGGATTTGCCATTATTATGTCCAACGGTAGCTGATATTCTGGAAGTAGACATATAATATTATTTGTCCCCAGAATGGTTTCTGTGAGAAATAAGCAAAATCTAAACCTACAGTCATTGATATACAAAAAAACCCCTACAGTCCACTTTCGATAAATTGTTTCAACTCGTTCATTTAGATCTCTCGTTTTTTGTTCTTTTTTCCGTTCTACTTCAAAAAAATCGATAAATTGAATAAAATCATCATCATTAATAATATCATGCCTGCCAACATTTAATAATATGAAGTCCGGGTCTTCCATACTCTCTTTAATTTGAAGCGATTGTTGTCACCAAGTTGTTCAAATTATCGACAAACGACTGTATGAATATGCTTTCAGTGCTGTGTCGTCACCAACTAAGTACAATAACTTTATTGCGTACATACTTACTCAAAGTTAGTTTATCTACCTCAAATAAGTTTTTCACCCATACTTAACTCTAACCCAGATATCGGGGAATGTCTAACTAACCACAACATGATCAAATTGATTTTTTGTCAGCTTTTTGCGGGCTAGACCGTACTGTGCAATGATTCAGAAATTTAAACTTCAGTGGTATATTTTGAGTAGGTAACTAGTCGAGTGGTAAAAACTACAATTTTGAATTAAACATAACGTTTTCTCTACAATAAATTAGTATCGCCTTGTCATATTGAGCTCACTCATTGGTCGTGTTCTAGCAGTATGAACGTTAATTATACTACAATGAGTTTCGGAAACGGTTACAGTCAATTCATATTCATAAAGTGGGTACCTATACGATTAATATCGTTTTATTTACTGTGAGTGACTAGACAATAATAATGGTATGAGGGGGATAAGAAGTATCATTACAATTAAATTTTGAATCACCTGCTGCGAGGACATAACAAACTTTATATTACGTCAAGGTCTGACCGGCACCGGCACCGAAAGTAGTAGTTAATCTATTGTTTTCGGATGTCGTTAGAACAAAACGTTCTATAGTCACACAAATGATACCTTTGTCATTTCTCATCTCGGACGCAGCCAAGTCTCGACAGAACTCAGCCTTTTTTTCCCTTTAATTCGCTGCCCTAAGCCACGGCCGCACCTACGTCCATTGCCGAGCGCGTCTAGTAAGCACTAAAATAATTTCCAGTGCCGCCCGGCATAGACCTCGGCCTGGTTTTCGATATTTCGGCAGAAATTCGCACGAAGCACGGAGTTATTTCGTGACCATGGCATGAAACAATGCCGAAGTATCGAAAACTCACGAACGAAATGTTAATACATTGAAGTAAGTTGATGAGACTAGATCTAACATATTTATTAACTGTGACTAATGATGCGATAAGTGTTCAAAACAATTTCTCGTTTCAAAATGTACGTACTTTTTTAACTTAATGATCGTACCGGACGATACTGATTGCGTAAGAGGCGTACGTAACGAGATCTTAATTGGAATGCGCCCCAATTAATGTATACTACGTTATTGGTACGAGTCCATTTTGGAAATTGGAACGTAGGTATGTTTACTCTTGGTTTCCCGGGTGAATGGCCGGCCGGTGAAAGTTGGGACGCGGATATGGGTCATGTGGTCATTTACCCTCAGGTAACAGGGACGTCAGTCGAGTCTCTTCTATAAACACTACACACAATTGTTGGAATGGTGTCAACACTGAGGTACTTACTAGAAACGATTTACTGATATTTTAATGAAAACCTATTATAACTCTAATATGCAAATTGATATTTAAACAATACAGAATGCAGAAACAAATGCGAATATTCAATAAAATAACGTACCTACTATGTAGGTCTCTTACATAATACGAGTTTTGATCTTTATTGACAATAAAACAAAGTTTTTCCTGGTCCCTCAGAACATTGTGATTGAATTGTATCTTTATTCAATTATTTTACAAAGAGTAGATTTTGCCACATTAATTTCTACACATAACCTCATCTTCCCACTTTCATAAACGGATACTAACTTAAGTTTTACACGTACCTAGTGCTAATGATTGCAGATTTCGTTTCAGCCTTTTTCAAAAAACATCCGTACCGAGGAATTTGCGAGTACAATAACATTAAAAGTAAACAAACAAAACGATGTTATCTCACTTACAGAGGTAAATAGCATATAAAATTCACTTGCCACCTCAGTTATAGAGGTAAATATGATGATAGAATCGAAAGAACGAATGTCAGATATAGAGGTTTCCTTCGTCTCACTAGTAGAGGTAATTCAATGCAAAAGTGTTGGGACCTCAGCATGTGTTCCAGTTATGGAGTTTTGTCACTTATCCAGATCCTACTTAACCAAGTTTCACTCTATTTAACATAGGTGTGTGTAGTCCTCAGTTTAACTTAGGTACATGTAGGTAATTCACGCGGGAAAGCTTGATACTTACATACAGCCAACTAATGGTATAATGAATACGTAAGTACTGTCGATAAATACATGTATATATAATATACTGTATATGTTTATCTGTGCCTTAACAGTTACAGCAGCCCTTAACTGACAAATTCAAATACATTTACAAAAATCTATTTTCTTTCTCTTTTTATAACATTTTTATATTAAACAGAAGTTGATAATTCTAATGAAACTAAAGTTTAAAAATGAAGAAAGAAGTGTGTTAAATTAATACTACTTAATATTATTATGATACCAAAGGTAACAGTGAAATCTGACAGTAGCCTCATATGCATCCTGTGGTCCTGGCTATACGATTAAGTAACATGTTGTTTGTATATGGTAGAATCCAATAAGGTACCCTACATCTCGGTGAATACGAAAAGAGCGCAGCGTTAGCATCCCCGCTGTGGCTTTATGCATGGATTACACAACGTAAAATGTGTACCTGTTTCTGGCAATGAATGGTGTCCCTGCGGGCCCTTCAAAAAGAGTAACGTGTATTAACAGCGGGGAATCAGCTTTATTTATACACTGTCAAATCCTTTTGTCGCTACTTTAAATAAATGTATCTCTCTTATCGCGTATTAACTAGTTTATTTCCGAAAACTATTTAAGATTTCACGCTTTTCTTTGTCCAGTTTATCGTCATTCATTACATAATTTTCTTAAGAAATAATTTACAATAAAAAAACTAATGTAATGTAAAGTTCCTTCCTGTTATTAACAGACACCGGCTGTTAAGGAGCGACGCCAGCTGCATTCACCTAATTACGTAATGAAATAGTTTTAATTTAAAGTTAAAAAGTATGTTTCGAATGCAACTTTCTGAACCTACTAACTACATGCGGCTTTGTATAAAAGAATTGATTAACATAATACTGATGGTAATTATTCTTTCTGACCGTTTTTGGACCCACCGACCATGAAGGCGTATGTATGGCAAGGCCTCAATGCCAGCTTCAAGCAACCAAAATGTTTTGTGGTAGGTTTTGTATTGCATTTTTAAAAAGGTTACATTGTGAATAATTAAAACGCTTAGAGTAAAATTATACTACAATGTAATGTTTTGTATTAAACATGCAATTACTTATATATCATAAATAGCAGTAGTTAATGACCGACATGGTTGGATATTATTTCTTTTGACATCCAATAAATGCCGCGAGCATCGTGCCGCGAGCATCGGCAAATTCTGGAGATGTCGTAAAAAATATGGTAAGTAAATGGCGCGAAATCGGATTAAATTTTTATGTCTTAATAAAAAATATTTTGAAAAAAAAGTTCTTATGGTTCTAACACTAGTGTCGGCACTGAGTGTACGACACTAAAGTCTTCACTAGCGTCGTCGCCGTGGATATAGGACTTGTCCAGTGTCAAACAGGCGAAACAAGTGTCATTGTATATTAGCAAGCACAATTAGTATTAACTAATTACGAGTATACAGTGAAAATCAAAATTAACGTAATAAACATGGCTTTATAAAATATTCATATAAAGCTACCATTCTTAATTAACATCATGTGAAAAAATAAACAGTCAAAAGCTATTTCCATTGTCGCACCAAGTTTCTAACTTACATAAGGGATTTCAAGGACAAGTTGTCCGACTTTCACCTCCCACGGTGTAACAAGAGAAAGCCTATTTATGTAGTGAGGTTTTTTTTCCTCTGACCTCTTTCACAACACGACTGCGTAGAGACCGACGCATCAAGGGCGCTCACAAAAGAGATACCACTATACACAACTGACGACGTGCACTAAATGGAGCAAGTGGTGTTTTACGTGTGAATAGGCAGCGATCAAAATGGTAGATAAAAACCGATTTCAACGTGAAGGATAGTAGAGATACGAACTATTCTTACGTGAGATCGCTATATATCTCGATAAGGATACATTCAATACGGTGTAATGATAGTTATCGCGGGACACGGCGTTCTAATGAGCAAAGATGTGGACAAAAATCCGCACGTGGGTACAATTCGATTGTTCTCAACAAAGGAATTTGTTTATTGAAACTCAGGTTTTGGGTGAAGGTCACAGTAAGAACCACAAAAATAGAACCGCTTCATTTGAACCGTTTGTTTTAGTGCATGTTGATACCATTTTTGGACAACGTAATGGATTTCCTTATTGCAGTAACTTATAAACAACTAAGGGCGCGTACACATAGAACGTCCGATGTTACAGGATCCTTTTTAACTGATCCGTCTCTACTGGAGGTAATATTCACACAGCATTAAAAGGACCGATTTTAACGGATCCGTCGCTACTGGAGGTATTATTCACACAACATTTACAGAACCGATTTTAACAGATCCGACGCTACTACTGCCAAGCCTCGCGCGGTTTCGATCCGATAAAACGGAACAGTAGTTCAACTGTTTGTGGGATTTTTACTGGATCCGAAATACTGTATTCTGTGTAAACTAGCTCATACAACTACATACGCTAATAACATATACGTTTAAACGGACCGGTAAAACGGACGTTCTATGTGTACTGGATCCGGAATACAGTATTCTGTGTGAACTCGCTCATACAACTACATACGCTAATAACATATACGTTTTAACTTGCCCTTGGGCGTGTACGCGCCCTTAAGGTCATAATGTATATGGCACCATAGCTCATCATGATGAACAAACACACTTGTACATTATTCTACAAATTTATTTGATTTATTTTCACCAACCGGTTTAACTTTTCAGCATTATCAAAGGTTTTGTTGATGTCATGTTTGTTACCATCTTTGGCCTGGTTCACCCAGGCCAAAGATGGTTGTTGTTGAGTTTGATCCGACCGATGTTGAGTTTTTTTAATTGAAGGCTTATACTTCCCAAGTGGTCCCATATCAATTTGGTCCTATTACGACAATTATTTGGTACCATTTCGGTTAGTTTGAAGTCGGTTGTTGTGTCAATTTTTGACGTGTATTTTTACTTATCACAGCTGAAGCAGTGTAAAATGAAACAAAATAATAAATATGAAACGGAAAAGAATCTCGCTGAGCATATTAATCGCAGTTTACAAACACAAAACGAGTAATTAGTTTAACTAGTTTTTAATATTTCATGCAAATATAATTGAAAAAACGCGACGGACGGACAGACAAATTGTCGTATTTTGTATTTTTAAATAATCTATATATTTAATATAGATTATTTAAAAATAGAAAATGCAAAGGATAAAAAATGAAACAATTTGCGATGAAAATCTGAAACTGAGATAGTAGGTAAGGCAAAGCTTGGAAAATCGATTGAAGACTGTTGTAACGAACAATTTGTAAGAAAGTTAAGTAAATAATCGACTGTTTGGCGCCAACACTTAGAAAGTGCGCTTTAAACCACAGACGTTAGGAAATCATTTCTTGGTACTTTTACAACATCTAGTATAATAATAAAACAATAGAATTATTGTGAGTGAGACTGTACATTTCATATAATTTTAATTAAAAAATAGTGTAATCAAAATTAAAAAATGTTAATCAAAAATTTGTAAAGGAATAATAAAACACAAAAGTGAATAAGTAGGTGCTTTAAAAAAATATATATTTTTGGACATTCTCACACAACTTCATCTAGCCCAAATTAAGCTAATAGCTTGTGCTATGGGATCTAGACGACAGAATTCCTAAATACATACATATATTTTACATAGAAAATACCCAAACTCCATAACAAACATCTGTGGGTCACATAAATAATTTGATTCGACCCGGAATCCAGGTACCTCAGGGACGGCTGTCGCATATTCATAGCACTGCGCCACCGAGCGAGGCAGTCTTTTTTACACAGATTGACAGAATTTAGTAGGTACTTACACATACATTGACGCACCTAACAGGGCAGACACGTAAATTGAATGTTCCATTCTAATTGTTCCAGATAGACTATCAGTGTCTAAGCTGAGCTTAGTCCACCTATGGTACCCGCAAGAAAATCCGTTTAGTAGAAATTTAGCATATAAATGGAAAACCGACAAAAATCACAGACACCTTTAGTTTCATGAATGTTGTTAGAGTGGTCGCGGCCGCGGAATTAAAGAAAACAAAAAAAGCCCAATCAGCTTTAAAAGAACCTAAATCTATTAAATGTAGCAAGATATAGCTTACCGAAATCACCAAAGATAAACAGCTTACCTGTAACAAAAAGTACTTCAATTAGTTCAATTCTCAAAAGCAAAACTAACTAACTACTAGCGATGAAAAAAGATCGTGCGTTATGTTTTTTTTTCGGTTGGATTACTATGAAATATTTATCAATATTCAAATCTCATTATTGCCCGCTAAAAAGTCTCTGAACAAAAAAGAGCCACTTTAGTAGGAACGTAGTAATGTTATGTAGGAACAAAACCGAATGAACAAAGTAATGAAAACAATATTATTGTAGATGTGTGTGTCAGTGTGTGGTTCAGTGAAGTAATCAAAATGAGTGTCGAAACGGGTCGCATAAACGGATATTGATAGTCAGAAGTCAAACACGTTGATATCGAAAAAAAAAAACCAGCCAATTGCGAGTCACACTCGCGCACAAAGGGTTCCGTACCAAAACTGCAAAAAATCACGTTTGTTGTTTGGGAGTCCCCTTAAATATTTGGTATATTACCGCTTTATTAGTATATGTTTTTTAAATTTCAACTTTTCAACTATAACGGTTCATGAGATACAGCCCAAGATAGACGGACGGACGGACGGACGGACAGTTAAGTCTCAGTAATAGGGTCCCTGTTTTACTCTAACAACATAACATAATGATCATAATATTGTGTTTTTATTTAGGTTACAGAATAAACAAATACATGTTATGACCCATTCGACCATCACGACGTGATATACAGAGCGTAGCAGCTATGTAAATGCGGGTGAAATCATGCAACTGGTTACTTTTTTTACCTGGCGTTTGTAGCAAAAACATACAAGCCTAACTAATCGCGAACGGATATCGTAGCCTACAAAGCGTATAATGCCAAAGGTGTCACTTCGTCGGTGTTATTGGGAATAGTAAGATAAATGTGGGGAAAGAAAACCCGTTTTAATGAGGTATTCAGTACTCGACATAGATATAATCTGACTGAAGTTCTAGTGCTGAAGGGTGCCTAGTGCTCCCATCAAGATTTTAAACTCATTACACACCGGAACTTATCTACAAGTGGTAGACCTAGATACTGACTGGTAAATCCTCAGAAAACATAAAAGTCCCCGGATAGCAGCAAAAGTTCCGCCAAAAAGGGTAATGACAAAAAGTGCCCGAGTACCTCATTATGGAAACAGATGTGATAAATTCTACGGGAGCAGTCGCTGTAAAATCAACCATTTCATTCGTGTTCATAACATCCGGAATAGGTAGGCACTCACTCATATCAATCTCGCTACTGTCACAGATAAGAATAACGATAGTCATTAACTTTCATCACTTCAACACAAAGATATTTCAATACAACCGGCATCTCAGACAATACTTTGAATTATACGACTAAGAAAACGCTTTCGCAGTTTATGTTTATGGTTGCTTTTTGCGCCTGCAGAGTTGTAAAACTATAGTCCAACTAATTGGGTCTACTTTCCCTTACTATGAATAAAATTGTATATATAGACACTGAGACTATTGGGAACATTAAAAATGGAACAGTCGTGGCAGAACATCGAGTTAGTAATCTAAAATATAGAGAAGACATCCCGAACAAAAATCGTGTTCCAGAACTTGGCACTTAAGACGTTCCAGAAACTAAGAAGATTCAGAAAAATTACCGTAGCTAGCACATTCAATATAGTCTGCCAAATAATAACACTCCATTACGTTACGTACTCCAATGTACCTATCTACCGTTTACCTACATACTGTCGAAATACCATTAATGTACATCTAGGTAAATAGCCGTAATAGTTTCTTAGTATTGGATGAGGAATCTGTACTAGTATAGTATTCTTTTATTTGTAATAAAGACAACATTGTAGAAATCTAATGATACCTACCTATCTATCCTTATAGTATATCAATGAAATTGCATAAATTACGATTTATGTATCCGTCCAATTTATCTTTGCTTCGTTAATACCTACGTGGCCACATTTGGCAATATAAAATGTGCACATTTTTCTGACGAGCCAAGACCTATTTTTGTTTGAAGCATCACATCGTGTAGATAATATAACTTCCATCCACAATAACAGCTGCTTTGTGTGTGTCACTCGACACCTCCAAACGTTCTCAAAAACCCATTTGACTTATCTTTAAATGCCGCCGGAAAAATCGTTTAAACGAAACCTGATAGAAGGACCAACAATTGTCAGAAAAAATCCTATTGTCAACGTTAAAAGCCTTCATAATACTTATTACTTACATTTTGAATAATAATTTTACTATGACAAAGGAAAAGAAAGTAACAATGATTTATACAGTATAAAATCGTGCCAGTATCTGTGGGTAGGTAATTAAAAAAATACCGTGAGCAAGTCAAATGAATATTCATGAAACGGAACCATTTGCATGAGTAATTGATAGACGTAAAACTTTACTGTGACAGTTTAATCGTGCTAATTGAACAGGTCGATATTATCTCAACGTAGGAAATGTTGAACGCTTGTATCTGTATGGTGTTGTTGTGAGTACTTAACTTGAAAGGCAATTTAATTTATATTTATTTTATGATACGTGTGGGAAAAGAAGTTGACGGTATCTATTTATTTTTATTTAAACTAGGTAATAAAAAGTCTAATTTCTACCTAGGGTGTTACTCAGGCTATGGCAATGGACGTAGGGGCACAGAAAAGGAATGTAGGGGCGGTTTCGAGAGTAAAAAAGATGTCACTATAACACGCCGCGCCCCGTATCAAGTATCATCCTACCTCAAGAGATCAATACACGATTGCAAACGCGGTTGAAAACCTTCTATTCCGCCCGTGGTATTAAACGGAGCACTTTGCTGGCTACACAGTTTAAAACCAACAACAGCTGTTTTATACCGTGTATTTTCAACTTTAAACTGGCCGATATTCCCGGACAAACAAACTTCATAATTTTATAAATGAGAAGTCGAGCCTCAAGAAACCAGGGTCCTGGTGTGTGTCATACTGCCGGACACAAACACAAGTGTCACGAATTTTGGAACTTATGGCTGGACGAATATAACGTCTCACGGACACTAGGTATAGATGTCACTGCAACGACTACGACACTAGTGTCTACATTCTCTCAGTAATGTAAGGTAGATCAATAGCTTCCTTGGCCGCATTCTACCGTATTTACCACGGCGAGTGTTCTGAAGAGCTCTTCAATCTGATCCCACCCTCTTCCTTCCGATCCCGAACGACTCGTGCCGGGCAGAGATGCCACCCCCACACAGTGGATAGCATGTTCGCGAGAACCGAACGTTTTAAACGTTCGTTTCTCTGCCGAACGATAGTGGCCTGGAACGCCCTGCCTGTGCACGTGTTTCCTCCCACATATAATCCTGGGTTCTTTAAGCGGAGCGTGAAGAGGCACATCAGTAGGTCGTCAAGTTGAGGGCCACTCTCAATAGTAATGTGTGCTGTGAGAGTGGCCCACAATCGCTAGACGTCGTCACGACTTACCACCAGGCGGGCGGCGTCAATTTGGCGAACCAAATATAAAAAAAAAAAAAAAAAAAAAAAAAAAGAATCCTTTAAGTAGGTATAAGATCCGGCCGTAGTTTCTTGTACGTCAAGTGGTGGCCGCAAGTGTGCGCCAGCAATAAGTATTTTGTCGGTATGTGCTGTCCTTTATCTTTCGTGGATCTGTGTGTTTGACGCGTGTGAACGACAATATGCATGGCATGACTAATCCCTCCTTAGCATTCACATGGCGAGGTGAACTTTACCGATAACATGAACCGCATGCAACGCGGTACAAATGACAAACCGCAAAGTTGCGCTAGTAAATACGAGAACTTCTATATTCACGTTTATCATGCGTTTATCTAAGATACAATCGAACGTGTGTGTAAATACATATGTACCTATGTGTATGTGCACATATTATAACAAAATTAAATGATCTTTACACGACTACCTACAATAAATAATGAGATAAAGTGAGAAAAGATTTCCAGAACTCGCAGAATTCTTAGGTAAATACTTAGGTATTTTACTTCTGAGTGTTTTACTGAAAACACTGGACAGTAGCTAATTATTTATTGTAATGAGACAATATTTTAATGTTCTATGTTCTGCGTAGCCCGCTTGAATGCTACAAACGGCACGAAAATAATTACACCTGCCGTTATTTTGACTACCAATGCAGCAGTCGGTTCGAATTTCTGTTTGAACGAGTCAAAAAGATACAGATCTATACAGACCTACAACAAATACATTAACTATGTATTGGTTGTAGGTATCTGTATATTTCGGTACTTATACACCTACATATTAGTTGGCAGTGTTTGATTAGATATAGGTAAGTACCGATCTAAGCCCGCGAAATATAGTTATGTAGATGCGACCAGTAATTAACAGATGTTCAAAAGTGACGTTTTTGTATGAAAAATTGGCTGCTCAAATATTTAAGCAGCTCCTAAATGCTTGAGTGACGTTTCAGTATTCGGCCGTTAGTCAATTAAATGCGTCACGAAATTTGAAGTTAGCTTCATATCAAACACGTGTTCTTTCGTGCGCACTTATACAATACATTCGCTACAGCAGCAAGGAGACGTGCTAGTAAAGAAAACCCCCATAGCTATATCTGTCGCACTTGCACTTAATACCGCACATGAAGGGTGCGAAAGAGACAGCTACAGATCATTGTTACTGCAACGTGACTACGGCGGCGCATACCGGTTAGCAGCTGTCTGTTGCCCAGCAGCGCGTGTTCGGCCGTCATTTTGTAGTCTATTTCAGTGTAGCGTTCGCCCGAACTTGGAACGACGCGCGTTTTGTTGTCTGTTACTCATAATCATAATAAATACAGCAATGACCGATGAATGGTCTGAAGACAAGTGTTTACTGTTGATCCAGGAGTTTCGAGCAAGACCAATGCTGTGGGATCCAAACAACAAATTCTATTTTAAAAAGAACATGAAATCGGGTCATTGGCATGAAATTGCGGATATTCTCAATACACCTGCGGTAGATTGCAAACATAAAATGAGTATATTGATGTCGTCGTTTAGAAGAGAAAAGGCGAAAATCATGCATAGTTTAAAAAGAACATCGGGTAATTATTTTATTTGTACATTTTACTTTCTAAACTTTTTGGCCTCTGTATGGAGTATGCTTAATGCTTTGGTAGCGTGCGTAGGTAATCCGCTGTCGACGCTGCGCCGGAGTCTAGGATTCGATCCCCGTGTCGAATCAAATATTTGTGTGATCCACACAAATGTTCATTTCGGAGTTCGCTCCAAATTCCGATTGGATAGTGTGTACGTTTGTTTTATGAAATCTATTTATTTCTGGTTTATTGACATTTCACTTTTAACCGTCTTCAAAATAAGTGGTTTCTCAAATCCACCGTTTTTTTTTGTATTTATATAACTTCGTCGTTTATGAACTTTTTTGTTGGAAAGAGATATTTATAAGGATAATATAGATAAAACGAGTATATAGAAGATATTTATAAGGTGGTCCCATTATAAGGAAACCAGGATCAGAAGATCGGATCCCGGAGATATCGTGCCTTCGATATCCTTCAAAAACTGTAAAGCGACTAGTGCGTGTTAATTTTTTCATCTTTATATATATAATTCTACTGTACGTGTGTATGTCACTGAACTCCTCCTAAACGGCTGGACCGATGTTGATGCAATTTTTTGTGTGTGTTCAAGGCGATTCGAGAATGGTTTAGATTCACAATTTGGTCCTTTTTTTTGCAGGACTGTGTCTGTCGGGTCCGCTAGTTAGGAATAAAGGACTACCATTTAATAAAGGTTTTTACTTTATAGTTTACGGTTAAAGTCGGTCTTTTTAGTGTGAAATTATTTATAACACTTTTATATTGCAGATCCGTCGAAGGCGTATATAAGTTCATGGTTCGCTTTCAAAGAGATGGCGTTTTTATTGGACAGAAAAGGAGATGGGAAACGCACATATGCTGTAAGTGGTTTATTGAGATGTACTTTTTAACAAGTTACCTCTTTCCCCTTTGGGAGTGGCTCGTGGTCTAGTGGTAACCGAGTAGGTTACCACATTGCGAAGGTTAATCAACATCTAGCCAGGCCGGTTTTAAAATGGGTGACCATTTTCTAAGACATTGAGACCCCTTCATGCCTCGGAGAGGCATTATTTATTAAGTTAATACTATCAGGCGTTACTTTTCGGAAGTCCATAGTTAAATAAAATAAATCTAACTACTTTGCAATATTCCGCCACATGCAAATTACCCAACTCTCGTATTTATTCATGCACAAGTCCGCCCTCCAATCCCACTTAGGCCGAAAGAATAGAGAAATAATTTTGAAAATAGAATAAATATGAGAGTTGTGTTATCGTGCAAAAAATAATAAAAATCTCGACACGTGTTTCGCCCCCAACCAGGGGCATCATCAGGAGATGTCGATGGCTCGGCGCACGGCGACCGAATGAGCCACAACTCGTAAACCGCACCTATTTATATCCTAGGTTTTTTATTTCTACCCACAACCATAATACCAAATTATTTTATGTCTACCCACCACCGTTGTTTGAATGACGTATACCTACCCGCAGCAAAGGGGAAGAGGCGAAATTAAGTTGATCATTTAAAATATTAGGGTTCAAGCGTCTATGTTTGTAGATTTCTAATTGTTCCAAAACCGAAAGCCTCAGTCCTTTGTTGCAGGTGTGCAGAACGTCATAAGTGTGAAGATTAGGTAGGGAGTGACCGGAGTCCAACAAATGTTTTGCGAAATGAGACCGTTCTGGGCGATTGTTTCTAAAAGCTGATATATGTTTTTTATATCGCGTCGCGAAGCTACGGCCGGTTTGGCCAATATAAACACCCTCACAATCCCCACACTTAAGCCTATACACACCTGACTTCCTGTCATCCCCAATTTCCTCCTTAACATTGCAAATGTTTCTCCGGATAGTGTTGTCCGTTCTAAATGCGACATGAATATTATTTTTACGCAAAATTTTGGCAACTTTATCAGATATCGGACCTAAATAAGTTAGACTATATAGAGCTACTATACCGATGGACGTCACGATCCGGGGGAACAGCATATAGTAAACTACGCGTAATTGAGGCTCGCCGCCTTCCAACTAAGTTGTCCACTAGCTTGGTACTGTAACCATTAGATTTAGCTATTTGATAAATAATATTTAATTCGCGGTTAAAATTTATTTGAGTAAGTGGAACCGAAAATAGCCTGTGAACATAGCTGTGGAAGGCGGCAAGCTTGTGCTGCCAAGGATGACAGGAAGTAGCAGGAATTACTGTGTCAGTATGAGTGGGTTTGCGAAAGATCCGGAATTCATGCCCACCCTCATTTCTAGTAATAGTCAAATCTAAGAAATTTATGGACCTATCCTTCTCTAACTCGAGTTTGAATTTGATTTTAGGGCGAACACTATTCAAATGAGATAAGAAATCCGTAAGTTCCACATCGGTGCCCCGCCAACACAATAATATATCGTCAACGTACCTATAATAATAATGGATGTTTTCGTTACCTACAATGTAACTATTTTCAAACCTATCCATAAAAACATCGGCCAGAAATGGGCTCAAAGGTGAACCCATCGCCAGTCCATGCTTAAATAGATAGTACTTGTTGTTGAATTGAAAATAGTTTTGGTTCATGCATAAAGAAGTTAAATCGATTAGCTCAGCCGCCTCCCCTGGATGTAGACGCTGTTTTTCAAAAAGATCTTTAAGTATTGTTAAACATTCCTCGTAAGGGACATTAGTAAACAAGTTATCGACATCCAGTGAAAGCAACCTTGCATTAGGGGGAAGCTTGATATCCCATATAGTATACGATTGATTAAGTCAGTCGTATTTTTAAGACTATAACGAGGCGAAAAGGCAGTCTTCCCCCTAAGGATGTTATTAAGTGATTTTACTAGATCATATGACGGGGAACCGATGCTGGACACCACCGGGCGGATGGGGACGCCTTCCTTGTGGATCTTTGGCAAACCGTATAATATTGGAGGTCGTGGATTCATTGGTATAACTTTGTCGTATTTCCCATTGTCAAAAACAAAGCGGGTACTTTTAACTAATTCTTTCAAATCGTTAGAAAACTTTTTAGTGGGGTCCGATCGTAGCACCACAAAGTCGTCGGTCTGTAGAACATCATCGACTTTCTGGTTATAGTCATCACGCTCCAAGACAACAATGCTGTTGCCTTTATCGGAGTTAGCGATGACCAAACCAGAGCCGACAATCCTCCGCCGCAAACACGTGTCGAGGTTTTTATTATTTTTTGCACGATAACACAACTCTCATATTTATTCTATTTTCAAAATGATTTCTCTATTCTTTCAGCCTAAGTGGGATTGGAGGGCGGACTTGTGCATGAATAAATACGAGAGTTGGGTAATTTGCATGTGGCGAAATATTGCAAAGTAGTTAGATTTATTTTATTTAATTATTTATTAACCCGTTCGGTCCCGGTTTCAACATCTATGGCTGTCGTTACGGGTATTTGGTGCCCTAAAACAAAATCCGACTGGTCTAACTAACGAACTTCGATATCGCCCATGGGTTGTGGAGTTCAAATAGCAGTCGCTCCACGGAAAATATCGAAGTTCAGCCGCATCGCAGTTAGACTGGAGAGCTGACCCCAAACTGAGTTGGGAAAAAGCTCGCTCGGTAGATGACGACCTACTTACCCTCTGGGATTAAGGGTGTGTCCATTATGAGTACAAACAGGTTTTTATTAATAGTTTAAGCGCCTAAATTGCTTTTTCTCAGAATTACACACGGAGGCTTGTATCTACCTACTCACTGCACCTGTTTATTAATTTATTCATGTAGATTCATTCAATTGAGTTTATGTTAAGATTAATCGATAAGTGAACCGATTACTAGCATTCAAGCTTAATATAAGCATAGGAACCAGTTGACTATAAGGCGGCTCCCGTATGGGTGTTGGTTATAGCAACCGAACAATACTCAACGTCTTTTTCTAAGGCGATGGCCAGACAGAAGAGGTAGTTTCATGTCACAATCAACTATAAACACATACAACACAAACATGGCATCAGGAGTATGAATTTGAACAAGTATGTTTTAACACAGTTTACTGGATAGGTACACTTTGCAATTTGACTAGCATAATCGCTAATTCTCTTTATTTTAGGATTCTGATCAAGAAGCTGACGAGGACGAAGAATCTGCATCAATTAAATTAGCTTTATTAAGCCAACATTTAGAAAAAGTCGGTAAAAAACCAAAGTTTCAGAAAACTGCCAAAAATGACGATACACCTAAGGTAGTTAGGACACAAGAGACAGAGTCTCGGATAGCACAGATCGAAGTGACACCTGCACCAGTTCCCACTCAAACTCCTGAAGAAAGAGACGAAGAAATCAAATCATTCACATCCTTTATAGGTAATAAAATGAAGAAATATACCGACACCACTAAGAATGCAGTGCAACAAGCAATATGTGAAATTATATTCAAGGCAGATCAGAACTGTTACGAGACCCAGAGCTATGAAAAGTTTACTATCATAGATACCAACACCGACCCACTGCACAAACAGGGGTATGGAGAAGACTTGCAGATTTTAAAAATACAACCTGATTCAGACAGTGATTAGACTGGTTAGATTAGATATAAATATATAATAATAGATTTATTTTGAAGTCATTAAGGTTAGATTTCGTATTACATTAGTACATATCACAGTTTTTTTATTGATTTCGTTGGGTGCACTATTTTTATAGACCCAGTCAAACGTTCCCTGATAAACGGCAATATGCTAAACCTGCTAAGTGGAACCAAAAAGTGACCGGTGAAAAGGGTCCATAAAGTATGACATTGACAGGTACTGTCTGTTGTATTAAGAAATTCAGAAGTTCATAGGCGTGATTTTAACAACAACTGATCGATCAAGAGATAGTTTTTTTCACTATAGTGACAATTAATAATTGTAAATAATTAATAAATGTAAGTAATTCAAAATTAACACTTTTATAAGTACAACTTGTCTTAATTCCATAGCACAAGCTTATAGCTTAAACTTCTATTCATGTATCTGTTTAAGGTAACATGTGAGAATCTGAACGGTTTTTTACCTTTATTCGGCTTTCTAACTACAATTAAAAAGTAATATATAGGATAACTCTAGAAAATTTAACTGGCGTATAAAGGACATCGAGGTACGCACGAAAATTACTCAATGAAAAGTGAAGGCACGACTGTTGTCTCTTTCAACCCTGAAAGTTAAGATTACGCATTATGTATCTATATACTATAGATATATTGTGTCAGTCGATCAGCAGATACAACAGCTTGCAGGGTGGTTGGGGTGATCACCAAAAATTTTGCCTTTCTACAAACCCCATACATCAGTTTGACCGAAAATAAAGTGTACGAGTCTAAAAGACTAGTGTTGAGAGTCAGGGTTAACTAGTTTTAGAAGACGCTTTACCTCAATTCGTCATCTAAAAATATATATACGACAATGTTGAGGAAACACACGAACCAGTGCTGAAAAGGAACTTCCGTACTATTTAAACGATTTTTCATGCATTTGATAGAAGTGATGTTAAGTGTACAAAAAGGGAACGTCTCCCGTGTATTTATAACCGCTGCGATCCCTTTTGTTAGTAGTTACGGAAGTAGAACATCTAACCAAACGTCCGGAGCGCACCATTTGGGAGCGTTCTACCTCCCTTCATTACTTAGGCCCACGTTTAAGTTACGCGGGTCATTTAACAATTTTAATGGGACTTTGAAACACGGCTTTCATGGATCTAATGTTTCTGGTTTGGATATTGGTAACAATTTGAGTCGTTTAAGGTAAGTTAATAGGTAACCATATTTCTCAAATCTACAATTGGCACCCTTGGCATTACATCTTTTTGGACAGCAGTGAACAAGTCAGAAAGTAAATAAAATAGTGCTGGTTTTTTTTTAATTATCATGATCTCTAAAGCGCCATGATTTGGAGGTACTCTGACAGTTCCTTCTGATCCAGAGTCCTTCCAAAACCAAAATTCAGACCATTTAAACACTTTGAATATCTAAGTTTAAAAGAAATGTCAAGGTAGGTACGTTACACCAGTTACACACGGTATACCTTTCGTTAACATAATACATGTAATCCTAAAATGGTTTGGCACAATGAATTTGGCATACTTTTTTTGGCATAATTATACTTGGTCATAATTGATTTTTAGCAGCATATGTACTGTGGCATAATTATATTTAGGTCTAATATATTTATGCATAGTTATAATTTGCACAATGTTTTTAGGCATAGTGTACATTCGCCTAATAGTATATATTACAAAAAATTTATAGGTATAAATTAATGAAATTAATGAAAAATAAAAAAGTTACTTTAACCAGTATTTCCTATATTATATAGTGTCAAAGTAGGTTTAAGCCGCCTTTTAATTATTTTACATAGTTACTTATTCTGCCTTAGATGATTATGACTATATTCATTATAGTTTGATACGTTTATGCCTTTATAAAGCTATGCTTATAAATTTTACGCTTAAATATGATTATGCTAATTTTATTTATGATTAAGCTAAATATGCTAAATATGCTAAATTTGTTATGGATAAAAAAAATATGCATAAATATCATTAGTCTAAATTACCATATGCCAAAATATTTTATGGTTATTTTTTTATGCAAATGGATAGTGAACCGTTACACACACATAAAATGTCTTTATAATCCAATAACATTGTTAACTAGCAATTTACTTGCATTGTACGTAAAATATATTCCGAGAAGAGAGGTCGCTCTAGGACGCGTGGCTTGTTCCTAACATAATCTGTATAGAGAGTTGTCGAATCGTACAAGTACGAGAAAAAGGTTAGGTACAATTTTATTATTTTTGGGTCGTGTCTATAAATCTCATCTAGATAATAGTAAACATCATAATTGTCTAGTACTCGTATATAAATATTGACAGGATAGTACATACGCATCTAGACAATATTGCTCCAGCAACAGCAATGTAAGTATTAGCTCCACTAATTGCTCCAAATTTATCCCATCGTGGTTTAGAGCTAAATATTGCTCTAAAAATTGTTCGTGTAAGCGCGCCTTAATGATTATCTGCTGGCAAGTTTTATACACATGTATGTACACATATTTGTGTATACTGTATACATATAAATTTACTCATCATTAATCGTCATCATTAACAACACAGGCCATGAAAGGTCCCAATGAATAGTTGCACGCATTCATATAAGTAATGTGGTCTGGGAACGCGTTCATTGGTTTCTCTCAATATGACTTCATTATATATCTCTCATACTTAATAACGCAGGCTTTTGTAGATAAGAGTAGATAATTAAGCCATTACATAACGGGACAAAGAACAAATCGTACCTACGCTGATAATAAAGTCCTCTGTTCATTACGTCAAGATCTTTATTCTAACATTCTATTAATATCCGAAGGAAATATTGGGTCGTAATATAGATCTTCATTACGAAATAAAAGGCCAAAATGTCCTCGACAAAGAAATACACGTCAATTCACCAAAGGTCACCAACATAATTGAACGAAGTGAGCGAAGCTCAATTTTAGGCGACTCATGTATTTCGTTTGTCAGCATACTCCTCCTAAACGCCTGAACCGATCTCCTTCAAAATTACCACAGTGATAACGTGGCGTGAGGGTGGTTTAGAACAAAAACATTTGAAAATCGGAGATACCATCGGGGAATAATCACTAAAAAATATAAAAAAAAAAAATCGTTGTCGTTCGAAAATTTAACACTTCGCTTAATTTTTTGCAACAGCAGCATGCATTGCATACCTAGTATAACATTTCCGCTCTAAGTCAAATCTGGTAAAAAATCTAAAACAATCCAGTTACCAGCAGGACACACCCAGTCTCGTGCAGGTAAAGGCGGACTGCACGATCTTCATTACACGCACAAATGGCCCTTGTCGTAAAGATCACGTAGTGAACAAGTAATGAAGACAGTCTTGAGCTCCAACAAATGTAGCTTATCGTAACATCAAATCACCCACGCATCATAGCATCACAATGTCGACAATTGGCTGATGGAATTAGGTCTTCGGAGACACGTATTTCACTTAATAAGAATTTGACGGCTTATCTAAAGTGAAAATCTTTACTATTTCTGTTCCTAGTACATACTCAATTGTAATCTATGAACCCACAATAACAAATTGGACACGACTTCACGTGTGTAGTTATGACGCAAAGTTTATGACAGGTTTCTATACAAAAGAGAAAGAATACAAGCCAACTTTTTTAAGTTTTCTCATGTTATTTAAAATTTCGTCTTATACCATTTTTGTTCTTTGGATGCAAAATACTGTCATACCTATATAAAATTGTTGAGCTGAATAAGTGCTTGCCATCATATAAGTCCACGTCATGTCACCATTATGTCATGTTCTAATATGCCAACACTAATTCTATACGTAAAGTGTAATAATGGTATAATTTGTCGTTATTACTTTATGACGCAGAATTAAGGGCGGAGCACTGTCCGTCATCTATCATGATTAATGACTCAGCAAGACTAAGCACGTACCGTTTATAACTTTGGACAGCAAGCAGTGTCTATTGTCTAATGGGTCTGACAGAAGAAAGGTCTCGAAAAGATTGTCGATGCATATATCAATTGTTATGTCTTAAAAATGTGATTTAATAATAGGTACATGCTATGGGCTTACGTCGTACGTCGTGTCCTAAATTCATATTTTTATGATATTAGTAGCAAGAAGTGTATTAGATACAGGAAAGTGTGTTTTTGGTATATGTAATGAACTAATGACTGTAAAGGCATGCATGGTATGAGTAGTTAGTTTATTTACGAGCAATTATGCTGCTGTGAATAATTCATTCAGCTGCTGTAAAAAAAGTGTAATTAAAAATTGTTTTCAGTAATCCTTAACAATACTTTTAGAGTGTATGGGGTTCGATCTTCGAGGCCCAATCCAATGTCTTATGGACATGCATATTATTATGACGTTTAAAGGATGAGGCTCTGATTAATATAAACTTCCCGATTAGCAGCAAGTAAACAAAGTTATTGGAGAGAAAACAAGGCGAATAATAATATATGCCTCTGAGCCACCAACCAGACCCAGGTTGAGATGCCATTGAACGTTTCTTCTGGAAAGGAAACTGTCGCTGGTTACAATCTACCCCAAGACTATTAGTGGAGTGCAGTAAGGCATAAAAAGGGTAAAATCTCGGAACCAAGGGCCAGTCAATGAATCTTTATATAAACTTTGGAAATGTGTTTTATTAGTATATAGAAAAATGTAAAAAAATATATTTTGCGCGTTCTTAATTTTTTAATTATTATTAAGCAATTTTTTAATTATAAACAGGGTTACTTGGTAAGTCGTGCGAACCCCGTTCAGGGGTGGTAGTTCCCACCATTTCTGACAAATTTCACCTTAGACCCCTGCCCCCCAACCTAAGCCTTTTCAAGTTATAAGGCTTTGAAGATTTTTTTGAAAAAATGCCGATTTCTTGTCTATGGGCCTATCTTTTTCGGTTATTTTTGTTCTTATTTTTATTTTTATACGATTTTTGTGTAGCAGATTAGTTTCTTCATCATTATGAAAAATAAAATGAGAGTTACCTCAACTAAATGGGTCGTAGATAGAAGATTGATAGTTTAGCATCAATAAAAAAATAGTACAAATCAAACTTCAACCAGCAATAGAAAAAAAATCAGACATTGATAAAAGTCTTAAAAGTAGTAGTAAAAATTACCGCAAATTTTATCAATTAGGTTACAAAATAAAACAATTCAAATACAAATGTATTTTTTTTTTATCTTTCGTGTTCAATATGTTCACCTCTGTTTCGCACACACACTCGCATTCTGTTTCTAAGTCCACTTTTCAACAGAACTTGAAACTGTAGGATCCGACCTAAACCGTACTATTTCACTATTTTTCAACGTATCTGCGTCATTATCAGATACTCTTGGTCTACCCAAGTCTGATCGTCGCCTTGAAATACAGCCAGTCTCTCTGAGTCGCTGGTAAACTCTGTCGAACACAGCATGATCTGGTGCACGGTGATTTGGAAAACGCAATATGTATTCAGCACGAGTATGTGTGGATACACAATCACGGTAGCCGTAACAGATCAACATATCAGCATATTCCTCGTTCGTGAAGGTCGCCATTTTCAACAGTTCGAAATCAAAAGCACAAATCCGAGTCCAGTTTACAAGCAGGGTCAACCCTTGGAGGACAATAGAGGCAGTACCTAGCGGTATGCTTTTGTTGTTACCTGAGTAGCTTTTATCAAAGTTTTTATCCAAGACCTTCAATAGTAGCCTAGCTTGTTATACCTTGTTGAATAGCTAATGAAACGTAGATATTTTGAAGCGTGTCTGCAGCCTACGTGTCATAGATTTTTTTTTACTATTGCTGGTTGAAGTTTGACAAACTGATTTTTATTGATGCTGTAACTATCAATCTTCTATCTACGACCCATTTAGTTGAGGTAACTCTAATTTTATTTTTCATAATGTTCAAGAAATTAATTTGCTACACATAAATCGTATAAAAATAAAAATTACAACAAAAATAAACTAAAAAGATAGGCCAATAGACAAGAAACCGGCATTTTTTTTAAAATATCTTCAAAGCCTTATAACTTGAAAAGGGTTAGGTTGGAGGGCAGGTGTCAAGGTGAAATTTGTCAGAAATGGTGGGAACTACCATCCCTGAACGGGGTTCGCACGACTTACCAGGTAACCCTGTATATAATTAAAAAATTGCTTATTCATAATTAAAAAAATGAGAACGCGCAAAATATTTTTTTTAACATTTTTCTATATACTATTAAAAACACATTTCCAAAGTTTATATAAAGATTCATTGACTGGCCCTGGATTACGAGGTATAAATCTTACGACACTCCACTATATGGTTTTTGCGATATTGTAATTTTTTTTCGACATCTCTAATTTTGAATATTTTTCTAAGGAATTCCTTAGAATAATACCCAATATTAGAGATGTTCGTTTGTGGTCCTTCACACCTAATCACTGGACATCTTTTGCTGATAGTAGTTGAGACCCGAGACAAATGACATAGGTATTAATATTTTATTTAGGCTACTTATTATGTGAGAGATAGGTGTAATAAATTATAATCTGTCTTGGTTGTGCTAATGACTTACATTTTTCGCCGTAAATAAATGAGCGTACAAAGTGGATATCATCTAAGCTAAATTTGTACGTCGACTGTTATACATTTGCATTTTAGACCGTGTCTTTTGGAATATAACCAAGTAGTAATTCAAAACTGTTCTTTGAACATTATGGAATCAGTGGATTCATGTAGTTTTAATTACATTACATATTACCTACCTACATTTTTAATTTAATTAAAGAAAATAACTTGATTTGTATCGGCTAGCTTCCGTTTACTTATTCTAGTTCTGGATCAACATATGTTTTTTTAAGAAAACCTTCGCAAAATATAATGGTGGAAACCCGAAATGGCTTCAAAGTTAACATTATTTATGTAGGTAGATTATACGTACGTTTTTAATTAGGTTTTTTTATTGTAAGAATCATAATCATAACGTAGTCGCTTCCGTGTATGTATGCTTCGATCTTTAAAACTACGTAGGTAACGGATTTCGATGCGGTTTTCACCAATGGATAGAGTGGTTCGCGAGGATAGTTTTTGTATATAATAATCTTCAAAAACTTTCCTCGAAAATTTGTATATAAAATGTATTCCTGCTTAATATCAAACTCTAAATTTTAATATAGGTCTATGAAATTTAATTAAAATTCACTATTACTTATCCATCTCGGTCAGACCAATAAAATCCAAGATAAAAATACTAGATACATTAACGATTGGAAACTACTTACACAACTAATAGGTACTAGCCACATTTTTCCGGCTTGGACAGTCACCTCGATGTATCTATATATTTAATACGACAATTTGTCTATCTGTCTGTCCGTCCGTCGCGTTTTTCAATTTACATACATTTGCATGAAATATTAAATTTTTTATTTTTTTGTTTTTATATTTTATATATATATTTTTTTTTATATTTGAGACGATACAAAGTTCGCCGTGACAACTAGTATATTTTATTTTAATTGATATCGATTGCTCGATTGTAGGTTGGTAATATTTCTGAATTTATCTGTATTATCTCAAAGTTAAAACAAAAAACACGTAAAAAATTGACACATCAACAGACTTTTAAATTACCCAGGTGGTAAGTAGTAGTTTTTAATTAACAAAAAAAAACAAAATCAGTTCACCAAATCCAAAGATATGAGGTAACAAACATAAAAAAAGAACCTCCTCCTTTTTTGGAACTCTGTTGATAAGAAGAGTAAATTCAAAACATATTTACCACCGATTTTGATATAATAGAGAATAAACCATTGCAAATAATTATAAATATGAGTTTTATATATCCATACTATACTAGGAAGGTAAGTATATGACTCAAAAGTGAAAACGACGACCACCCTGCTCCAGTGATAGATAACCATCGCATCGTGTGCTACATTTATTTACACGTGTGTGTATGTAGATTAGTCGCGTAACTTTTGAGTCACTTAAATGACTCGAAACAAATTTAAAATAATTTGTAAGCTGCTATAGAGAGATCTGCTATTGAGGGTAAAGATCGTTCAGATAAGTCAATAGTTCAGCTCGTCGATAGAATAGGTTCAAGTGGGATTACGTTAACGAGCTCATAATGCGATTCTGTACCTCCATGTGTCCCAGTTCAGACAGGAGCGGCACCGTTACCAGTCAACCCACACACGTCGGTAATCTGTGACAATATAATGATTGTGTATTTATCCGTAACCTATACGCTAAGTGATGTGATGAGGCTATTATTGGCAGGCATCAATCAGTCCTAATCAAATTGTGCCATTATATTTTGCATAGTTTTAATGACGACTGAGTGATTACAGACAATTACACGCATGAAAAAGTAACTGTTGTTGGATATTACAATTATTCGCAAATACTCATTGTCTAAGTTCGTGACTCTTGTAATAGACAGTGAAACAGAATAAGTATAGGTACATACATTTTGTGGCGAATAGATGATGTTGTATAGGAATTTTCAATTATCTTATTATGTTAGTATGGGGGATTAGTCATACTTAAGTCCTCCATACTTTAAGAGGAGCTACAGTCGGCTAACAGAAGAAGAATAATACATTCCCGAAATAATAAGAGGTATAGAGAGCAAGTTCCGCAGGCGCCCTGGGGATATCTTTACGAGGGCGTACCCAGGACATCCGTTCAAATTGAATTAAATTTCAGAAAATAAAGAGTAAGTTCTAGATTACCACCAGGAAACAAGTTAAAATAAAGAAAGATAAATCGTTAATTAAAGGTTAGGATTGGAAATTCTTGATAAAAACAATAAAACGCTAGCTAGCACGCTGGCTATGTAATCAACTTAAGCTATACCTAGAACAAAGGCAACCAACCACTCGAATTCATTAATTAATCTGATGACGTCAGCTCACGACCAATGTAAGCAAATAAATTAGATCGTAATTTTTATACCACTAACGAGATAAACAAACATACGGACTTCCTTGTGGCCAGCTATTAACATAGTCAATAAACTATCGCTAAATACTCGAAATGTGTTAATAGCAAACAGAAATTTCAGTGCCAAGAGAAGTTAATGGACCGTGTACCTACATAAAAACTGGTTATGTCTCTTTGTTTGTGTCTTTCTTTGGATGTATCTTTGTTTATAAGATTGTTTGGACCCAAACTAAATTGACATGTTCCATGGTTCATCTTCTGATTGAAACGTACGAAATTCTTGGCCGGTTTTAGTTTCATCCAAATTCCGTATTTGTGGATTCTAATATTATAAAGATGAAAGATTTGATTGTTTGCATTGAATTGCCTTCTTAACCATTGGACTGATTCTTTCACTGATGTAGCATCTAGCAACATTATCCCCGAGTGACACATAGTCTACTTTTTATACCTTTATTAGAAAACTAAATCACGCGAGCGGAGCCACGGTGATCAGCTAGTATTCAATAAAAATATCTCTTTGGAACTCAATTGCCTTATTTTTTTTTAATAATCATGTTGTCACCTTTATCATATACACCAGCAGGGCAGAATTTGTCGAAAACCAATTACATGGGAGAAAATTTCAAAAAATGCGTTGATTAGGTCACGTCTTCGACATTTTCTTCGATATCATTGGTTATCAACTCTTCCGATGCCATGTTCATGCTGGAGGTTTGACAACACTTACTTTTTTTATACACTGCTTAAAAAGTGGCTACAGACAATTGCAGAGCAAACTTACAATATGCAAAAGTAAACAAGAGAGAGTGTCACTTCCATCAAAACATTGTGTCAATATTTTGATAGAAGGTGAAAGCTCATGGAATCAGTTACAAGTTGGTTAAAAGGCGTCGACAAATTTGTCTTCGAGAATAATATATTTTCAATTCACATCACGCCAAGTAATTGAAAGAACCAGGCGGCGCGATCTTGGCCCGCGTGCCATTTCACTCGGCCGTGACTCACGAATTAGAGCTCAGTCGAGATCGTAATTATGCTAGAGTTATTTCGTGCACACCCACTCACCCAGACATGGCTAGATAACAAACGCATCACCGAACTCGCTCCCTAATTTAATCAGAGCTAAAATTAAGGTCAATAACTAAGAAGTCTTTGTTGCAAACTCGAAAGTCCGTGACTTTGATTGTGTACCTAACATAATTCAATTATTATTTTGTATTCTTGTTTAAATCATCAACAATACATTTACAAAAGAAACAACACAAAAGAAATCTTAAGATGTAATCATATATTCATTATAATGTTTAGACAGATGTTGATATGATGATGATAATTGATAAAGAAGCTGAAGATGAACTGATTTTAAGAATGAGTATTTCAATGAAAAACTACTTTGAGTATTTAAAATAAGAGAGTTTATAGAGTTAAGGCTTATAAGCTCGGGGTCCCTGCGTCATTAAAGCTAGATATGAAGTAGAGATTAGTTTAGAAAGTGTAGTGTCTCAAACAATGGACAGAAGTGGAGCAGGCAGCGACAGTGTTGCTCTCCAATTAACAAGATAAAGTGAATTGAGCGAAATAGCAGCTGAGCACAAAAAGCTGAGTGGTAATGAGGAGTTAGAAAGGTAACAATCGGATGCTATTCAGTGATGTTATGATATGATGCGTAGGAGGATCAGAGTCCTTAGATACGACGAGGTACAAGTTTTAAAGGCTTATCTAGATCAGATAACATCAAGATTCATCATGACGTGTGTGTGGGTAGTGGAATTTCTAAGCACTAGTTAAGAGTAAAGTATTTTTTATTAATTTCTTTCATCAGAATATAAAATATTATTTAAATATACAATCGTAGAGTATATGATATAGGGTTCACTATCCATTTGCATAAAAAAAATAACCATAAAATATTTTGGCATATGGTAATTTAGACTAATGATATTTATGCATAATTTTTTTATCCATAACAAATTTTGCATATTTGTCTTAATCATAAATAAAATTAGCATAAGCATAGCTTTATAAAGGCATAAACGTACCAAACTATAATGAAAATAGTCATAATGATCTTACGTAGAATAAGTAACTATGTAAAATAATTAAAAGGCGGCTTAGGGGTGGCCCAAGGGCCACCCCCGCCGCACCTAAACCTACTTTGACACTATATAATCTAGGAAATATTGGTTAAAGTAACTTTTTTATTTTTCATTCATTTCATAAATTTATACCTATTCAATTTTAGTAATATATACCACTAGGCGACTGTACACTATGCCTAAAACATTGTGCAAATTATAACTATGCATAAATATATTAGACCTAAATATAATTATTCCACAGTATATATGCTGCTGAAAATCAATTATGACCAAGTATAATTATGCCAAAAAAAGTATGCCAAATACATTGTGCCAAAACATTTTAGGATTACATATATTATGTTAACGAAAGGTATACCATGATATAGATGTTTAAGTGTGGAGTTAGCTTATTATACTTTGATAGCTGACATGATCTTTTGATATTGTCTTCTATTAACACTGCCGCCGTCCCTGCAGCGCAGCGTGGAAAATTACTTGATTATTACAAGCAAGTATTTTACTAACAAATATATTCTGTATGAGGAGATAAATTAAAATAACCGAAACCTATAGTTACAACTATTAGCTAGTGCATTCTTTAACAAACACCATATTGTTATACAGTTGGTTGACCGTTGCTCGTATTTAATATTAGGTGAGCCCGCGCCGGTTCAACGTTATGCCTCTGTGCACCCAGCCCTATTTAATTTTGGGGCACGAATGTGAATTGGATGCATGTTTTGTATTTTAATTGATGTCATGTTACTATAATTTATATCCATTATAAGTAACCATATTGTGGTAATTTCAAGATACTATTATGACCCGAAAAAGAACAACAAAAGAATCAATATTTTGAACACGTTATCTCATTTAAATAGGTCACTGAACTAGCTATTTTAAGAGTGTATCTTTCTAAATGGGCAACTGCCAACGGCTTGTTACTAGTCGTTACACTTTGATAAAAAAAAGTAGACTGAAGTCGAAGAAAACCAATCTTCTAAAAAAAACGGTGAGTGCGGGAATCATGGTCATTATATTTTGGCAACAAGCCCGATGTCAAAGCCGGTCTTTACACAAACAAGCCACCATGTGTCCAGGAAAATTTATGATAATTGCTCGTATATTTAGCAAATTCTAATCTTTATAGGTCCGTTTAAAAACAATTTCTGTAAAGTAATATAAGGTTAGTTTTGATTACATTTTGGCCCGACTTAAAATTTTAACAGAAATAATCTCTTTGATTGTAATTTGTTGTGAGGCTGAGAGTAAATTAATTTAGTCGAGGACCCGTAACAAATTATATAATATCTTATACAAATGTTACCGACAAGCATCTAAGAGATAATGTTGACATGAACTTCGCAAAACGCTATTTATTTATGTAGTTAGGATGGCAGCCCGTATTAAAACTTAAAATACTTATTACTTAAACGTTTTTGGTTGTCGCTATGATTTTTTATTACCATAGATATGTTACCTTCATATAAATACGAGTATAAACTGACAATATACAATCTGTTCTCGCGAAACGAGCTAATTTGTACTGGGTTTTATCTTAACATAAGAACAATTAGCTCTTTTTCGAGTCTTCACACGGCGCGCTCTAGTAACAAATCTGCCCATTTTTAATTATTGAATATCATTGGGTTGTCGCTTTAAGTGTAGTTTTGAATTTTGACTAAACGACAACACTCGTCATATTTCACTTTTCAGGACGGTCTGTCTGTAGGAGAGTAAATTCGATCGGAACCGGGAGTAAACGGAAATTAATCAATCTACTTTTGCTGCAAATGCCAGAGATGCAGACGTGAAACGAGAATTTATTAGCTGCGGAACAAGAGCGACGACAATCGATAAGTAAAATGGTGTAACAAATTATGGAAAGTACCCCTATATGAATTTGCATCTATTATTTGTAGCTAGAGCGTGTAAATAACGTGATTGTATTCGAGTTATGTGGACGAGCATGTCACAGGATATTCAGTTCGGTGCACGAACCTCATCAGATGTCCCCTTTTAAAATCCAACCCATTGAATACTAATTTCACCGCTGCCAAGTGGCGTGTACTGTGAAATACTACAAACATAATATCAAAGGGCGAAACGTTTGATAGAACGTGACGTGCGTTGATGACTCTTTGGATCAGCAAAGGCACACCGCACACGATTGTTTCATAAGCGACAAACACTTTCACTATGCCCGGTTCATAAATCTAGCAAGTCGAAGTCGCTAGGCAAAAACCTCATGGCGCATCGTTAGGAAATCGAGTGCAACTGAAACTGGTTGAGTAATCATGCCCTGTGAATAGATACACGGTTCAACTCAGCACATCGTGTTGCACAATGTGAACGGATGATACAGGCGCAGAAGCTTTTGTCACGATTCGTGACACAAACACTGAAATATAATACATGTGGGTTATTTAGAACGTGACCGCACCGCGATACATTACCTGACATGCTGTGTGGCTATGCACCCATTTGAGGATAGAAATGGACATAAACATACATACACATTTAAATCGGCTTTCACACTTTGCTAGTCATATAGGTGTAGTCACTAGCTGTTGCCCGCGGCTCCGCCCGCCCGCGTGGATGTCGGTTATCGCGACCAAACATACCATCTAAGAGAGGACATAAGATATTATATATCTTATGTCCTCTCTTAAGATCTAATCTATCCTTGTACCAAATTTCATCAATATCAGTTCAGTGATCAGTGATGTATGCGTGAAATCGTAACAGACAGAGGTACTTTCGCATTTATATATTAATTGACAAATTGAACATTTAAAAAGACGTGATAACTAAGATGCCTTGGTCTCGTTTATATAGGCTGGTTGGTAACGAAACCATATCTTGAATTTAAACGCAAGAACGCCATGTTGTTTGTTCGGCTCATTTTATGAACATAACAAAAAGAGGTCCGATCTTTATGAAACTTGTACAATAATCCCTTGATTGAATACAATTTTTTCTTTTGATTGGCATGGAGGAGATAAGCCCAAAATGTTTTTAATTTTCACAGGGTATCATTGTTTTGTCATAAATATAATTACATAATTACAATGTCATTTTATTTCGTGTATGTACCTGTTATTTTTTTTATTTGGATACTCGGTAATGTATTCCCACGGGAATCAGGGCCTAGATAACTATATCTCGCGGGCGGAGTCACGGTGATCAGCTAGTAGCCAATAATTTCGAATCCCAAAAATTAACCATAAAGATAAAAATAAATTAATGACGCGCAGTTTTAGCAACTAATTCAGTCACTTGAAACACGGCTATCTTATAGTAGACGTAGCGAAATAGCGTTATGAAAATAGTAATGAAAGCGGAAGAACTTTGACACCCGCAGGAAGTTTGGTATTTATAATATTATGATTAGTTAAATTAATTAATTCCCTTTTTTTATTCATACACTACAGTTACTTATTATAAAACTGACTCGAAAAAAAATACTTAAGGGTTTCGATATAAAAAATACTTTCTACGTATCTTTGTCAGTCGTTAATTAGTTTTTCAGTTTATTTCGTCTAATATAAACAAATAATTACACTTTATAAGATTATGGAATTTATTATAGTCTTACATTAATTATTATGTAGGTACCTACATGGCATGGAATCCTTAAAAGACTAACAAAATAAACCTACTCCATTGTTTCTATGTTCACGTAGCTCAAGTAGAAGCTGCATAAGGTGAATTAGTCAGGCGAACAGATAGAAGCTACGTAATGCGATAAATTAGTGCAAACAAAAGTGAACACTATTCCGTTGAATCAAGGTTTAAATTTTAATATGAAATTTGTTTATATCTATGTATCATGTATAGGTCGACTCGGGACATTATTTTCTTGGGATTTTTTCTAGATCCATCGTCCATTGTATATAATGTCTTTGCCAATAATAATAAAAAGTGACATCTATATATCTCCGTTAAATTCAGTTTATTATATTTTTGGTCACATCTCCGGTTCTAATCAACCGATTGCGATGAAACAAACGTAAGATTTTAAGCCTGACCAAGCCCTGTCTAACAAAAAAAACCGCATCAAAATCCGTTCAGTAGTTTCTGCGTCCATCGCGAACAAACAGAAAAACAGACAGGAAATTAAAAAAAAATATTTTCGTGTTCAGTATCGTTAACATAACATAACCCAAGTTTTTTTTTTTCAAATATCTCCAATGTACAGACACGACCACTTTACAATTATATAATAGTATAGATGCAATATTGTATTTCGCAGAATTATGTTTAACCAAAATCCTTTCAAGATTCAATACCGTATTATGAAATAAGGAAATCACATTGAAGATCGTACAATATGTGAATTTGATTTTACGAAAGTCATTACGTAAAACACAAACCTATCTTCAGAGTTAGTATCCAATAGTTTACGTAATATCGCGATAAGCTATTTACAAAGCATAAAATGTGGAGAAACTATGCAGTTCGTTACTATATTCGTACATTAAATCTTGATATGAAACATTAGCAGAAGTATTTAGGCAAATGATTTGTAAATATATGCGGTAACCTTGATAGAAACTAAATAAGGAAATAATTTAGATCATACCTCCTAGTTAGGATTAGCATAATAAGTGCACTCGGTACTGAGATCATCTTGAATGTTTAAAAATCACATAGGTAGGTAATACAATGGACTGTCATGTCAGTTGAATGTAGTACTACTTAACTAAGTATGTATAATTATCAACATAAGAGTAAAGATTTTGGTTTCACGAATTAAAAACGGTTAAGAATGGAATTTAAATTTGCAATCGGCTTTAAAACTTGTAAATGTCCATTTTATTAAGAAAACATGTTAGGGTATTTAAATAAAATATATTTCAATAAGTACCACGTCCACAGAAATCGATGGAATGTTACTCAACGTCCCTTCTCCAAATATCCTTGGCCGGCTCGACCCGGCCCATGCCCTACAAGACGTGTTAGCATACAATCATACTTTTGTATACCTTCTAGCTGATGCCCTACGGCTGCGCTCGCCTGTGACAGTTTTCTCGTTACAATCCTCACGAAAACACATCATATGGATCAGTTGGGTAACCGCACTAAAAGACTACATTTTAATGCGTATACGATTGTGAATACGGGTGTAAGTTTTCTTAATTGTTTTAATGTACGTATCTCGACACATTCTTACATTTTAGGGTTCCGTACCCAAACGGTAAAACAGGATCCCTATTACTGAGACTTCGCTGTCCGTCCGTCCGTCTGTCTTGGACGGTATCTCATGAAACGTGATAATTAGAAAGTCGAAATTTTCACAGAATGATGATGTCAGAATATAATAAATATTTAAGGGGGCTCCCATACAACAAACGTGATTTTTAGGCGTTTTCGTACGGAACCCTTTGTGCGCGAGTCCGACTCGAATTGGCCGGTTTTTCTATCATAAGAACCTTCTCCTGACAAAAACCAACACAATAGAATTGGCTAAATTAGCTAAATTAGACGCGTGATTTGGTGAGCAAGGGTTACCTATTCATTTTTATATAGACAGTTTATAATGATGGCAATTTAATTGAAGTTCATTTATATCTAAACACATTGATAACCTAGTAGATAGTAAACCACTGGAAATACTTTCTGGTGCGTACCAGAGACGCCCGGCAACGTACGTAGGAGCGGTGGCGACCTTGGGGCACCGAATTAAAAAATATATTTAAAAAAATAAGAAATAATAAATAAAATGAATTAAAAAAAGGTACTAAAGTATAAAGTGCCCTAAATCGGCAATATCCTCGCCCCCTACTGTGGGACCGAAGTGACTGACGAAATGTGGTCGTAATGAATGACTCTGTCTACCCTTTCGAGGACAAAGAGGTGATCTTGAGTGTACGCATATATTTTTTACTGATAAAATTGTTTTCTAAATGGCACTTCACACGTTAATATCAAAGTTATGATTTGATAACTTATAATGCTCTGACGTTTTGATTAGATTGGATCGACTGTGGTCACGGGTTGACTGGTGTAAACGACGTCTTAGTGACGCCCTAGTGTCCCATAAGTTATCGTACCTACGATATTATCACGATTTACTCCCGTTTATGTACCTAATAATATTGGGAGAAAATTATGAAAGTTTAAAAGTACACATTGCAATGGTTGGCAGTCGTTACGGGTATTTGGAGCCCTAATACAAAATCTGAATGGTCTGACTACTATGCTTCGATATTGCCCTAGGGTTGTGGAGGTCAGATATCAGTAGATTGGAAAGCCGACCCCAACTGGGTTGGGAAAAGGCACAGTGGATGATGACTAAAACTTAAAAAAGAACTACATTCATACTATAACTAGTGGTTCTGTGAACCGTAGACTTCGGGAGCAGCTTTGTTTAGAAAAATTCTTCTTCAATTTTCTTAACTCTTTCATTTGTCATCCAATCCAAAAAATATCATTCAAATGTTATTCATTGTAAGTAAGGAGTGTGTGTGTAAAGTTTCATGCAAATCGGATGATAAATACGGCCTCAAATATGATCTGACAGAACCCGTAGATGTAGACGGACGAAATAAATTCTCCCCAGTCTGCAAGTTGAAACGGAGACTTCGGTCGCTTCGCTCCCTCAGTCAATGAAGACAAAGTATGTACTTTTGATGCCAACCGACGTAATACGACACTGCACTGGTAACATTAATTCGACGTAATAATCCACAAGACGTGGGTTCTTTTAATTCCTACATAATTAAACCGATATAGCCCTTAGATTAAGTATGCGTGGGTGGCGTAACAGGTGCTTACTAAGTAAAGAAAACGTAAATGGAGCGAGAACTAAAACCTCTATCACCTAGTGGTGATATACTAAAATATTATCGGATTTTATAGTTAAAATCCGATAATATTTTAGTATAATAAATATTAAAAAAATAATGCTATCTAGATGCTTGTGGCACTACAAAAACTGGATACCTGTTTGCTAGTAAATACTTGTTAATTAACAAGTAAGCAGCCAAACTTCGAAACAAATTAGTGCCAATCGTAATTTTTCAACCCAGAGACCCAAATGAAATGACTAACAAAACAGTCTATAAAAAATAATAACTCAAATAATTTTGTACGAAAAAAAAAACGAATACGTATAATGTTTTGTGGAAATCTAGCAATTCTTCATAAACACATATATTATGTTAGCTTGTAACATGAAATTCGACATAGCAACTACATTTACAGTTAGAAATGACAATTACTGCTGATAAATATACAAATGGTATTCTTACATTACAAATACATTTCTGCGTAACTATGTACCAACAGAGAAGTGATAAGAGGGTGGATTGAAAAGTAATCGGTCTAACCAAGAAAATAAATACATAATAAATGAAATTTATTTTTATTTTTCAACGTAATCACCATCAAGTTCAATGCACTTTTGCCATCTTCCCTTCCAAAAAATGATAATGATAATGATGATGCCTGTTGAAAAAAAAAATGATTCTTCCTTAGAGTCAAAATATGCGTCTACTGCTGCTTTGACCTCGTCATTTGTCAAAAATCTTTGTCCTCCCAAGTGCTTTTTTAGGTTAGGGAACAGAAAAATGTCTGACGGTGCCAGATCAGGTGAATAAGGTGGATGCGGTAACAGTTCAAAGCCACAGTCGTGAATTTCAGCCATTGATTGATCTTGATGAAACAGGACTTTCCTTCTGATCATTCCTGGACGTTTTTCTTTTATTTCCTCTCGTAAACGACGTAGTAAGGTGCAGTAATAATCAGAGTTTATAGTCTGACCCCTTTCAAGATAATCAACCATAATCACACCCTTCGAGTCCCAGAATACTGAAGCCATCACCTTACTTGCCGACAAAATCGACTTGGTCTTTTTGGGGGGTGGTGAACCAGGTCTTTTCCACTGTTTTGATTGTTGTTTTGTTTCCGGTGTACAGTAATGAATCCATGTTTCATCCATAGTAACAAAACGATTAAAAAAATCACATTCACCAGCTTCAAATAACTCCAAACAGTCGCGTGCAATAGTCAATCGCATCATTTTATGCTCAACTGAAAGCAGTCGCGGAACCCACCTCGCAGACACCTTGTGGAAACCTAATACGTTGACTATTATGTTTTGAGTACGTTCATAAGAGATGCCTATAATCTCGGCTATCTCTCTAATTTCAATCTGCGGTCTTCCATAATTAAGTCGAGTATTTTTTTAACATTTTCGTCAGTAGTGGACGTCGAAAGCCTTCCAGAGCGGGTTTCGTCTTTCACACTCTCTCTACCACGCTTGAATTCTGCTATCCATTTTTTGACGGATAAATATGAAAGAGTGCAATCCCCTAATGTACTGACCATATCATCATGGATGGCTTTTGATGACAGCCCCTTCTTATGGAGGTACTTAATGACGGCACGCTTCTCGATTTGCTCCATTTGCGGAAATGATGTCAGATTGCTTTGTTAATAAATTTATAAAATTAAAACTAATTATCGCAACGTGTCAAACTTCACACAATTAACAGGTCTGAACTGAACTAAATAATGTGGGTAGATTTGATTTTTAGAACTAAATGGATCAGTGTTAGGCCGACTACTTTTCAATCATCCCTCGTAGCTTTAGTTGGTTCGACTGTACGCAAAATTAACACCTACAAACACGTCAACTAATCGATTTTTCACAGATTTTCTACAGTATTATTAATCCTTGGGTATTATAGACCATATTCTGGATTAATTTATAGGATAGATAGGTAGAATTGGAAACATGAAAAATATTACTCGCGGTTGGAGCCGTGGGCTGTGGGAAAATGTTCATATTACCAGACGATCATTCTGATGCAGAGAAATGCACTTGGCTGTTTTAGTATAATTATTGTACTTATTTCATTTTTATTTTCTAACTGATAGATGGTAGAACTTAGTTAAAGTTCCTGCACAGTGAAGGTTAATAGCTTGTTGCAATTTAAGTACTGAAAAAAAAACATAAGTATTATTATGTTGTATTTTGATTGGTGTAAAAAGTACCCAATCGTTGTATGCAGGTTGTTAAATTAATTATGCAGTTAAAAAAGTTGTACTAAAGTCCATTGCTTAATGTTTTTAGTCAATCTAACAAAAAGTACATATGGTGGTGCATGCATACATAATAATAATATACTCGTATAATCAAGTCTGTTTCCCCGAAACTATAGGTAAATGCGACAGGGGCATATTATACCTACGCTCGTTCAACACCACGTCCAAAGCAGTGAGTCAAAAAGAAAAAAACTCCGTAGTCTCGGGTTCTTCAGGTGTTACCGGGTCGAATCCAATATTTGTGTGATCCACAAATGTTTGTTTCGGAGTTTGGGTGTTTTCTATGTATGTTATGTATGTATTTAGAAATATATAAGTATGTTTATCAGTTGTCTAGATCCCGTGGCACAAGCTTATAGCTTAGTTTGGGCTAGATACCGTTGTGTGAGAATGTTTTTTATTTTTTTTTTTTAATTTTTTTATATTTGGTTCGCCAAATTGACGCCGCCCGCCTGGTGGTAAGTCGTGACGACGTCTAGCGATTGTGGGCCACTCTCACAGCACACATTACTATTGAGAGTGGCCCTCAACTTGACGACCTACTGATGTGCCTCTTCACGCTCCGCTTAAAGAACCCAGGATTATATGTGGGAGGAAACACGTGCACAGGCAGGGCGTTCCAGGCCACTATCGTTCGGCAGAGAAACGAACGTTTAAAACGTTCGGTTCTCGCGAACATGCTATCCACTGTGTGGGGGTGGCATCTCTGCCCGGCACGAGTCGTTCGGGATCGGAAGGAAGAGGGTGGGATCAGATTGAAGAGCTCTTCAGAACACTCGCCGTGGTAAATACGGTAGAATGCGGCCAAGGAAGCTATTGTTCGGCGCTGAACTAGCGGCTCAAGGCTTCCCGTTACCTCCGGACAATCTATAATACGGATAGCCCGTCGCTGCATAGCGTCGAGAGCGTCCAGCAGATACTTCGCGGAGCCGTCCCAGAGGTGAGAGCAGTATTCGACGCAGGGTCTAATCTGCGTCTTGTACAGTAGACACCTCTGGTCCGGTGTAAAGAATCTCTTTACCTTATTCAGTATTCCTAGTTTCCGCGAAGCTAGCCCTATACATCCTTCGATGTAGTTTTTATTATTGAGCTCTCGACGAACGTCTATGCCAAGGATATCAAGGTTGTCCTTCATTGGTAATAATGCATTCTGAAGAGAGGGTAGGGGAAGGAAAGGGGATTTCTTCGCAGTAAATGCACACGCCTGTGTTTTGCGGGCATTGAACTCGACCAGGTTCTCGGTACCCCATTGAGAGATACTGTCGAGGTTACGGTCGAGATCAGCCACGAGTCGTCGTCTCTCCTCCTCAATCTCAGATCGCCCCGCCGTCGGACGAACCGAGTAACTCCCGTGCAGTGTGCTGTCATCTGCATAGCAATGAATGTTCCCGAGGGATAGCATATCATTGATATGCAGAAGAAAGAGAGTTGGTGATAGTACGGACCCCTGCGGTACCCCGGCATTCACTTGCAAGAAGCGAGAAGCCTGGCCATCGCAGAGGACCCGCACTCGGCGCTCTGTTATATCCATACTATGCTACCCTTAGTGCCGTGATACCATATTTTATGCTGACTCTCATTTATGACTCCCTCGCTCTGCTCGGTAGCTGAGCGACACTTCAGTCTGTATTGAACTCTCTTCTCGGGCGGTTGCTTAAGGATCCCAGTATCCTAATCTTTATATAAAGGCCTTCCTATTCTATTAAAGGTCCTTCAAAGTTTTAAGTGTTTTTTTAAAAACCTGTTTTCAAACCTTCGTATAACATTTTGGTGGCAGCGGTGGGATCCGAAAATTCCAGTGTCGACAACCGCTACAGACTCGCGCTGTACCCTTTCGAAGAAACCTAGTTAGTGTTAAATAAAAATCCAACATTTGTGGTGAAGTGTAACCCAGTGTTTTCCAGTGATATCCGTGATACTTACGTGAATCCAAACCCGTAGCGAAACACGCAGGCGCCGTGTCCTATCGTGAACCTTGAAATTATCCTGTGAAAAAAAAAAAAAAAAAAAATATCCTTCAAAGAAGAATATACTTACCCACATCTCGTCCTAACGCCGAGCAAAAGTCAGAAGAATAAAATCGAAATCATCCAAAATCATCCGAGGTCATCGAGTATACCTACTCTACTCGAAATCATTTCGTCGCTTCCCAGTGCACAAGAGCACAGTCTTATCAATCGGAATGCTCCCGGTCGCCGTTATCGTCATCGTCGCCCACACATTATTGTGAGTCTTTGGTCATTGTTTTGTCTTGAACTGAGAAGTCAGAGATTCTCAAACTTTTTATTACTAATCCCATTTTAATATTTTAATGTCGTAGTGTGATTTTAAATACTATTTTAAGCTTTGTATTTGTGTTCTGTACCTTATTATGCTAGGAAAGTTGAAAGAAGAGAAAGATAGTATCTTAAAATTAAACATCCCAGAACCCTGTGAAGAACCGGTGAAGTCACCTACTTTATCCCCTCGCGTTACCAGAGCAACCTTTACGATGAGCGAAATCGAATTAAACACCTTGTTCAAGTTTGTTAAACCATATGATGGGAAACGAGAGACGCTAAACTCGTTCCTAGTAAATTGCGATAATGCCTACGACCTTGCGTCAGAAAGTAAAAAACCAATTTTATTCAAATTTATCCTTAGCCAGCTAAATGGGAGAGCGGAAATTGCTTGTTCCATTAAAGATTTCACATCTTGGGAACAACTAAAAGAGTTCCTAAAGACCCAATTCAGTGAACGTAAACATTACTCGCACCTTCTAACGGACCTCCAAGAGAGCAGACAGGGTCCGCAGGAGAATGTTAGTCAGTATGCATTACGCGTAGAAACTTACCTTTCACAACTTCTGACCGAAATATCGTTATCCAATACTAAAGTAAAAGAATTATCCGGCCGTACCGCGGCCATGGAGGACCTAGCCCTCCATCATTTCTTAATGGGATTACTTCCTCGTATTTCGAATATTGTAAGATGTAGGTCTCCTAAAACTCTGAACGAAGCTATCAACGTGGCTGTGTCGGAAGAACGAATTCAACTAACATTATATAAGCGTCCACAAACGGACCCGAAAAGTAGCAACCAAATAAAATCCAAGCCCGACACGTCCAAGAGCTCTTCTAACATAATTTGCCGATATTGCAAAATCCCAGGACACGTTCTAGAGAACTGCCGAAAACGAGAATTTAATAACAATAAATTCAAACTTCCGCAATCTTCCCAATTCCAACGTCCAAATCCAGATCAATTCCGAAACAAGTTTGTCCGCGTAAATTGCACTTCCAACGAGAACCCGGATAACTCCGAACCTCGATTACCAGATTTGGACGATCCCCAACACCAGGAAGATAATTTAAACGAATAATGGGTCCACGGAGGTGTCTCGTGGAACCCAAGCCTCAACAACGTCCTGCTATACTCTTACATGCCAATGACACCCTTTCCAAACCCATAGGCCACAAGGGTAACCAGCCCCAAATAAGTGCCTCTTCTTCTAAACCCATAGGCCACAAGGGTAACCAGCCCCAAATAAGTGCCTCTTCTTCTAAACCCATAGGCCACAAGGGTAACCAGCCCCAAATAAGTGCCTCTTCTTCTAAACCCATGGGCCACAAGGGTAACCAGCCCCAAATAAGTGCCTCTTCTTCTAAACCCATAGGTCACAAGGGTAACCAGCCCCAAATAAGTGCCTCTTCTTCTAAACCCATAGGCCACAAGGGTAACCAGCCCCAAATAAGTGCCTCTTCCTCTAATCCCATAGGTCACAAGGGTAACCAGCCCCAAATAAGCGCCTCTAAAACTATATACGAAATAAACCTGGACACAACTAAGAGGTTGTTGCCACACATCCTAGTACATACACAAGTGTCAGATATCCCTTTATCCTTATTGGTGGACTCCGGCTCCGCCATATGTCTTATAAAAGAATCCAGTATCCACAGAAAGCTAACCCTAGTAAAAGAGCCGATCAAGTTGAAAGGCATAGACCCTGGCGATGAACCAACATCGACAGAAGGTCATCTTCAACTTGATTTGAGGATAATCAAAAACAAAACCATGCTACATAAATTCCATGTAGTAAGGAATATTAGTTTACCCTACGATGGTATAATTGGTACCGATTTCCTAACCCAGTATGGCTGCAGAATTGACTATACTCACGACATCCTGAAGATAAGAAACCTGGAAATAAAATTAAATTTCTCCGAACCCTTCTATGTAATACCACCTCGTACTGAATCTGTGATCGAGTGTTCTATCCAACCGACTGACCTTACTGAAGGAGTCATAATCAACGACCAATGTTTTTCCAATAGCCTACTAATTTCTAATTGTATTGTCAAAGTTAAGGACAATAATCGCGTTAACATCACTGTCGCCAACATATCTGAATCCCCAGTCACCATCAAATCCAACTTAAATCTAAATGTTACACCTCTTTACCCCAATGCCTATCGTTTGGTTAACGACACTAGAAATACGCGAGCACGAACCGACAAAGTAATAGAAACATTACGAATGGATCACCTGAATCTCGAAGAATCCGACGCCCTTATAGAACTCTGTAGCCAATATTCAGATATCTTCCATTTGCAAGATGATCAGCTAACCTACACCCCTGCTTTTAACCATAAAATCAAGACTACAACCGACACTCCTGTCCATACCAAATCATACAGGTTCCCTGAGTGCCACAAGAAGGAAGTAGAAGTACAAATCAGTAAGATGCTTGATCAGAACATTATAGAACCTTCCTTTTCACCATGGAGCTCACCGATATGGGTGGTTCCCAAAAAAGCAGATTCTGAAGGTAGACTTAAATGGCGCATAGTCATAGATTACCGTAAACTCAACGATATAACTATAGGGGAAACCTACCCTATCCCACAAATTTCCGAAATCCTCGACCAGTTGGGAAATAGTAAATATTTTTCGACTTTGGACCTCACTAGTGGGTTCCACCAAATCCAAATATCCTCAGAGGACGCTCCCAAAACAGCGTTTTCGGTGCCCCAGGGCCATTTCCAGTTTACCCGAATGCCTTTTGGACTCAGGAACGCGCCCAGCACGTTCCAGAAGCTGATGAACAGCTGCCTTTCAGGTCTCCAAGGGACACGCTGTTTTGTCTACTTGGACGACATTGTTATATACTCCCATGACTTAATTTCTCAAATCAGTAACCTTAAAACTGTCTTTGACAGGCTCCGCCAATTTAACCTTAAACTACAGCCAGAAAAATGTGAATTTCTTCGTAAAGAAGTTGTGTATCTAGGACACATCATTAGTGAAGACGGGGTTAAACCAAACCCTGATAAAACCAAAGCCGTAACCAAATTTCCTATTCCAAAATCGCCCAAAGACATCAAATCGTTCTTGGGTCTCGTATCCTATTACAGGAGATTCATCCCCAACTTCGCCAAGATGGCCAAACCCCTTACATCCTTGTTAAAAAAGGATACACCGTTCAACTGGCAAAATGAACAACAACTTGCTTTCGAAACCCTAAAAACCAGACTCGTATCAGCTCCAATCCTTGCGTATCCAGATTTTACTCAACCATTCCTCTTAACCTGCGATGCCTCTAATTATGCCATATCAGCAATACTGTCCCAGGGCCCTGTTGGACAGGACCGCCCTATAGCCTATGCCTCACGGACACTAAATAAAGCAGAATGTAACTACAGTGTCACAGAAAAAGAATGCCTCGCTATAATTTTCGGTACGAAAACCTTCCGACCTTACCTGTACGGTCACCGCTTTAAAATCCTCACGGACCATAAGCCGTTACAATGGCTGTTTAATTGTAAAGACCCTGGATCACGACTTATCCGTTGGCGTCTAAAGCTAGAGGAATTCGAGTATGATATCCAATACAAGAAGGGTAAAATCAACGTTAACGCCGACGCCCTATCGCGTTTCCCCGTAAATCCGGTTCAACACGAAAACCCAGAACCTATTCGTGAGCTAGATAGTGACCTAGAAGATCTAATACTTACCCCACCTTCCTTTAACCTAGATGACTTACCTCTATCCCATCCAGATCCGGATAATATTGATATTGACGCGGAAAACCTCGTTCCTCTATCCGACCTTGACTCGCCATTAGCTATCCCCGACATCCAGACAGATGAAATCGCAGAAGAACATCCTCAACCATCGACAAGCTCCAACTCTAATTCTACCAGTGACGACTATAGTAATTTCCTGAAAACCATAACAGACAAAAACCGATCCTTCAATACACAGATAGAAGAGCATAACGAAAATTTAATGAAATGTTCATCGAACATTATCCTTATACCTACTTCCATTGACCTGGATGAATCCAACCCTTATATCCAAGATATTCTAAACGATCCTGAAACAAGTACTCTGGTGCTGAACTCTGAAAAAGAACTTTTTTCCTTCCAAAAAATACAACGCAATAATAAAGTTATTTACTTATTATTCACGAAGGTACATTATTTTGATGAAACGTCATACCCTGAAATATATACTACACTAAGGACTATCAGAAATCAGCTGACCCACTACGACAATGCCTCTGAAATAGGCATTTCAGATCTAAGAAATCCATTCGAGAAACACTCGTTTATTAAAATTCACAACATCCTTGCTTACCTCTTTCACGACACCAATATCTTAATTAAGATATATCATAATAACGTCTTATATCCAACTCCAACCGAAATAAAGAAAATTCTTGCCAACAATCACGACATACCAATTGCAGGTCATCTCGGTTCTAACCGAATGTATAGTAGAATTAAAGAAAGATTTTACTGGAAAGGAATGCGTAGCGATATTGAATCCTATGTAAAACAATGCAAATCCTGCCAAGAGAATAAAGCTCTTAGGAAAATAAATCGTTCACCCATGCAGATAACCACCACATCAACAGAACCTTTCCAGAGAATATCCCTCGACGTCGTTGGTCCTCTTCCCGAAGCTGGTCCAGCGAAACTCAAGTATATCTTAACTATACAAGACGACCTTACAAAATTCTCCTCTGCATATCCAATCCGCAGTACAACAGCAGAAGAAACTTCCGAGTGTCTCCTTCATTATATATCTATTTTTGGCATCCCAAAAACAATACTTACCGACCAGGGCACTAACTTCACTGCAGATCTCTTTAAAAAGACTTGCGAGTTCCTGAAAATAAAAAACCTTTGGTCTTCTCCGTACCACCCGCAGACCCAAGGAGCTCTAGAGAGAAGTCACTCGACTCTCAAGGAATATCTTAAATCCTACATTAATGAAGAACAGACGAACTGGCCTCGTTACGTTTACACAGCCATGCTCGTCTACAATACAACCATACATTCCACTACACATTACACACCTTATGAATTAATATTTGGTACCAAACCATTTATTCCAAACTCTGTGTTCACCGAACCTACCGGTACGACATATCCAGATTATGTTCGTATGTTACAGAGTAGACTGAAATACTCTAAAGAAAAAGCCCTTGAATTTATAAGGAAATCTAAAGAATCTTCCAAAAGGTATTACGATACCCGTACCCGTCCGACTACCTACAAGGCCGGCGATTACGTTTACTTAAAAAATCATTTGCGACTACGCAAAGCACTTTCCCCTATTTGGAAAGGGCCATATAAGATTGTCAAAATAAATGGCAATAATACACTTACCTTACTCATTAACCGACGTCATGTCACCCATCACTTTGACCAAGTGAAACCCGCTGACGTCGCCGTAGATCTGTAAATAAATTAGATTAGTATTAAAGTTAACTTACCTTATGCTAGTAATACTATTAAGAGATTTCTTACCTTACTTTTAACACTAGTTATTAATTCCAGTCTTGTTCGAGGTCAATCCCCTCAAGACTTCGTCCAGCCGATTACTTCAAGCTCTGGGCTGTATTTCGATCATCTTGGTAAACTTAAAATTAATAATGTACAATTAAAAATATTGATTCCTATCGATATTTCACACTTTGAACCACACATACACAACATTGAATTTGCCTTAAAAACCTCTGAATATTTATGCAACCAAACTCGAATCATACAAGTTATGGCAGAATGCCACAACGTCTTGCAACCATTGACAGCTCGTTTTCATGATTTGAACAAGGAATTTAACTCGATTTCACACTTGGTAGATAACCGAACCAAACGCGGCGCATGGTTCGGAGGTATAGGAACAGCTTTAAAACAAATATTTGGTACCCTTAACGAAGACGACGCAATTAGATACGACGAAGCTATAGACTCCTTACAGTACGGCGAAGATAAGTTGACTTCACTGATGAAAGAAAACATACTAGTTACAAGTTCTGTAATAACATGTTTTAATGATACCCTTAAGAAAATCATGTACAACGAAGCTAATTTAAACGAAGCTATTGACAAACTCTCTTTTAACATCGGAAACATTTCAGAAATTACAAATGGACTCCAATTAGCCAGCAACGTTAACGAAATTTTAAATGCATTAGAGACCTCTATACTTACTTTATCTTTTCAATTGGAAGACATAGTTAACGCTATTCTGTTTAGCGGTCAAAATTTGTTGCACCCGTCAATCATAACACCAACTCAACTATATAGAGAGCTTGCCAATAACTACCGACACATATCTAGTGACCTCGAACTCCCTGTTACATTAGACATTAATGCCGTACACTTTATTTTAAGTATTTCTAAGTTAGCGTGTTACTTCAAGAGCCACAAGTTAATGTTCATACTACAAGTGCCATTGGTAAACACTAAAGAATATATATTGTTCCATAGTATTGCATTGCCCATTCCACATAATGTTAGAGAATCTAATTCCTTTAGTTTAATCATTCCAAATTCTAGATATATAGCAATGACCAAAGACAAATCTCACTACTGTGTTTTAGATACCTTAGAACAGTGTAAAGTTATAAGACCTGGAGACTATATTTGTGATATTGAAAATGTGTATTCTACCGACGCAAAACTTACATGTGAAAGTGAACTACTAGCTAAAGTGCACAATCAAAAACCTGAACAATGTGAAACCAAAATTCTTTTTGGAAAACTGGACATTTGGAAACCGTTGATAAAAAATAATAAATGGATTTACATACAATCCGACAGTAACAAAATTTCTATAGATTGTTAAATTCAAATATGCTAGAAACAACTATACTAGGTACCGGAATACTACATATTCCAAACAGTTGTATTGGATATTGTAAGAGCACCACGTTAATACCAAAATTTAATGTGTTAAATATTACTTCACCTATAAACCATATGCCAAACTTTAATTTAATCAATGACTCATGTTGTAACTCGCTAAAACTAGATAGTTTAACGAATGATGTGCCCCCTATTCACTTAAATAACATAGACTTAGACGACATTAATAAAGAAAATAAAATAAAATTACAGTATCTCTTTAACGATTTAGAAAAGCTACAAACCCCTCATATAGTTAAATATGGGACACATTATTCTATTACTGTCGCTATTATTGTAATTTTTATATTATTATTTGTAAGTTACTTATGTTTTAAAAGATCTTGTAAATCCGGCAGCAACCAACCCTTCCAATTTAAACTTAACTTTAACAGAACACCACCCCAACCTACTCCAGAAATGATAGCCATGACTGACAGACACGACGCGGAAGAAAATACTCCCATACCCATTGCTTCACTCAGAACTAGGATTTAACAGAGACTTTGTTTAAATTTTACCCCAAAGTCTCCTCTTAAAGGGGGAGGTGTTATATCCATACTATGCTACCCTTAGTGCCGTGATACCATATTTTATGCTGACTCTCATTTATGACTCCCTCGCTCTGCTCGGTAGCTGAGCGACACTTCAGTCTGTATTGAACTCTCTTCTCGGGCGGTTGCTTAAGGATCCCAGTATCCTAATCTTTATATAAAGGCCTTCCTATTCTATTAAAGGTCCTTCAAAGTTTTAAGTGTTTTTTTAAAAACCTGTTTTCAAACCTTCGTATAACAGCTCGTTTAAAAAACTGGCAATCCAGCTGCACAGTTGAGGAGGTAGACCATATGCCGGAAGCTTGGAAAGGAGCGAAGCATGCCAGACCCTATCGAAGGCTTTGGCGATGTCCAGGCTAATAGCCAAGGACTCGCCGTGCCTTTCCATAGCCCCACCCCAGACATGCGTTACGAATGCCAGAAGATCACCCGTTGATCGCTTTGGCCTGAAGCCGTATTGTCGATCATTGATTAGTGAGTGATCCTCTAGGAATTGCATGAGCTGCTTATTTATAAGGAGCTCAAGCACCTTGCAAATGACTGAGGTGACAGCTATGGGTCGATAGTTGCCTGGATCGGACCGATCCCCTTTCTTGGGGATCGGTTGTACGTTCGCCTCCTTCCAGACCTCCGGCACGAGCCCTGAAGAGTATGACAGGCGGTACAGACGCGTTAATACTGGAGACAACTCAGCTGCACATTTTCGTAGCACCACCGCCGGAATGCCGTCAGGGCCACTGGCTTTCCGCGTGTCGAGTGACCGCAGCACTGCCCGTACATCACATTGCCTGATAACAATATCAGGCATAGTGTGGCCACAGTTGGCGATGGCGGGGGGCTGCAGGCCACGGTCGTCGACCCGGGAATTAGCCGCAAAGAGGTCTGCGAGCATATCCGCTTTCTCTTGGGCTTTGTGAGCCAGTGTTCCATCTGGGTAACGCAGTGGTGGCAGCGAGGGCTGACAAAAGTTAGATTGCACGGCTTTGGCCAGTTGCCAGAATCCACGGCTGCCCGTGGGATGGGAAGTGAGCTCCTGACCAAGCCGCGCGACGCGCTGGGCATCCGCTCTCTTAAAGGCCCTCTTACTCGACTTTGTGGCCCGGTTGTACGCTGCTTTGAGGTGGCCCACGTTTGGGTCGCGCACAGCCCGGGCCCTGATCCAGGCGCGATATGCCGACTGTTTTTGTCGAACAGCTTTGGCACAATCTCGCCCGAACCAGGGACGGGCTCTGCGGATACTGGCGACATCAGTGAAAGGGATGTAATAATCCATCCCTAAACTAAAAATATTTGAAAATGTTCAACAATATTTATTTATTATTAAGGAATTATTATAGGGACTATTAGGTACATACCTACATTTCGAAGTAGAAATTGGGTTTCATCGGGATCAAATTGTAAACACGAGGATATTTCGTTTCTTTTGTAATGCATATAGGTACGCCTAATGTTAGTTGCTTTGAGCAAAAATAAATAATGTTTGCTGTGTTTCTTGCACTGATTTGTTTTTTTAAAGAAGAAAAAAAATATAGGAATTTTAACAATTACCAAGACCTCTTTGTAGATAGACCTCTGAGATAAGAACGAGTTGCCGGTGTCCAATAGTCAGAAGTAAATATATTATTATTCTAGCTAATAAGTATCTCCTTGTAACTGAAAGGTTTTAACCACTTACTTACTGCGATAACAGAAGCGAGTTAACGATGTCGATACCTTACTGTAATACCGACATTTATTTCGAAATACATCTTATTGGCATAATAGATTAAACGCAGCCAAATGAGTCTGTCTACTGCGTGGAAGATTAAATGATTAAACAGGTATTTCTTTAAATGACTCCTCTAATCATCTGAAGGTATCTGCGTACGAGATGCAATATAACTTTTATTTTATGCAGTTTTACATTATATGGGTAAGCGACTGGAATATGTAGTTTAGCTGGTAACTAATTAAAGGGGTTGTTAGGGAGAGTTAGTTTAGCAACATCTAGCCAGGCCGGTCTTACTATGGGTGGCCATATCTTTAGACATTGACATCCCATCGTGCCTCGGAAAGCGCGTTAAGAAGCCGTTCGTCGGTATAAGTTGTCATACGAGCATCTATTATAACAACAATTGGACCGACTTTTATTAAATGGTGTAAGGAGATTTATGGCTAGGTAGCCTACCTAGCCATAAATCTCAATTATTACCATCATATTGAGAACGTCCGTTCTTCTGAAGACTGTTAATAAAACGGCCTTATCGATTAGTGTCTGCATACACGTTGTAATATCTAGATTACCTCAGTGATCGGTGACGGTAACCAATCTTCCAGCTGTGCCTCGTAAATTGTCATCTATACTTATAATAAATCTGTAGAAGTGAAAATTCTGTACATTGAAAATATCAAAAAAATAAATGGCAAGGGATGTTACTAGACCGACACCGAACCCAAAAATGTGATTAAAAATTTTTTGTCTGTCTGTTTGTTCAGGCAACACGCAAAAACTACCGGTTCGGTTACGATGAAACTTGGTTTAATAATTTTTTAATATCCTGGGCACCACCCTGGGTACTTTTTATCCCGGAAAAGTTTTTACAATAAAAAAAAATGTTGTGGTTCGATCCCTAGACCCGATTACTGTACCAACAGTAAATAATAAGTTTGTCGTAGGTTACGTCACCCGCAGTGGAGTTCACTAAGGGGCGCTGCACACGGCTAAGATACTATAATATTTTATCTTAAGATACAATATCGCCCAAAAGCTATACATAATAAATCAGAAACTAGTGATCAAGATAGCTATAACACGCATGCGGAGCTGCGGGCAACAGCTAGTATTTAATAAGTACCTACCTACCTCATTCCCAATACCCACACATTACCGGATAACATTAAAAAGAAGATAATATGATCGTTTAGTTTTCTTTAATTTTTCAATATTACGCGCAACTTTCTTTTTTTTTCTTCTATAAGAACCTTATCCTGATTCCTGGTGACAGACGAATCGAAGAAGAAAAATAATCACACAATCCACTCATTCTTACAATCTTACATGTTAAAAAGTTAAACTCATGCAGGGACGAAGCTTCATAAGCTGAGGACTGCATGCCCGATATATGAGGTAACAAATACATAAAAAAATAAAGCAGTCGAGATGAGAACCTCTTCCATTTTTGAGGTCGGTTAAAAATCAAAGTTAAATTACAACTGATTTTTTCTATTTTATTTCATGCGCTATTATCACTACAGGCATAATTGTTCGCGGTGGCTAACGTAGTTTTTTATTATATCGGCTACAGAGTGAATAATATCGTTTTGAATTGTAGATGATAAATAACTCGGCCCGGGTTTGTCGCTTTGTTGATGTTTTTAATTCTAAAAAGTTACCTCTATTTAATGAATCTTTGGACTCGTCATGTCCTTTAAAAGGCAATACAAGTCTTTGAAAAATACTACGGTTTTGGATTGTGTTTTGAAATTTCTTCAGCAAATTGGCGTGACAAGTGAGTTTTACTTACTTTACAGCACCTCAAATCATCACAAGGCACAATTTCTTCCATATTTAACACTTAAATAAACTAATTCACAACTTTTAAACAATAAAAAACAATTTTGAAATAATCACCCACTCTAAAAAGCGAATTACTACGCGAAACTGAAGTAAACAAACGCGAACATAGCACAGGTCGCCACGCAACCAACCGATGTGCGACGAACTTCAGAGCAAAACCAGGCTTTTTGGCAGGCAGATTTTGCTATAACAACCTACTAAATGTTGTGGTATGCTAACGTAAATATCCATAGGTGTGAAAGAGAAAATGCAAGCCCGATTACAACGGGCATGCATTGCGTCTACTTACAACTTGTGCGAGCGAGATGGCATCCGCGCGCTCAACACCGTACAGAGTACCACAACAGCGTCGAGCGGTGCGGTCCGCAAACCGAGCCGCCAGAAACACAAACATACGGCAATGTTTGGAGCGTTCAAGGAGAAGCGTCTTTGCAAGCGTTTGTTTGAGTTGTAGCTGCCCAAGCGACGAGCGGCGCCGCGTCTGACGCGGCAAATGTAGCGGCAGGCGACGCCGCGGAGTACGCGGCGGGTAAACCAGCGAGCTTAGCAATGGGAGAACGCGGCGGATGAAGCGGTGGGTGACGCCGCAAAGGATGCGGCAAGGAAGGGTGGGAGAGGTGCGGGGTATGCAGTGGGAATTACATTCGTGTATATCCATGAAATACCTCATAACCTTTTGTTCTTACTGACTGTTTAAGAGTTGCATATTCTCCAAATGGTTCGCGTTCAGCTGCTGTGAATCTGGGTTCCGCTCTAGTGTTAAATAAAATACTTTTTAAGTTATAATTATCTTCAAGCAATATATCAATGATGTCGTCTATGATTACAAACAATGGACTGGAAAGACTGGAAGGACGGTAATAAGCTGCGAGAGTCGCAGCGGGTGTCGCACTGAACGACGCCGCTTACAATGCTGCGTCCCACGCGGCACAATACACAATATTATTTTAGGGTCAATGGTAGGTACAATATTATTATTATATTATTTTGAAATGTTTTAGGGAATTCCGGGCTTATGGGAATGTATGGAACATTCGCCACTGAACTCATGCAACTAGATTAAACGAATACAACATTTCTCACCCACACCATTTGCTTTGGCGATCGGGGGTCAGCTCGGTCGTGGACTTAACGTTCGCGACCCCTGTCCTCGCCCGCCGTATTATGGGCTGGTGCGTGGAGGAGGGTGTGGAGACGCACTCGGACCACCGATACATCCGGTTCGAGGTCGTCCCCCCACCTACCCTTCCACAGCCGGTACCGAATCCCCCGGAACCGCGTTGGGCGCTCAAGAGTTTAGACCGGGAGGCTCTGCTGGAGGCATCCATCGTGCAGGCCTGGATTCCGGCGCCGGACAGGTCTGTCGACGTGGATGACGAGGCGGAGTGGTTCAGGAGAGTCATGTCGCAAATCTGCGATGCGGCGATGCCTAGGGTTACACCCGGGCCGGCCAGGAAGCAGGTGTACTCGTGGTCGTCGGAGATCGCACAGCTGCGTGCAGCATGCGTCTCCGCCCGCCGTCAGTATACCAGGTTTCGCCGGAGGCATCGTCGACCAGACGACGCGGCAGCCCGGGAGGCGGAGCTATATGCGTCCTACAGAGAGGCTAAGGGCACCCTCCAGGAAGCGATCACGCGGGCTAAGACGGCAGCCCGCGAGGAGCTCTTAGAGACCCTGGAGCGGAACCCATGGGGGCGCCCATACCTACAGGTCAGAGGTAAACTCCGACCGAGGGCGCTTCCACTGACCCAGAGTCTCCAGCCGGATCGGCTGGAGGGGGTCTTGGGCTCTCTGTTTCCGACGAGCGTGGAGGAGCACATCCCTCCGCGCATGGCTCCGTCTCAGACGCGCAACGCGGATAGTAGCAGCGAAGACGACGTACCCGAAGTCAGAGAGGGTGAGTTAGGAGCGGTGGTACTACGGCTCAGTCGCCGGAAAACCACCGCCCCTGGACCCGACGGCATTCCGGGCCGTGTATGGGTCCTGGCCCTCGAGGAACTCGGGCCTCGACTGAGGGGGCTCTTCAGCGCATGCCTCGAAAGGGGCCAATTTCCCAAGCTGTGGAGGACGGGGAAACTGGTCCTGATCCGGAAAGCGGGGCGGCCGGTGGACTCACCGTCCGGTTACCGGCCGATCGTGCTGCTCGACGAGGTGTGTAAGCTCTTTGAGCGAATTATCGCGGAACGCCTCGTCGAGCATCTCACGCGTGTGGGCCCAGACCTGGCGGACAACCAGTACGGTTTTCGTCGGGGACGGTCCACCGTGAGCGCGATCATGCGCGTGAAGACCCTGGCGGAGGAAGCAGTCTCGCGGGGCGAGGTGGTGTTGGCGGTGTCTCTTGACATCGCCAACGCCTTTAACACCTAACCCGGGAGTTGCGTTAGAGAGGCACTGGTATACCACGAAGTGCCTCTCTACCTCCGTCGTATTGTCGGGGCATATTTATCCGAGAGGGCTATAACATACCCTAGCTGGCTCGGGCCAGCTCGGCGAGATGTTTCGTGCGGTGTTCCTCAGGGGTCGGTCCTAGGACCTCTCCTGTGGAACATCGGATACGACTGGGTGTTGCGGGGTGCGTTGCCTGAGGGCGTAGGCGTAACTTGTTACGCCGACGATACGCTCGTCACGGCGCGGGGAGTAACGCACCAGGAGGCAACACTCAAGGTCACGACTGGGGTTGCTGAAGTCGTGGGTCGGATACGGCGGCTGGGACTGGACGTGGCACTGAATAAGTCCGAGGCTCTGTGTTTTCACGGACCTCGGCGCGGGCCACCTCCAGGATCCAGCATAAATGTAGGGAGCGTTAGCATCGGCATCGAGCCCACAATGAAGTATCTGGGGCTTGTACTCGATAGCCGGTGGAACTTCGGACCACACTTCCGAAGTTTGGTCCCCAAAGTGACGGGGGCGACAGCCGCGCTTTCGCGACTGATGCCCAACTTAAAGGGACCCAACGCTTCCTGCAGGAGACTGTACCTGGGGATCGTGCGGAGTATGGCCGTGTACGGGGCTCCCGTATGGGCGCCGAGACTGACGGCCAACAACGCTGCCATTTTACACAGATCGTTGAGGACCTTGGCCGTCAGGACAATACGAGGGTACCGCACGATCTCCCTAGAGGCTGCATGTCTCCTAGCCGCGACCCCTCCATGGGACCTGGAAGCGAGAGCCCTTGCGTCATTGTTTCAATGGCACAAGGAGGCGCTGGAGCGGGACCACAGGCCTGCGTCTCGAGAAATCGAGGCCCAGCGGTCCCAACTCCGACAGGATCTCATGGAGACATGGAAGGTGCGACTTCAGCAACCAAAGTGGGGAACCACCACCATCGCGGCGGTGTGACCGATCATGGAGGAGTGGCTGCAGAGGCAGCACGGTGGCCTCACGTATCGTGCGACACAGATCATCACTGGGCACGGAAACTTCGGTGGGTATCTGTTTCGCATGCATCGTGAGGTCACACCCGCGTGTCAACACTGTGAGGCTTCCGGCGAAGACACGGCATTCCACACGTCGGTGGAATGCTCAGCATGGGCGAGTCAGCGCCGGGACCTCGTTGTGGGCCTGGACGTAGATACGCTCTCGCTGGAGACCATGCTACGAGCCATGGTCTCTAGCGAGAGCCAGTGGAACGCGGCCGTTTCCTTCTGCGAGCAGGTAATGCTCGTGAAGGAGGCGGCCGGTAGGGTGAGGGAGCGTACCCTCCCCGCTGAGTTCCGAAGTGTGCGGCGAGGACGCCGCAGACGTGACTACGCCCAGGACCATCGACCTCCATGATCGGGGCCTGAGGACGATGGATTAGCAACCCACCGTCCTTACAGAAGCAGGCTAGAAGGGCTGTATGGCTAAGGGCTTCACTCCACGCACGACTTCACTCACCGACGCGGGATTTAACCCGACCCCAAGGATGCGGGGTAACACCCGACCACCACGCAGTGGCCACAATGGAGGCCAAGGTCCGCCGGGCGCCACTGGGAATTCTCTCAGTGTCTACCGGAGGCGCTCGGCAATGGACGTAGGTGCGGCCGCGGCACAGGGCTGCGGAATAAAAAAAAAAAAAAAAAAAAAAAAAACACCATTTGCTGGTAGTGCTAAGTGCATAAAATAATTCCTTAGCAAATAATCTTGAAACATACCCAATAAATACCTTTTATGGTCATTTAGGATAATGCGCTCGTTTAAGTAATGACGTTTTTATACAGTCTAACGATATCATCTTAAAAACCTGCCTAAAGGCTTGGCCTTTACACCCCAGAAAGGTATTAATTAGTACGCAGGCCGTAGAACATTGAAACATATTGATTAACAGCAGGCTCATTTTTCGTAAGTAGTTATTTTGCCGAGTCTCCCACATATATCGATACGAGAAGTTTCAATCCCGGTAGCTAAGCGAGATAATAGGGGTTAAGTATGTTGACTTGACGATCCCAAAAAAAAAATTACCAACAGTGAGATTTTATTATATGAGAAGAGAATCATTAACATTTTTGAGATGTCTATTTGTCCGACCAAATGTGTGATATGGTACAAGGAGTCCCCCGCTCCGAACATGTATGGATTACGAGGTCATAAAATATGATTACCAGGAAGCTGATTTTTTTACTGTTGATTACTTAACGTCACTTTGTCTGGTAGGTTATCCGAGTCCGACGATCAAAACTTGTAGTACTAAATGGTGATATAAAATGAACTCCCATCAAGCTCATTTTTCGTAAGTAGCTTTATTTTGCCGAGTCTCCCACATATATCGATACGAGAAGTTTCAATTCGGGTAGCTAAGGGAGATAATAGGGGTTAAGTATGTTGCCTTGACGATCCCAAAAAATTATTACCAACACTGAGAATTTTATTATATGTGAAGAGAATCATTAACATTATTGAAATATTTATTTGTCCTACCAAATATGTGGTATGGTACAAGAGTCCCCCGCTCCGAACATGTATGGATAATCATAAAATATGATTACCAGCAAGCTGATTTTGTTACTGTTGATTACTTAATATTTATATAATATAATTGTTCATGCGCTGTCCCGCTGGAGACCATGCTTCAAGCCATGGTCTCCAGCGGGAGTAGGTGGAACACGGCCGTGTCCTTCTGCGAGCAAGTCATGCTCGCGAAGGAGGCGGCCGAGAGGGAGAGGGAGCGTACCCTCCCCGCCGAGTTCCGTAGTCAGCGGCGAGGGCGCCGCAGACTCATCTACGCCCAAGACCATCGACCTCCATGATCGGGGCCTGAGGATGGCGGGATCGCCACCCACCGTCCTTACAGAAGCAGGCTAGAAGGGTTGCGTGCTGCGCTGCCGTCCTTATCAAAAACAACGCAATCGACATATTTTTTTACGAAATTGAGTTATTAATATATTCGGAATCACGGAAACGAGATCTACCAGGATCAATCACTCATTTTTTAATATCTTTTATAGTTTTCGTTTTTTTGTTATTTATAAATAACAAAAAAACGGCGTATTAGATCCATTCTAAACCTATTACTAGTAATAAACACATATATACTAGTAATAAGCATCGTAAGCAACTATGCGTTTTTTTTACTATGTTAGTCAGAATTTAGATGAAAATATGAATATGAAATACTAATCATAAATAACGCATTCGGTGTGACGGTGTACTAGTGACGTTGTAAACTGGACAATGCTAAGTTTTCTACTGGGCAAAGGGCCCGCAGCACGCAACCCTTCTAGCCTGCTTCTGTAAGGACGGCGAGTGGCGATCCCGCCGTCCTCAGGCCCCGATCATGGAGGTCGATGGTCTTGGGCGTAGATGAGTCTGCGGTGCCCTCGCCGCTGACTACGGAACTCGGCGGGGACGGTATAGTCCCTCGTCCTCTCGGCTGCCTCTTTCGCGAGGATGACTTGCTCGCAGAAGGCCCGTTCCGCCTACTCTCGCTGGAGACCATGCTTTAAGCCATGGTCTCCAGCGGGATCCACGCCCAGACCCACTACGAGGTCCCGGCGCTGACTCGCCCACGCTGAGCTCTTCACCAACGTGTGGAGTGCTCAGCGTGGGAGTGTGAGGGCGTGTGAGTGCGGTGTCGTCGTCAGAAACCTCGCAGTGTTGACACCGGAGTGTGACCTCACGATGGATGCGAAACAGATAGCTACCGAAGCATCCATGCCCGGTAACGACTTGAGTCGCACTATACGTGAGGTCACCATACTGCCTCTGCAGCCAGTCGTCCATGATCTGTCTCACCGCCACGATGATGGTGGTAGCCCACTTGGGTTGCTCAAGTCGCACCCTCCATGACTCCATGAGATCCTGGCGGAGTTGGGACCGCTTGTCCTCGATTTCTCGAGGCGCAGGCCTGTGGTCCCGCTCCAGCGCCTGCTTGCGCCATTGGAACCATGACGCAAGGGCTCTCGCTTCCAGGTCCCATGGAGGGGTCCCGGCTAGCTATTTATTTCATTTTTGTTTTTCTAATAAATATTTTGTATGATGTAGCTTGAAAGAAGTTTTATTTTTTGTTCAGTTGCATAAAACTATACGCATGTGAGCTGCTCTTACCATTCTTTGCTAGTCATGATAAACGTATTTGCAACATATACGTTATAAAGGTGAATTTACATGTAAATAATTCCATGACCTTTGTTAGACATAAACATCACAAATGCATTTTTCTAGACATAAACCACTCACTTGCCACACATGAGTTGCTTTTGGCTGGTAAATTAATATTATTGCAGTCCATGTTTTCTAGTCTTAAACAATTTTTCGTCTTTAAAAATATTTAAATTAACTAAATATGTAAATATAGGATCACACATGCAAAGTTCACATAAAAAGGCACGAAACAAAACAAAAATATTTGTAATATTCGTGTTACTTTTATAGGGACAACAAACAAAAGAAATAAACTTTAGGCGCCATTTACTCGAAAGTTACCGCCAAGCAAGTGCGTTGTTTCTGATAAGGACGGCAGTGCGGGCCCCAAAGCACGCAACCAGATTCACTCACTAACGCGGGATAAAACCCTACCCCAACGACGCGGGATTCTCATCCCGACCAAACCCCCCGCAGAGACCACAGAGGTGGTCAAAGTCCGCCGGGCGCCACTGGAAATACGTTCGGCTTGTAACCAGAGACGCCCGGCAACGGACGTTAGAGCAGCTGCGGCTTTGGGCAACGAAATAAAAAAAAAAGCCAATTAACGCTATCTTGTTCAAAATATATAGAGAAACACTAAAGAAAGATTTCCCCTATCCCAGTTTTACATTGAACCCACTAAGGTTACTAGTACTATTACCTAGGTAGGTAAATAGCCGTATATTTTGAATAGCACTTAAAAGATCAGTCATTTTTTTAAGCTGATTCGCTAATCAAGCTACTTTTACAAAACTCCAATTATCTCGAAACTCACTTTCATTGGGATCCCACTTCTGCGCTTAGCACGTCAGTATATAGGTATCACGAGGATAGGTATTTAATATTAGAATATTCTTGCAGGTTAGGTTTATTGCGAACATTCCAAAATAAACGACATAAATCCTCAGTATTGAATCGAATCGGTTCTCGATTATTTATACGTGTTCCAGGTATTGCACACGTCTTCAGAACCCTTCGTAATAGGAACTGGAGTTATAAAACGAAACCAATGCATTACTATTATATGGTGACAAGGAAAAGATCCGATTTAATGCTTGTTTAAGCATTGTAAAAGAGGTTTAGTGGTTTCCTTACAAGACTCCATCAGTCTTCAGTGTTTAATGTGCTTCATAAGTGTAATATACTATACCAGAGCCATTTCTCCAGGTAAATACATCAGTTTTACTATCTGGCAACACTTCGCTATTAGTACAATGAACAATAAATGTTTGTTAATATCTTGGCAGTGAATAATTGAGCTTCCTCCTTCTAGCTAACCTAACTAGCAATTGGCCTAATCGCAATGCCTAACAATGTGCATATTTACGAAGCAAAATTAAATACGCTAAGTTAAATAACCAGATAGTACTAACATGATAAGATGTAATTTATTAGCACTCTCCTGGGGAATATTAAAGGATAATTAAATGAACATTAAAAGATTAGACGCGTTCTCGGTTTTCGTTAAATTTAAATGTTGTATTGTGTCGTGTTAGTAGACTTTGGTTTGGAAGATCAGAATGGCAGTCGTTTCAAATAACGACTTAAAAAATATTTGAAATCATCATCCAAGTCTGTCTGTAATGTATGATGTACACCAGAACAAAAATGCAAATTCGCTTAGTTATAAAAACGGGTTTGAACTCAAAATGCGGGCGTAGGTACTCTAAAATGGTATCTATAAATTCTCGCATCGCAATTCTCTGACAAGCAGAACAAACAGTATTGAGAAATGAGGCCGCACTAAGGGCCATGCAAACAAACAAGTACGAAAGTGAATTTACATGGTCCAAGGCTGACTGGTCTCACCTCAAACCAAGTGACCTTTACCAGTCGAGTGATATCCTTGTTCCTTATGTCTTTGTAATATTTAAACCCTGATTATAAGCTTAACTGTGAGGATAACTTTGTAACCAGCTTTAATCAAGTAATGGCTTATTTTTACAAGCTTTTATTTACTTTCACCTATCCCGATGTCCGTGTGTAATCAAATCTTGCAAGTTAAATTTAACACCATTTCCCGGTTTCCAATTGAGATGAATCTTTGCCCGCGTATGTAAGTCGCAAGACAACAATATTAGGATGATAAAAAGTAGATTTAAAAAAAATATTTGTATTTTACCTTCGCTGTACTCAGTTATTTTTAGTTGTAGTTTTAAATTCCTCGCTGAAATATCATACCTAAGTTGCATCGTACATAGGTATGGCAAGAACTATAAAAACGAGGGTGTACGATGTGCTGATAGTAGAAATGGGACTCTTTCAAATGACGAAGACCTAACATAGCACAGGAGCACTAGTAACTCATATATGTGTTTTACGTCACTGCATCGGTCTGATTGAATACCAATTGGTGAATAATTATTCATCATTATCAGCCTATATTAGTCCACTGCTGGGCATAGGTTCGTCCGATCTTGGGCCAAGGATCTTTATTAGTGCAAGATTCTAATTTCATTAAGTACCAGGTTAAATATTTGGTAAAACAAAGTAATTGATGACAAAAACCTATTAGGAAATTGCTATAACTTGCGGAATGCGGGTATTAACTGCAAGAAGTACTAAAAATAACGGACCCTACTTGTACTGTCAAAACATTCGAGCTTACACATTCTTATATCAATACACCTTCCTTATCGGTAATATTCTTATACCACAGACAAAAATAAATAACTTCTTAAGGCCGGTATATATTTCTCAGAAACGTTGCCAAATATTCCACATGGCAGAATCTCAAGACAGTATTATTTGTCCAAACAAAAAATAATAGCTATGAAAATATTAATTAAAGATACAAAAAACCGCGGCCGTCACAGTCAGTCAAAATATGTAACTCGATAATGATTAAATAAAACGCAAAAAACTGAGTCTCGTTAAATATATTTGAATTTATCAAAAAATGACGTGTTTTCTATGATACAAAAATTATTAAAAAAGTAATACCCATAGCATATTGTGTTTAGTATCTAATAATAATTGGTATATTAATGGCTGTCGTCAACGGCATTGTATCTGCACCTATTCATATAAATGAAACATCAAGTTCCCACGGTTTCGCCCGCATAATAGGACTGTTGCAACCAGTCTATTGACAATTACTGCTGATAAATATACAAATGGTATTCTTACATTACAAATACATTTCTGCGTAACTATGTACCAACAGAGAAGTGATACGAGGGTGGATCGAAAAGTAATCGGCCTAACCCAGAAAATAAATACATAATAAATTAAATATATTTTTATTTTTCAACGTAATCACCATCAAGTTCAATGCACTTTTGCCATCTTCCCTTCCAAGCATTTAGCCCGTTGAAAAAAAATGATTCTTCCTTAGAGTCAAAATATGCGTCTACTGCTGCTTTGACCTTGTCATTTATCAAAAATCTTTGACCTCCCAATTGCTTTTTTAGGTTAGGGAACAGAAAAAAGTCTGACGGTGCCAGATCAGGTGAATAAGGTGGATGCGGTAACAGTTCAAAGCCACAGTTGTGAATTTCTGCCATTGATTGGACAGACGTGTGAACACGAGCGTTATCTTGATGCAACAGGACTTTTCTTCTGATCATTTCTGGAGGTTTTTCTTTGATTTCCTCTCGTAAACGACGTAGTAAGGTGCAGTAATAATCAGAGTTTATAGTCTGACCCCTTTCAAGATAATCAACCATAATCACACCCTTTGAGTCCCAGAATACTGAAGCCATAACCTTACTTGCCGACAAAATCGACTTAGCCTTTTTGAGGGGTGGTGAACCAGGTCTTTTCCACTGTTTTGATTGTTGTTTTGTTTCCGGTGTACAGTAATGAACCCATGTTTCGTCCATAGTAACAAAACGATTCATAAAATCACATTCATCAGCTTCAAATAACTCCAAACAGTCGCGTGCAATAGTCAATTGTATCCTTTTTTGCTCAACTGAAAGCAGTTGCGGAACCCACCTCGCAGACACCTTGTGGAAACCCACCTTGTGGATACGTTGACTATTATGTTTTGAGTACGTTCATAAGAGATGCCTATAATCTCGGCTATCTCTCTAATTTTCAATCTGCGGTCTCCCATAATTAAGTCGAGTATTTTTTTTTAAATTTCCTCAGTAGTGGACGTCGAAGGCCTTCCAAAGGGGGGTTCGTCTTTCACACTCTCTCTACAACGATTGAATTCTGCTATCCATTTTTTGACGGATGAATATGAAAGAGTGCAGGCCCCTAATGCACTGACCATATCATCATGGATGGCTTTTGATGACAGCCCCTTCTTATGGAGGTACTTAATGACGGCACGCTGCTCGATTTGCTCCATTTGCGGAAATGATGTCAGATTGCTTTGACATACTTTTATAAAATTAAAACTAATTATCGCACACGTTTCAAACTTCACACAATTAACAGGTCTGAACTGAACTAAATAATGTGGCTAGATTTGATTTTTAGAACTAAATGGATCAGTGTTAGGTCGACTACTTTTCAATCCACCCTCGTATCACAATAAAGTTTAATACATTTTTGAAGCCGATTTCTTCAAAAGGAGGTCCATTCCGAAAAGATCTTAGTGGATAAATATGACGATGTTTTCAATCGATAGAGGTGTATTCCAAAAGAGATATGCATTAAATTTTAAAATGTAGGGTAGGACATTTACATTATTAGTCTGAAACTATGTCAACTACATAACCGATGCATTAGTTTGTTTTTAAATATATTTAATTTTAATTCCACATATTATGATTGCAGATCACTCGTTAGTTCTTCCGATCCCGAGTAAACAACACACTTCGCCACCGAAGATCCGAAGATGCCACCGCATGGTACATTGTGCATCATTTCTGTGTGCAGTTCGAAGCATTCTATCATTTAAAAGATATAAAATGTACTGGTGCGAGAATACGATACAGATATTCTGAGAAGGACATGATTTGATGTGATGTATACTCGGTTTGAAGTAATTTTATATGTTCACTGGAAACCAACAGTTTACTGGTCGCGACGCATCAGCCAACATTTCTATATGAATCCCGTTTTCAATTACAAAATTTTTCGAATTTAATCGATTTGAATCACATTTTCGACGTCGGCGTCGGTTCTATGAATAAATCATATCAACGGTTAGTCATATGCGGGAGATCTGCGCAAAAGCAGCAATAACTCCTTTTTGAGACTATACGAATTTTGTTTGGATATACTCGATGCGTTTCTATCGAGAAGTAAAAGAGCTGAGAGAGTTGTTGGAATTGGAACTGACTTTGCTAGTCTAGCTGGTTAAATTTGATGTTAAGCGGAACGATGACAAATTATGTTTCGAGTAGCTGAGTCATGATATTTGAAATCCTATATATATACTATCACATAAACAGCCGTCTATGTAACCCGTTAATAATATATAGTATATTATGTACACGACATTATATATACCCATTCAATGTACTATCTCATATACAAATAGCATCATCGATCAATGTTGGAATACGGTTATCAGCAAAGGGCGATCTACTACTACCACAGAATAGGGAATAGTATGTAAGTATGCTACTACTACTAGTTATCAATACAATCCGTCACATCCGCCACATGTCTGTCGAGGACGCGCCTTGGGTTACTTTGTTGCTTAATTCCTCTACACACATACCTACTTTATGACGGATGAAGAACTACAAATGCTCAAAACTAGAACTACGAACTGTCTGCTCTGAAAAGAGGCATTTAGTTCGTTATATCTGCTATGCTGATAGTGTCAATTAGGATTAGCGTGCGTGCGATTTATCGTTTATACCAGTGTTACCCAAAGTGGGCGATAACGCCCCCTTGTGGGCGCTGCAGGCCTAAAGGGGGGCGGTAAGAGACCCAGAAAAACTTTGAAGTATTGTCAAAAGTCGCCACTTTAGGCAATAATCCTTAGTTTGGTTACTTCTTGGTAATAAAATACACAACATACATCTCAAAAAATTGCAAATTCCTGTGTCTAGTATTTATTCTAAAAGAGATTTTTTTCAAAAGTGTCTTGTTAATAAAAATCGTTGGTGTCGCTAGTCGGATCGGATGCCAATGCTTACCAGGCCGCACTCTTCATTTGAAGTTATAGTGGATTTAAGTAGGTGAAAAAATGGGGCGCTAAAAAATAATATTACTCTCAAAGTGGGCAGTAGACAAAATAAGTTCGGGAACCTCTGGTTTATACTAATACATTATTGGATAGAAACATAAATGATGCTAAAGTCTGACTCTGTAAGTGCTTTATTTGTTGTTATCTTGTACTTATATTTCCTTTTTAGACAGTGCTAGTCCTTCCAGATATTTTTATTATTTACTGTGGGGTGGTTAACTTGTTTCTACCTCTCCTAGGTATCTCAAAATTGAATTTAAAGATGGAGTTTTAGTTTTATAGATTAGTTTATTCCATTCTAGGGAATAGTTTCTCAAACAAAATATTGCTCCGACTTAATAATACCTTCGAAATCTGACTTACAATAATGATCTTATTGTGTCAAATAACGTAAAAAATAAGTTACCAAATAAATTACTGTTATAATGGCATAGTAGTGTTAGATATGTATGCAAATGAAGTTTATAAATTAGTATACGTTAGTGTCAAAACGACATATCTTTTCCACAAATTGGGTAAATTTATATTAAGAAAAAAATACAATTAGTAAAGTGCCATGCCACTTAAAAAATCGAGTGTATTTTGAATCTGTAAATTCGCAAACCGCCAAGAACTTGTAACGGAGTGACCGGAATAAAATAATAATATTGTGTTAGTCAACAAATTCATAAATTATGGCCGGTTTAGGAGGTCAACCGTTTGTGCATGCATGCATCAATACATCAATAGTGTCAGACAGCGTAAAAAAATGAAGGTATAAGTTTAAAGGACCTTATTTAGGATAGGTAGTTGCAGAAGTGGGTGTTATAATATTCTGTGTACGTTCTTAGCTTATCGTGTTTCACACTAAATTGAAAATTGAAATGTCTTGAGCGTGGGTATCGTTAGTAAACAGAAAGATAAAGACGAGGGTTCTCTCTTGAGACCATTGCCATTATCTAATTTGTATCTTCGAAAGGGTAGACAGAGGCGTTCACCAAGCCTACATTTCGCTAGTCACTTTATTCCCATGAAATAGGGGCGCTCCAATTGCCGTTTTCAAGCACTTTTAAGCACAAAGCAACCGCATTTCGGACCTGCGCTGCGTAAGTATCTTTGCCAGAGACTCGTACGTGCCTGTAAGGGTGACTTAGGCACTGGAGATGTTGATAAAACCCCTAAACACACCTTATTAGCATAATATCACAGGCATAATTTGACTGCTTCGGTGGCGTGGTCGGTAGTGCATCCGCTTCCGACGCCGGAGTCTCGGGTTTCGATTCCCGATCGGGACAAACTTTGTGTGATGACACAAACGTTTGTACCGAAGTCTGGGTGTTTCCTATGTATAAGTATTTATATCAGTTTATCTAGTACTCATATCACAAGCTCTGCTTAGTTTGAGACTAGATGGCGTTGTGTGAATTGTCCTAACATATTTATTATTTATTATAATAAAATAATAAGTAAACTTAATTCAGAGAATTCTACATTGTTCTAATTTTCCAATACTCCCAAGTCTCAGAGCAACAAAGTTAATACGGAGACTCTGTGTGCTCTGTGTTTCAAGTATATAGGATTGTATAAAACTTTTCCAATAGCTACATTATTTATTTTTTATTATTTTTTTATTTTATTTTATTCCTTATTGTACATTAAAATATATACATAAGTTGGTAATTATTAAAAACAATATGCACAAAGGCGTGTTTAAGTAAAAAAGATGACTTTTCTGCCAGCAGACCTTAGCAGTCTTATTAATAAAAAAGACCTAATCAATGGATACTCTTATGTTTACACCGAAATAGTTGGTTCTAAATGTAATTGTGTTTAAGTGTGACGTAACAACCTTATTAATAAACTCGAAGCAACGTTGAAGAACCTATACATTATTTACAGCTCGGATTACGCGTTCCTTGTGGCAACATTGTCGAAAAAAAACGCAATGTATGCTAAAATAACAAGTAATCAGTCGGGAGCTGTCAAATGAAACGTCACTCAACTGTCATCGTTTCGTACCTGTCTTTTTATTTTTGTTATTTTGTTATTGTTTCATTGTCCATGAATCGTGGGATATTGTTAATATCTTATTTTACAAGATGGCTCACAAACGTAAAATATTTGTACACTGGAATAAAAACGTATGAAGAAAAGTGTGTACCTACGAAGATTTTTTTTCAATTTGAAATGATACAGAGCAAGACTACAGAAATTGGTAAGTAAGTCTTATTTTGAAAGATTATTCTCAAAATACGTATAAGTCTTTAAAAGCGAACCCCAATAAGGCGAAGGGCAACGCATGGTTTGAAGTACATAAAAGAAAGTTCCTCACAATTATAGTAGTTGCGTGTAGTTTGTCAGTTTACTTTACTGATTACTTCATTACAACATTACAACATTGCACTTCATGAGATAAAAAATAACTGGATTGTGGGATATACATAAAGGATTTTTAATATTTTTTGTCACAGAGTATTATTATGTATTTTATGACCGTTATTGTGATAGAAATTATCATAAATTAAAGTATTGATGATAACGCTACTTTGTTTCAGATTCAAAGAACTGAACTTGAGAACCCGAGACTTGAGTCAGCTGCAGATATAATGGAAGGGAATGATAATGAATGCAAGAAAGCATCTGGTGGCTACAGAAGGGAAACTATTAAAACTGGCGGTGGATCTAATGTTCAAGTCCCAGTCAAGCCGATGTTGAGGTACCCAACTTATGAAATCCAGCAGAGTTAATTAGTGATGAGAATAAATATGATTCCGATGGACCTTGCCTGGTGAGTTTTAAACGTCATCTATCTACATTTAGTGAGCGCATTCAAATGATACGACAGTCTAAAGACATACTATCGGTTCATTCATCATCATCATTCACCGAGCCTTTTTCCAACTCAGTTGGGGTCGACTTTCCAGTCTAACTGCGATTCGGCTGAATGGTCAGTGTCTAAGAAATGGTCACCCATCCTAAGACCAGCCTGACTCGATGTTGCTTAACCTTTGCAATGTGTTAACATTGTCGGTTACCACTAGACCACGAGCCCCTCATACTATCGGTTCATTAAAATATATTAGGTATATTGGAAATGCGCATTGCAACAAACCTGTCTATTATGCACATGGTGACTTGACCACTGTGTTTGGCTCATTGTAGAGAAAACAGTTTTGTTTAAGTCGTAAGCCAGATTTGTCTGTGTAAGACAAATTCAGGCAAGGATGGAATAAACCCCATTACAAAAAACCATAATAAGCCCTGTACCTTAGCCCATGGTGACATTATAGATAATAATATACATATTTATTTAGTAAATATGTGTAATATGGGAAATATGTAGGTAATAATATTGTACATTGTTTTTCTAGGATGTATATTTTCAAAATACTTGGCCCAGTCAAAACAGTTAAAAGAATTGGAACACAAGAGACGCATGGAGATAGCTGAAGAAAACCATGCCATCGAAATAGAAATTAAAAGATTCAATAAAGAAATAGAAATTTAAAGAGAAGAACTCAGATGTGCACAACTGGAATGAAGTTCAAGACATTTTATAAAAATCCTTAAAAATTATAAAATAAAACCTTGTTGTAAAGCTTGATATTTTATTTATTTGTAAGTATGTCTTCATCATCAACCGAGCCTTTTCCCAACTCAGTTGCTGTCCAGTCTAACTGCGGTGCGGCTGAACTTCGATATTTTACGTGGAGCGACTGCCATCTCACCTCAACAACCTACGGGCTATATCGAAGTTCTGCAGTTAGACTGGTTGGATTTCGATTTAGGGCTCCAATACCCGTAACGAATGCCATAGATGTTCGTATGACAACGGGGACCGACGCGACAACGTGCTCTCCTAGGCACATTTGTTTTTAGTCTTACTTACCTAATTATTACAAAATTTTCATTAATAAAAGCTGCTTGTACGGAATGAATTAGTAATTTTTCATTTCTTGATCCTGATAATAAAATAGTCTTCTAACTCATCCGTTACCCTCAAATGATCAACTAAATAAATTATTTACATTTTCTACGGTCAATGAACAAGTAATCACGACATCCGTATTATAGATTGTGCGGAGGTAATAGGAAGCCTTGAGCTGCTAGTCCAGCGCGGAACAATCGCTTTCTTGGCAGCATTCTACCGTATTTACCACTGCGAGTTTTCTGAAGAGCTCTTCAACCTGATCCCACCCTCTCCCTTCCGATCCCGAACAACGCGTGCCGGGCAGAGATGCCACTCCCACTCAGTGGATAGCATGTTCGCGAGAACCGAACGTTTTATCGTTAGTGTCTCTGCCGAACGATAGTGGCCTGGAACGCCCTGCCTGTGCACGTGTTTCCTCCCACATATAATCCTGGGTTCGTTATGCGGAGCGTGAAGAGGCACATAAGTAGGTCGTCAAGTTGAGGGCACAATACTATAGAGAGTGGCCCACAATCTAGACGTCGTCACGACTTACCACCAGGCGGGCGACGTCAATTTAGCGAAACCAAAATAAAAAAGGCATAAAATCGGCTAGAAATAAAAATACAAATGAATGAGAAAAATATCAGATATTTAGTTTAGTCATACGCACAAGTTATACTAGGGGACGGTTGGGATTAAATTTTACTGCGAAACAACAATCGAACTAGCTTACTTCCTTGCTGCCCGACATTTATTAATAATGAATTTGGTTACTTCAAACTTAAAATTCGATGTAAAGTTTACTCTTTGTTTATTAATAAGGCTGTAGAGGTTTAGAGGATAAGGATGATTATTGTAGAGAAGCAGTGTGTTTAACAACAAGTAAGAAATAAATATATTATTAAAAAATAATTATGTACCTAACTAAATATACAGGATGTAACATTCATATGGGTCAGTATGGGAAAGTCTGAAACTATAAGACCTACGATGATCTGTTCTTAGAAACAATGTCATCGAGTTAAGTGAATATAAAAACTGCATACACAGCTTTCAAAAGAATTTTCTTTTTGAATTAAAATACGTCTACAAATAGGTGACGATTGTAAGCTGTTTCATCATGTATATTACCTAACCCATTAATAATGTTAGAAGTTTAGATAATGCGATCACACGTGTATTAAATCAATTTCGCATAATACAAGGTCGTTTGTATAACGTATGTCATGTAACGCGTGAGTCTATTAATACAAATACATAACTCCATGAGGAAACTGACATGACACTGTGCGCGTTTTCCTCTTTAGAAATCTGATAATAACTATGATGCATATTGTTACGAGCCGGGGTTCTACGGAATGGAAAATGCCGATCAAACTACCACAAAACACTTTATTTATTACACCACTAATTTACACTTCACTATAAAGCTTCACTAAACACTTTTAATCGCACTTGAACTCGCAGGTATAACTCGTATTATCGCTCTGGAAATACTGATGATCCGCCACCGAAGTGCTCCGCCTTTATAGTGCGGTCATTACTCTAGATTACTCTGGAATTTTCACGGAAGAAATATCGCGAACATTCCACACCTTCAAGATGCTTCTAGATAACACGTTACATAGAAGTACCTTGACAGAACATTCCCGAAAGACGTTACGTAGTAGTACTGCGATTTGCTACTAGATGGCGCCGAGTTTGGTAGTCTTATTACTCGCTACGAGATGGCGTTACACTGCCCCCTCCTAAGACATGCTCGTCCCGAGCATTGTCAGGCCCATAATATCGCGCCAATCGATCCACATGAACTATCTTTGGCGCACTTCTTGGACTCTTCCGTATTCGGTAAGTGACATCGTTAATCTTGGTCACAACTCGGTATGGTCCATCCCATTTAGCTTGCAGCTTAGGAGACTTCCCTTTACTGCGGACTGGGTTATGTAACCACACTAACGAACCTTCATCGAAGCTCTTATTGTTTGTCTTTCGGTCGTAACGGGTCTTCATCTTTTCAGACATTTGTTGACCTGATTGTCTGACATGCTCATAAATGTCATTCATCCTGCTGCGCAAGTCATTCGCATAATCAGTGATATTGCGTGGAGCGTCAGGTGGTATACCGGTTAGTAAATCGGCAGGCAACCGTAATTCTCTTCCAAAGTTCGCATAAGCTGGTGTCACTGACGTGCTTTCGTGAACCGCACTTCGGTAAGACAAAAGAAACGGTTGGATGTGCTTGTCCCAATCTTTTTGCCTGCTTTCCACAACTTTTGCCAGATATCTCTCCAATGTCTGATTAAATCGCTCCACCATTCCATCTGACTGCGGGTGGTAAGAGGTCGTTCTGGTTTTGTGAGTACCCATGACCCGACACATTTCCTGGAACACCTGAGATTCAAAATTTCTTCCTTGATCGCTATGGATTTCTAGAGGCACCCCGAAACGACAGAAGACTTCGTGAACTAATTTATCTGCGACCGTAGTAGCTTCTTGATTAGGTATAGCGAAGACTTCTGGCCACTTCGTGAAATAATCCATCACAACCATGAAGTACTTGTTTCCGCTTTCACTTTCAGGAAACGGTCCCGCAACATCTAGGGCTATCCTTTCCCATGGTGCCCCAACGTTATACAGTTTCAGTGCACCTCTGCTCCGTGTATGAGGTCCTTTCACAGCAGCACAACTCGTACATTTGCGACACCAGTCCTCAACGTCGTCGCGACAGTGGATCCAGTAAAACCGCTCACGTATCTTCAACAGAGTCCTTTTTACTCCCATATGGCCCCCTGAACATCCATTATGGTAGAGCTGTAGCACATCTGGGACCTTAACTTTAGGGACGACCATTTGCAAATGACAGCTGTCTCCTCGAGCATTTTCCCATTTGCGGCACAAGACTCCATCCTGAATAACTAAACTGTCCCATTGCGCCCAATAACTTTTTGTGATTGAACTCATTGAAGCGACGTCACTCCACATGGGTTTAGGAGCACTTGCTTTAATCCACTCAAATATTGGCTTGATGTCTGCGTCGTCCTGTTGAGCATGTTGTAGGCTTTCTTTCCATTCGTCGCTCAGATCCGTTTTAAGCATCTTCACAGGTATGGCTTCCTTTATCTCCTGTTTGGCACAGTGCTTACAGTCTTCAGGGCAAGGTCTTCTTGACAATGCGTCTGCGTTGCCATGGGATCTCCCACTGCGATGTTCGATTACAAAGTCATATTCCTGTAATAGCTCAATCCATCTGGCGACTTGTCCTCCTGGATTCTTAAATTGTAATAGCCACTTCAATGCAGCATGGTCGGTACGTATAAGGAATTTTCGCCCTAGTAAATATTTGCTGAAATGCTGCAATGTCTTCACCACGGCGAGTAATTCTCTCCTCGTGACGCAATAATTCCTTTCAGGTTTCGATAAGGATTTGCTGAAGTAGGCTATAACGACATCTCGATCTCCTTTCCTTTGAGATAACACACCTCCGAGTCCGATATCACTTGCGTCTGTGTCAACTATAAATTCATTTTCCGCATCAGGATAACCCAAAATAGGTGTATTGCACAGACGATTCTTTAGCTCCTGGAATGCGATGCCGCAGCTTCCGTCCCAACAGAATTGTCGCTTCTCCTCCGTGAGCTTGTGTAAGGGCTTGGCAATATCCGCAAAGTTCTGGACGAATCGCCGGTAGTATGAGCACAAACCCAAAAATGCTCTGACCTGCGTCTTATCCTTTGGAACCGGCCAATCCTTGACGGCGATGATTTTCTCTGGATCCGTGCGGATACCATCTTCAGACACTACGTAGCCTAGGAAGCTTACTTGCCGTTTGAGGAATGAGCACTTCTTCGGGCTGAGCTTCAGGTTCGCGCTTCGGATCTTTACAAGCACGCGTTCCAGGTTTTGAAGATGCTCTTCTAACGTACGGCCCACGATGATAATGTCATCTAGATAGACAAGACAGGCGTCTTCAGTCAATCCGGCGAGTACAATTTCCATTAATCTTTCAAAAGTAGCCGGGGCGTTGCATAAACCAAATGGCATAACTTTAAACTGCCACAAACCCTTTCCTGTGGAAAATGCAGTCTTCTCTTTATCCTTCGGATCGATTTCAACTTGCTAGTAGCCACTTTTCAGGTCTAGCGTGCTAAACCACTTCACCCCTGTCAGCATGTCCAACGTGTCATCGATCCTTGGTAAAGGGTAGCTGTCCTTTTTCGTAACGTCGTTCAGACGACGATAGTCGACACAAAACCGCATACTGCCATCTTTCTTCCTCACCAGCACTACAGGTGAGCACCATGGACTTGACGATGGTTCTATCACACCATCTTTTACCATTCCTTCAATCATGGTCTCAACTTCCTTTTCTCGTGCTACTGGCAGTCTCCTTGGTCGCTGACGGATGGGTGCCTCATTTCCTGTATTGATTCTATGCTGAACCAATCCAGTCTTCCCAATGTCAGCATCACTCGAAGAGAAAATATCGGCGTACTTGAGTAACATCTTCTTAGCCTTGTCCATTTCATTCTTCGTTAAGATGTTACGACAGTCTTCTAAAAGTGTCAACGTTGTTTCTAGCGTCCTTGTTGACGATGTTCCCAGTACTCAACTCTTGGCATCGGCGCATCCAATCTACTTCTTCGCAAGTGCCAATCAATGTGCTCTTTTCTATCACGTGTTCCTTATCACTAAGGTTCAGCACACGTACCACTGAGGCTTCATTGGCTCTTACCAGAGTTCGGGCCATTTTCCATGGAAGTTCATTGTATATCCCTTCTATGAGTACACATCGATGTGTTCGCCCAGAATTCTGAGAGAGACTAACTGGTACAGTCGTTTCTGATCTGGCAGGAAGCACGACCTTCTTCAAGCTGTACACTTTTCCTGATAACGCTCCTTCCATGAAAAGTTCCTCTTGACCACATTTCATCGCTCCTTGCTTGACGTCGATCTCACAAGAGTTCTTCCTCATAAAGTCTAAGCCCAGTATGCAGTCGTCCATTATGTCAGCCACGATGACATTATGCAGGTAAATTCCATTGCCCATCTTTAACTGCATCTCTTTCTCTCCTCGGACGGGTATGCGCTGACCCGTGGCCGTTACCAAGTTGATGCGGTCACGGTTTGCAGAGTCCCCAAGGAACCGATTTGCAAGTCGGGAACTGACAACCGTGCGAGATGCTCCAGTATCTATTGTCAGCTTGCATGGTGTTCCATTTACCTCGCCCTTGATGATCAGGCTGTTCCCATCCTGGGTTTGTGAGATCGAAACCCTTGGGGCTCTTCTAAAATCAGCCAGCACCCGCCCCGCAGTCCTGGCATTTATTCGTTTCCCTTCCTGTTGCTGGGCGGTGACATTAGCCACCCTATCCTCTTGGGAACGACTTTCTTCTCTTTCAGCAGTCCGCTTTGGGCAACTGGATCGAAGGTGGCCCCTCTCACCACATGTGTAGCACCTAGGGCTATACCTCGTGAAACGGTCGCGAGCCGGTGATGCTACAACTTCCCTGACACGGTGAGATCGATGATCCTTCCGTACGGCTTCGACCTCCAAAGCATGAGCCAAGGCGTCTTTGAGAGTCTCATGGTGCCCGAGTCTGACAGCGGCCCTGACTTCCAGGTCGTGGATGCCGTCGATGAATACTTGCACCAGATTCCCATCGATGAGCGCAGGTACCGACTGGTATGCCTTCCGTACCAGCTTCTCAACTTCCAGGGCCCACTGTTGCAAGTTTTCACCAGAGCGCTGGACACGAAACTTCAGCTGCGCACGATACACGTGTTCCAGGTGAGCGTCACCGTATCTGGTTTCCAAGGCTTCTAGTAGCTGCTTGTAGGAAACATCGTCTCCGAGAGCTTCTAGGATGGTTAACGCCTTGTCTCGCAAACCCAATGTAAGCGCAGTCATGGCCTGGGCTTTGCTCCACCCGTTTGCCTTCTTAACGGCTTCAAACTGCTTTTTATAGGCTGACCATGAAGATGTCCCATCGAATGGCGGTACTTTAAATCCACGCGCTGAAGGTACGGCAGGTAAGGAAGTCGCAATCCCATCTCCAGCTTTCAGATTTCCCAGCTCTTTCCTCACATCTGTAATCTGGTTTTTTACATCTTCAATCCGAGTTTCGGCTTCCGTGATGCGGTTCTCAACATGATGAACTTGATCCTTCATCACATTCATCTCCTTGCCAAAAGTCGCTCGAAGATCTTTCATGAGGAGCGTCTGTTCCTCCTGGCGGCGTGCCTGCTCCTCCTTGTCACGCAGCAGCTGTTCTTCCAACCGGCGGGCCTGCTCCTCCTGGCGGCGTGCCTGCTCCTCCTGGCGGCGTGCCTGCTCCTCCTGGCGGCGTGCCTGCTCCTCCTTGTCACGCAGTAGCTGTTCTTCCAACCGGCGGGCCTGCTCCTCCTGGCGGCGTGCCTGCTCCTCCTGGCGGCGTGCCTGCTCCTCCTTGTCCCGCAGCAGCTGTTCTTCCAACCGGCGGGCTTGCTCCTCCTGGTGGCGGGCCTGCTCCTCCTGGCGACGGGCTTGCTCCTCCTGGCGACGGGCTTGCTCCTCCTTGTGGCGGGCCTGCTCCTCCTGGCGACGGGCTTGCTCCTGTAGCATCGCCATCAGCGCAGCAAAGTCTGGAGGTGCTGGCGCTGGAGATACCGTAGGCGGGCCTGCTTCCACCGTTGGCTGCTCCTGACCACCCAACCTCTCCGGCGTATTACCTCCGAAGCGCCTGCTGTCCAACTCCTGCTGGCGCTGACCCCTGGTACGGACGCCCTCTGTGTCTTCTTTCGGTAACACCGGCATTGTCCAAATCCCACTTCTGACACCAATTGTTACGAGCCGGGGTTCTACGGAATGGAAAATGCCGATCAAACTACCACAAAACACTTTATTTATTACACCACTAATTTACACTTCACTATAAAGCTTCACTAAACACTTTTAATCGCACTTGAACTCGCAGGTATAACTCGTATTATCGCTCTGGAAATACTGATGATCCGCCACCGAAGTGCTCCGCCTTTATAGTGCGGTCATTACTCTAGATTACTCTGGAATTTTCACGGAAGAAATATCGCGAACATTCCACACCTTCGAGATGCTTCTAGATAACACGTTACATAGAAGTACCTTGACAGAACATTCCCGAAAGACGTTACGTAGTAGTACTGCGATTTGCTACTAGATGGCGCCGAGTTTGGTAGTCTTATTACTCGCTACGAGATGGCGTTACAATATTTAGTTGACTGACAATTTAGTTTCTTCTCGTATATTGCGAAGTCCATGGCGAATGTTGTAAACTTGTAAACGTGAAAGTTTGTATGTATGGATGTGTGCAGTTTACTACTAGTAGTTATGCGAACAGTAGACCTCGCGTTATTTTCGGGTCCCTAACATCCCCAATCGAAAAATCCCTTCGACAATAGTTGCGCCTTGCAACAAAGAACACTTGTGCCAAATTTCATGAAAATCGGCGGAAAAATGCAGCCTGTAGACGGGAACTGACACACATACATACATACATACAGACAAACAACGCCAAATTTGAGTTACATCAGATTGACACAAAGGCAACTTTTTATACCTGTAATATGTACCCGTGGGAATTTGGAAACAAGGCAACTAATATAGAAGGGAGTTTCGAATTTAGATGGCCTTTGTATGAAGTACAATTTCACCATATTGTCTTGATCATGATTTTAACAATAAACTTTTTAGCATGGATTTTTTAGAAACTATTTTAGTAGGTGAGGCCAGCACTCCATGTTACGAAGAAAATCGTATTGCAGTCAGAGAAGATTTTAAACGATTTTCTATGATACAATAAATGGTCACCTTCAATTCATACATTACACTATCGCATCACTTAGTAACTTTTAGGGATCCACAATTAAAAGTATATATCTAAACAGCTTTCCATTATAGTGTTAATATGGACACTTAACTAATGTGAACCAATTAATCTATAAAATAATGAAATTACCTATCTCACTCACTAGTATAAAATAGGGACTAAATCATCATAATAGTAAAGGTTATATGATTACCCGATGTTTCAGTTGTATTGCACAACCCGTGGTAACGACTGGTTGAATCAAATCAAAAATTAGAATCGACGTTTGTTAGTCTTACTAAAATAACAAGATTCAAAACGTTTAAATATTGGATAGAATCAGGCGTTACTTGGCGAAAATCCATGACAAAGCAATGGTAAGTAAAATGTTTTAAAAAATATTTTAAACCTTTTAAATTTGTAATAGCATTGTTTTCCGCAGAATTAAAAAAGACAACAAAACGTCGACAATTGTTTCGCCTCTAAACGAGGCATTATCAAGACTGTGTCAGAGAGAACAGCAAAATTTGTGGTTAGAACATATTTGCTTATAAGTAAGCGTGTGCAAATTTCATTATCGCGATGTAGGATTTTTCATAATAACTAACGTTTAACTAACTAAGAAACCTCAGATCATGCTAAGTTCCAAAAAATAGGTATTCACCAATACAAGACTTTATCTTCATAATTTTTATTATGACACATACAAACCAACAACCAACTAATATGTCTGTCTGTTCACAAACAGATTAAGTAAGGGAGACTTGTGAAAATCTATTTGTTCATTGAGTAAGGTGTCCGCATCTCTTCTAACTATTTCTAGCCTTTCCCAAACACTCAGCTTGAACCCTTTCTCACAAAAGCGTAAAACTCTAAAGGTGTTACTATTGTTCAAGGAATGACCAGTGTCAAGGAGGTGCTTCGCGAAGAGGGACTTCTCAGGACAACCGTTGCGGAACGCCGCCATATGTTCCTTGTATCTGATCTCAAAGGACCTGCCAGTCTGCCCTACATACTGCATATTACAGCCATCGCAACTCAACAAATAAACACCCGATCTGTGTGAAACCGACACCGAGTCCTTGCCATTACACAGCTCCCTCAAGGTGTTCTGTGTTCTAAAAGCCGCGAATATCCTATTTTCCCTCAAAATTTTAGCTATACTCAACGAGACGGGACCCACGAACGGCAAACAGGCAGTGTACTTCCTAGGTGGATCTTGAGTTGGATGTAATAAATGAAAACTAGCATTTCTGCGTTTTTTTATTTAATAATGAGCGGACCATTCCTACGTTATAGCCATTACTGTGTGCTATATAACAAATGATAGACAATTCCTCATTAAATGCCTGTGGGCTCAACGGTACCGCCAGTAACCTGCTCAGATAAGGGCAACACCGTGGTTCTGATCCCTAGGGTGGACTACATAGCAAGGGTCAATGACATCATTTTATCTGATGATTTTCAACACATAACCTACAATCCTACATCTAAGTTCCAGGCAGAACTAAAGCTTGCTATAAAATCCACGACTTACTTATTCCCTGAGAATTCTTCGTTGCATAAAACTTTGATAAACATGAATCCTCGTTGTCCGTTGTTTTACGGCCTTCCAAAAATACACAAGGAAGGGTGCCCGATTAGACCTGTTGTCGCATACACCCCTGTATGCGACAACAGGTCCAGCATACAATTTGTCGAAGTTTTTGAACACAATCATTAAAGAAGCAATAGATTTTAACCCAAAATTTTCTTTAAAAAATAGTACTGACCTCATAAATAAAATTAAAAATCTAAAGTTACCGTCCAATGCTCAACTCGTGTCTTTGGACGTGAACAGTTTGTTCACGAACGTACCGTACAATGAAGTCTTAGATATTTTAAAACACAAATTAACAATCAAAAGGATCAATTTAAATAAAATAGAAGAAAATTTTAACCTAACAAGATTGTGTATGACACAGAATTATTTTCAGTTTAACAACAATTTTTTTCTACAAAAAAGTGGTTTATCGATGGGGTCGCCCACTGAGTCCGTTAATAGCTGAAATATTTATGGATGCGTTCGTGACTAACCACATAGTTGGGAACGTCCATGTCTTGTACTACTTTAGATACATGGATGACATTATCATCTGCTGGACAGGAACAAAGCGTCAACTCAGCGTCCTCGTCTCTAAGTTGAATTCAGTACACCCTAGAATTGATTTTTCGTTAGAAGTGGAGTCAGATTCCACTCTCAATTTCTTAGACCTTTCAATTACTAGGAGGAATGGTATTCATGAGTTTCGTATCTATAGGAAACCAACATGTACAGACATAGTTATCCCTTACTCATCCAATCACCTACGGCAACATAAAATGGCAGCTTTCCACAGCTTACTGAGCAGGTTACTGGCGGTACCGTTGAGCCCACAGGCATTTAATGAGGAATTGTCTATCATTTGTCCACTCATTATTAAATAAAAAACGCAGAAATGCTAGTTTTCATTTATTACATCCAACTTAAGATCCACCTAGGAAGTACACTGCCTGTTTGCCGTTCGTGGGTCCCGTCTCGTTGAGTATAGCTAAGATTATGAGGGCAAATAGGATATTCGCGGCTTTTAGAACACAGAACACCTTTAGGGAGCTGTGTAATGGCAAGGACTCGGTGTCGGTTTCACACAGATCGGGTGTTCATTTGTTGAGTTGCGATGGCTGTAATATGCAGTATGTAGGGCAGACTGGCAGGTCCTTTGAGATCAGATACAAGGAACATATGGCGGCGTTCCGCAACGGTTGTCCTGAGAAGTCCCTCTTCGCGAAGCACCTCCTTGACACTGGTCATTCCTTGAACAATACTAACACCTTTAGAGTTTTACGCTTATAAGAAAGGGTTCAAGCTGAGTGTTTGGGAAAGGCTAGAAATAGTTAGAAGAGATGCGGACACCTTAATCAATTAACAAATAGATTTTCACAAGTCTCCCTTACTTAATCTGTTTGTGAACAGACAGACACATTAGTTGGTTGTTGGTTTGTATGTGTCATGTGGCATTTCTACACAACTTAATAAAAATTATGAAGATAAAGTCTTGTATTGGTGAATACCTATTTTTTGGAACTTAGTTAGCATGATCTGAGGTTTCTACCCACGTTAGTTATTATGAAAAATCCTACATCGCAATAATGAAATTTGCACACGCTTGCTTATAAGCAAATATGTTCTAACCACAAATTTTGCTGTTCTCTCTGAGACAGTCTTGATAATGCCTCGTTTAGAGGCGAAACAATTGTCGACGTTTTGTTGTCTTTTTTAATTCTGCGGAAAACAATGCTATTACAAATTTAAAAGGTTTAAAACATTTTTTAAAACATTTTACTTAAAATAGATAGTTGTCTATTCTCAAACCTACTGAGAAGCATATTATTATAAAGTTTCATAAAACTCGGTCGAGACGTTTCGGAGGAGTATGGTAACTAACACTTGTGACACGAGAACTTTATACAATAAGAAAATCCTTTCTACTGCTACGTGGCGGTAGTAAATTTTTCTATAACTACATCTAGTCTCAAACTAAGCAGGAAGGGCTACAATATCCAGAAAGATATCTGACTTCATTTGGTAGATATAAAACAAGACAGTTTTTCTATTATTCCATCAGTATTCAAGGTTGCTTCTTCCCTTAACAAAAGTTGTCGAAGGACAATCTGGCGATACATAATTACATGATACAGAGAAATAAGGGTGAATACGGTACAGTTTTTATTGTATGACCCTTTGGCCTATAAGGGGTTTCAGCAAACCCACTATGAATTTTAAATGTAGGACTTAATTACGGCAGGATAATAAATCATATTCAGGTTTTTAAAGTAATAATCTCGTAAGTTTTTTTGTGTTATTCTTATAAAAAAAGGAACTATTTTTAACAAGTTAATTACACCTGAATTTAAAATATGAGTGTGTCCCATGTAACTGGAGGCGAGTCTACAACAATTTTTGGGCACTAGATTTTATTTTATTTTAGATATATTTAGATGTCCGTAGGTCAGCAGGTGCACCGTGTTCACGTGAGGGTGCCTAACACCTGTATTCACAAACGACACTATGAGGCGTGCGAACGCTAATACAATAGGTTTTGACAGCGCTTAGCGTTCCTCGAGATGTTGATAGGGGACCTCTCATAAAGCTTTCATCAGTAGTTTATTCAATCTTTTAGCATTTCTCTAAATGAAATGCATAAATATACGTACATTAAATGAGTATTGACTGCGTCTAAGTCTAAATTTATTGCTGTTCGAGTAGCGCGGATATGGGCCTACGGGAAAAGAACTTGCCTATAAATACTCATAGCCACACTTTTCCAATCGCCATTATTTACAATGTTTTATATGTATATAAAGTCTATTCGCAAGATGATGCTTCAGCCAATACAAAGTATACTGAGAAAAGGGTACAAGGGACTAATAAATGGAGCTAAATCAGTATAATTGACTTTCAGTGTTACAGAAACCTACTTTTAAATATAACATCAGTATTTAAAGTCGGTAAATAAACTGAATAAATAATGAATCTTTTTGAATTCAGTGCCAAAAAGTAACAAACATAAAATCAAAACTAAATGTCCTTCGAGTTTATTAAGTAGGTACCGTAGCTACACAAATTTCAGCCAAATCCATTCAATCTATAGTAATTACGCAGAAGTACCGACACGGTTCGCTTTTAATTTACATCGGAGAACACCTTTAAGACTAATTATCATTAAAAACTGCTGAACATCTTATAATGAATACGTGTCATAATTATCAATGATATTCCTATCATTGTCTAACACTTCAACAATGCGATATGTGCCACGTATTTTAGATACCAACTTTCTGCTTTTACCTGTGGAAGGTACTTCCCTTTCTACGCGAACCAAATTTTGCCCTTTTTTTTTTTTTTTTAGTTCCGCGACCAAGGCCGCGGCCGCTTTAACGTCCCCTTATAGAAAACAGAGTCATGTGGCTGTCTCGCAGTATCTAAGCCTATTTTGGAAACAATCCTAATACAATCTTAAGAAATGTTTAAATTCTCGTTGGTATTTGGCATCTGGAAGAAGGCTGCAAGATAAAATTTGTGTAGGACAAATTTCGGAATATAAATGTGTCTTTGAAAACATAATTTTGCAAATAGATTCACTTTTAGCGAAAAAATAGATGAACATACGAATACCTACATGAAAAAATACCAAACAGATTAAGTCATATTGAACTAACTGCTCATCTTTTTAATCGATGCTGACCGACGAACGAGACACTGACAAACATACCTGAATACATATTTCAGGCGTTTTAATTAACATACTTACAATAACATCACATATTTGATCATTCATGGGTTTGGGAAATGTATCGTCTTCTGAAGCACTGTATATCATGAAGGTATTACACTACCTTCATGATATACATGTGTGATCAAATATGTGACTCCTGCAATCAATAGCCGTCTTTCTTTTATTCGACCTCGTAAGTTCACAGCGAGACTCGAACTTAGATAATTGTTTTGTTGTTCAAGTTTATTCAGCAACTTTGTCTGATTCCCATATTACGATATTGGGTCGCTCAATACCGGAATTGTAATATCGGAACTCGCGTTCCGAGATTCCGATATTACAAGATTCCTATATTCATGCCCTACTCGCCTCTTATTAAGCGGCACTAACAAACTGACCGTCTACCCCTTCGGAGACAAAAGCGTAGTTCTTCGGCGACAAAGAGATTTATACAACCCGTTTAAAGAAAAATCTTATCTGCTATCGTGCCTCATAACTACTGCTATTAATATTATGTAAGTTAACTCCAAGGCAGGGATTTTTTTGGCTATAAAATCGTGCGAAATAAACGTGAACTCATTATTATGCAATTGAGGCGTGTCTCGAGACGGTGAAAATAGTTAACTACGTCATACAGTCACGAGAACATGCGAATAAGTGACGCCTTACTAAGAAATTTATCATACCTTTTTTTGCATTTCAAATCTGGTTCTCGAAGTTGGTGGAACGTTTGGTTTCGGTTAACTTTAAAAAATAAATTGAAAGCAATATGAATACACAACGATACAGACAGGAAGAACTTATACTCCGTAACGTTTATAGTAAACGGAATATTTACCATGTTATATTCTTTTGTCGAGAGTTTGACATTTAAGTATAATATAGCTAACATCAGCTGATGCCCAGGGCTTTCCCTCCTCTTCCTCCCTCCCCCCCCATTTTCCGTTAAAACCCCATTTTAACTTACAACCTAGAGCTAAAGAGCTGTCTTCCAACACAGAAATTCATTACTAGTTTTATCTACGTCGAGTTTTAATAGCAAGTCATTTTGAAAATCAGGCTTTGAGATAGATAGATAAGTAGCTAGATTCTACTGGACCGAGAGCTACTGCACATATATTATAAGAGAAGGTCAGCACAAGTATTTTTTTAAATTGCAATGGGGAAAGATTTAAGACAAGCAACTGAAATATGGCGATTGTAATTAAATATGATTGCCACAGTAAATGTTTCACAGTTTCAATTTGAAATTAAGATCCGGTTATGGTGGGCCACCAACCGTTTTTATATATATTAGCTATAGGTACTTTACTTACAAACCATTTCAAATTTCGAAGCTTTATTATCCTACAAATAGCCCACGAATATAAAGTTTTCGTTGTTTGAGCTAATAAAAAAACAAAAACCTTTCCCTTTATTTCCTTTTTAACTATTCTGAAATCCCTTGCATGATAATAGGTATATTTATATTACAGTCTTGCCTTTTTGCCTAAAATAAATATCCATAAGAATCACAAAGAAACATTAATATCCCTACATAGTCTGTTAAAACAAACAAATACACAAGTACTTATCATTTTGTTACACACAAACTCCAACGGCTTAATATCTCTAAGTATAACTATTTAATTAAGCCCTAATTGATATACTTTTTTTAGACGACTGTAGGCTGTATTCAAGGGAATTGCGTGACATTCTGACATTGGTGTCTGTGCTCAAACAAGTATAATATTTAGTTCGCACAACAACCCAAGGCCGTACGCATCATACTGTTGTAATAAATCACACATGCAATAAAGACATTAACACTGGCAACGTATCATAATTTTTGGGAATTACATTCAATTTGGTCACTGAATTACTAAAAAAAGTTGGTACACACATAAATTACCATATAAACACGTCTGTTTCCCCGAAGGGGGTGTAGAGAGGCATATTTTTGGATTCGTTAAATTCGTCAAAAACGCAATCTTAGCATAGTATAACACCAAGTCGCTTGCCACTGTTTTCTGTCCCTATATGCCTTCTTTAAAATGAAGCAACGGATTTTTTTATATTTTTTGATAGTGGTTCTTGAGGAAGGTTTTAGTAAGTACCTACATAATTAGTCAAGCGGGCAAAGCTACGGGCGTCTGCTAGTTGGTCATAAACGCAATTGCCAACTTTTTGCCGGTTTTGTTGGTCACATGTAAAAATGCGAACTGTTTGCTGGAGACTCGACTGTTTATTGGCAGATGCACCATTTTAAGGTAGGTAATTGCGTTTGCCCGCTTTGGGCCTATAAGATCTTGTTGAAACCACTATGCAAAAAGTACGATTAAAAAAGAGAAGTTTTCTCTTGAAAATCAATGTCATACTTGAAGTATGAATCAGTTTAAATGTATCGTGCCGTAGACCCTGAATTCCAAAATAAAGGCTCCAGAAGCAAAAGGGATTACCACAAGGGTGATGATGATGCTCATGACCTCATCACGTACGCTGATAAATAAGAAACGTGAACGTACAGACATCTATCTCTATCAACTTCTGCCATTTAAGGAATCTTGTGAGACTTTGCAACGAAATTGAAATTATTTATTTATTTTGTATAGGTCAATAAATGGCTCTTACAAACGTCAGTAAGTACTTAAAATAAAAAATGTCATTGCTTCTATATTTACATGTACTGCCAGATTCGCAAAGCAATAAGTAGAACCGAGAGAAAGAACCTGGCAATAAAAGTCTCGGTCACTCTTTTCAAATAATTGACTCATTTACACATTTTCTTAAGACTAAATGTGGACGAATATACATTGGTCTCGTGTCAAAATCAAAGGGAGTGTATAACACAACAAAAAAATTATTATAGTCGCCTAAGTACAATATGCTACAATTACGGCATTTTAGGAGGCGCCTGCACCATGCTCAAGCCAGACACTTTTATCATTAAGGTAATCAACTGTCTTATAATATGCTTTTTGACATAAAGTGGTCTTTATAAAGTTTTTAAATTTATTGTCGGGCATACAAAGGACCGATTCAGGCAATTTATTATAAAAGCGTATACCTTCCCCCTTGAAAGAATGACTAACCTTGCCAAGTCGATAACACGGAGGGAGTAGTTTATTTTTATTACGTAGATTTCTGTCTGTAACGTCACTTACTTTAGTATAGCTAGATATATTTTTCCTAACATACAGTATGTTATCAAATATATATTGGGAAGCTACAGTTAAAATATTAATATCTTTAAATCGCTCCCTAAGAGAATCTCTTTTACCTAAACAATAAATGGCACGGACTGCCCTCTTTTGTAATATAAAAATTGTTTCTATATCTGCTGCATTTCCCCAAAGTAGTATTCCATAGGACATCAAGCTATGGAAGTAACCAAAGTAAACTAGCCTAGCAGTAGCTACATCTGTCAACTGCCTAATCCGTCTCACAGCATACGCAGCAGAGCTAAGCTTATTAGCTAAAATGGTGATATGGTCACCCCATTGTAATTTAGAATCTATTGTTATTCCTAAAAAGGTAGTGTTATTTACAAATTCTAACCTTTGGCTACCCAGCACGACATGGACGTTTGCTTGTCTGACATTGGGCATTGTAAATTTAACGCATTTAGTCTTTTCTGCATTCAACAATAGGTTGTTTGTAGAAAACCAATTTGAAATATCATTTAAAATATTATTAACATTATTCGCATCTGTACTATGCCGATTTACTTTGAATATAAGTGATGTATCATCCGCGAACATTACTATTCCAGCTTGTGCCTCGATCATGCAAGGCAAGTCATTAACATAAACCAAGAAGAGAAAAGGCCCCAGAATTGATCTCTGAGGTATCTGTCAGGTAAGATCCTAATAGTTCTAAGGATTTTTTGTCAAAACCATACCGACGTAACTTTAGCAAAAGTGTCTGATGGTCAACACAATCAAATGCTTTAGACAGATCGCAGAATACCCCAATGGCATCCTGCGATCCCTCCCATGCGTCGTAAATCAAGCTAACAAGGGTTACTCCCGCATCGGTGGTAGATTTTCCTCGAGTAAAGCCAAATTGCTGGCTGTGGAAAAGATTGTTGGTCGTGAAGTGGACTTGCATTTGAGCTGGCAAAATAGAAATGGGGCGGTAGTTACCAAGTTCAGACTTAGATCCCTTCTTAAATAATGGTATTAGTCTACTATTTTTCATTAGGTTAGGGAATATACCTTCATCTACACATTCATTAAAAATTAGTGCCAAGTCAGGTGCAATGATATCAATTACATTACTTATTAAGCTAACTGATATGCCCCAGTGATCTTCAGACTTTTTAATTTTGAGATTTTTAAATGCTTTCAAAATGTCACTGGGGTCTATATGTTTGAAGTTAAATTCAGATGAAAAACCAATATTACTTTCGAGAAAGGCCACAGCACTGTGGGCACATGAATTAACAGAAGAAGTTACTTTAAATGGAATGTTGGTAAAATAATCTTCAAATACATTTACAATACCTTTCGGAGAGGTTATATTCTTGTTTTCTAATTTAATTTTAGTAACAGTATCCCTCACTTTACATTTACCTGACTCTTTGTTTATAACTTTCCATGTTTCTTTTATTTTGTTAGGAGCCTCAATTATTTTCCTTTTGATGTGAATGGATTTAGCCTGTCTACATACTTTTTTGAATACTTTGGAGTAATTCCTAACATATTCAATGAAACTTTTATCAAATCTGTATCGTTTTTCTGCATATAGATCAAACAGCGTTCGTCTACTTTTATAAATGCCTACTGTTGCCCATTCACAAAATTTCGTTTTACACTACGATTTTGGCATTTTTGTTTGAATGTGTCTGAAAAAGCATCAGATAATGTACCAAATAAACTATTATAATGGACCTCAGGATTATTACCTATATAAACTATAGAATTAAGCTTTTTCTCGAACAAGTTTTTGAATTCTTTAATTCTTTTAGAGGTTATGGGCCTACACATAATTTTCTCATTATACTGACTATTATTACTCTTGGGAAAGGATACTATTTGACCACAGTGATCTGATGGCAATTTACTAATTACAGACTTGCTTAAGCACTCACAATCCGTAAAAAAATTATCCAGGCAATTGGCTGCTGTTTCTGTGACTCTAGTCGGCTCACAGAAAATATTTTCCATATTGTAACTACCAAATAAATTCAAAAATTGAGTACTTTTCTTACAAGAACTACGTACGAACTACGTACGAACAACGTAACGAACTTACGAGAACTAACAATCTCCAAAACGTCAGAAGCCGCGGATATTATGTGGTTATGACTAAGTATTATAATATATCAGTGGTGTCTAAGCAAGTATATCAGGTGTCGTTGAAGTAATATAGTCAGCTGTCGTCACGACGATCTTTATCGCCGCAGGTCAAGGTATTTTTTACTATCGGTATCAATTCGTGTGTCATATAATGACTTTAGTTGGCTTTTTGTTTACGAGTACATCGAGCCATCCCATTTACGATGACAATTGGATATGATTTATTACTCCTACGGGTAGACTGTTTAATAATGTGTGTGTCTATTTTAACTTTGTATACAAATACTGATGTTATGTTATTAATGGAAGCAGCAAATATAATTTAAGGAAATACGATTGTAATATGAAACGATAAAACGTAGGCGTATGAATTAATGGTTATAATGTATTAATGTAACACGCACACAATGTATTTATTTGTTTTTAGTACAACATACTTTCCTTTTTCTTTAATTTTGCAGTTAGTTTTAGATGAATTTGAAGTATTCGACGCAATTGATAGAACCCACAAACACATTGCACAACTGCCACAACCAAGTCTTTTCTTTAACTCTTTAATTTATTACAAAAATCGTAAACCCACATGTTGAAAGTTAAAATTACTGAAGTAGCGGTTTCACTAGAAACAAATCGATATCACGGGTATCGGAGAATAGGTTATGGGACGACGTATAACTTGAAACAAACGTGAATACAGTATTCTTAGAAAACAATCGACAATTACCCCGGGCGTATATTCCCAGACGTTAGCTTTTTGCAAGCATTCAACATGTCATTGGGCAACAAACGCACAAATGAAGGCGTAAACAATAAACAATGTCAACCGCAATCCGCAGATGCCCTCGGTATCTAACGGTTGTGACACCAGTGGTGGATTGGTTAATGACCGCTCAGCGGGCAGTTACTACAAACCAATAGCATTTTGTAAAACTTCACTCCTAAACAATCAAATGTAGTTTTTTGTTAACTAATCGCAGTTATTTTCTCTCTCTTTACAGAACAATACTTTTATTTGGATGCCGCCGATTTCCGTGGTTGTGGAGTTTCTTGTTTTAAAATTTCCCTACTTTCTCTTGATTACTGAAAACAAGTAGAACTGCTTGTTTTCATAGGTACTGCGAATGTTCGTTTTAAAGAAATTCCTTTGTAGAAACTTGATGCATTTAGTGAAGCGAAGTGATCTCAAAAAACCAATACTGCGGATATAATTAAAAACTCGAATGACGATAATTATCATATTGATTCAGACTGTAATATATGGCGTTATAAAACCTTCACGATAACTTCAATTTTGTCACGACCTCTAGGCCCTACCTTCGATACTTTAATGAGCTTATTTGCAATTCAATGATCTCTTAAATAATATCAATATGGGCACGACCTCAATGTTAAAAAAATACCATAAAACAATCACAGTTCTCGAACTTCCTCAAGTTAAATATTTTGTTATTTGTAAATAAAAATATAATGTGGATATAACCAAATGTTATGTATCATCATCATCCAACGAGCCTTTTCCCAACTTAGTTGGAGTCGGCTTCTCAGTCTTACTGCGATGCGGCTGAACTTCGATATTTTCTGTGGAGCGGCTGTCATCTGACCAAAATTGTTATGTATAAAATGAGTAATAAACCCACATCTCCACCACAACATCTGTCAAGTGTACGGTGTGTACACTTGACAGATGTTGTGGTGGAGATGTTGGAGTGCAGAAGTAAAAGTCTTGAGTAATACACAATCACTGATGGAGTATATTGAGTTAAGTACTAATTACAATGAAATAGTGACTTTTCTTTCCCGGTGGTCACGGTTCGGTTCGCACTAGCGTTATAATGTAAATTGACTGATGCACCTTCAGGGCACATCGCAGTGTCAGCTAAAATATAATATAATTAAGTACATGTACACTGTAAGACTTGTACACCCACACTGGTGCTACTGGTGGGGCTAAAAATACTGGCAAATTGTGGGTGTGCAATGGACCTCTGCCTACCCCTTCGGGAATATAGGCGTGATATGTGTGTGGTTTTGCGATTCTACTCAATTGAACCTGCTATAGCAGTTGGTATAACAGTTGGTAATTTCGATGATGAAATATGCCTCACAGTACAGGTACTAGTGATCTTGATGTCGTCCTATAGCATTTTTTAATAAAATTTATTTCCGGAATTGTGTATCAGATATGTCTAAAAAGTGAATCTTGATTTAAACTAATTAAATTTGGATTATACAACGTGTTTCATATTAGTGTGGTCATATCTCAAGGTTGCATTGGGTAGGGCCCAAATAATATATTGCGCGGGGTCTTTAATTAATTTAATAAAATATTGACTTATAATGACGTAGTCGATAAATTTTCCTTTTTATCGATAGCTCATTGAAATGAAGCTCTAAGACTGCACTACAAAATAAACATATGATTAGAATGAACTCTAGATTTGACCTCAAGTAGGTTTGCCAAATAGTGAAATAGATGGGTCCTTCCTCGTAGTCAAACTTTTTGGTCAAACTGGTTTGACTATGAGGAATTACGTTTCCTCGTGGTCAAATTTGTTTAACGACCCTCCCTGTATTGCTGTTTAGTTAAGAATGTGTACAGTCAATCATTAAAGTGCTTGTTCATAATCTTAAAAAAAGGTTGCCCGCTCCGAGAGTGTTTAACATTGTATTGTGTAATGGTAAGTAAGATGTTAAAAACTTATTAAAATTATAATAGCATTATTTTTCGCAGAGTTTAAAAAAGACACGTCGACAATTGTTTCGCCTCTAAACGAGGCATTATCAAGACTGTCTCAACGAGAACAGCAAAGGTCTTCTTTTAAGTTAATAAGTTTTTAACATCTTACTTACCATTACTTTGTCATGGATTTTCGCCAGGTACGCCTGTTTCTATCCAATATTGTATTGTGTGCCGGGGGTGTTAATCTTTTGTAAAACTGTGTTCGTGTCGCGAGGTGTAAAGGATACAGTAATACCCTCGACACTTTTGTTTTCTCAACTGGCTGCAAGCCCAAAAAACCTTACCATTCTATAGTTGCGCCATTTATAATATTGCTGGCCCTCGAACAGCAATACTGTCCACCTTTTCGTTTTACACATTTCAAATCCATTTTTGAGCAGATCGAAGGGGACCTCAATCTTAGGCGACAAGTGTAAATCGTTTGTGTGTCTACTCCTCCGAGACGGCTCGACCGATTTTGACCAAATTTGGCATGCTGGTCGACATCATACCCGGGAGTGCATATATCTGAAATTATGAAAATAGAGCTGACCACGGAATAATCACCGAAAATGTCCTGGACATCACCGAAAAACCAGACGATTAAATGGTTGCCATGGAAACACGTGCGTCAACAATGAAACATTTGCTCCGCTCAACATTTGCAATTAGCAGCATGCATTGCATACCTAGTTTTATTATACGAGTATGTAGAAAAGAAAATCGCTGCACTTGACGTTTGATACTATCTTAGTTATCTATGACTGTACATACATAAACTGCATGCATACAGGGCGATTAAAAGTTGCAATGTCAATGAAGTTTGACCACGAGGAAACATAATTCCTCATAGTCAAACCAGTTTGACCAAAAAGTTTGACTACGAGGAAGAAGGGAAATAGATTCGGACAGTCTCGTTGTTACTCAAAATTTTAACCAACAGATAAAGTTACTTTATCAATAGTTATCATACAAAATAGTTTCCGAATCACAACTTGGGGTCAAAATAAAGAGTGCCTACTCAAAGTTATTTTTGAAGTTTTTCTATGAATTTATGTATCACGTGATTGTCGTGAATGTCACAACTCACACGTAATTTGTTGTCAACCTCCTCAAATACCAGGAGCAACGCATTTGTTGTCGAAGAAAAGAGAAGAAACATTTATGTTCTTGTCTTCCTTAAATTTACACTTTTTATAAATTGGTTCCGCACAGATATTTAAAATACAACTGCTGTTTGTGTAGAAGTTTATGTTGTAGCTGTTGAAAACGCTGGTAGGTATCGTAGTATGTAGGTATTCAGTTTCGGGATAGAGAGATCGTGGATGCCAGTCACTGCACTACCATATCGTGAACTCTCTTTCGATTCATTTACCATGAAGTAAATGATCTGCAAGGTGTTTGGTTATTTTTGACCGACTTTAAAAAAGAGTAGGTACTTAGGTTCTCGATTCGTCATGATAATGTGATGCATAAAAGTTCATAAAACATTATCGCTAAAAGTGGCAACTTGTATGGTTGAACGAGGATATCAGAAAAAGTAGGTGTTGGCGTCAGTTTCACTAATATGTATCTTAAGGACCCCTAAAAATTACAAAGAGAACCGCCCACTTTTTTGATTGGAGCCGCTTTGAAGAAACTAGGTATCAATAGCGATGTCGGCATATATCAAAGACGTACACGTCACAACACGTGTAAATTTTACCGCAAAAACCATATTATTCCGGTGTTGCAAGTTAACGCAATGTTCTTCATAAACGGGGACTTTATTAGCTTTTTTTATGCTGGTTATTTGTTCATTTTAGCAATTGGTAATAAATTACTAATCTTAGACTACATGGATAAAGAAAGTCGTTTTTTCCGTCTGTCTGATCTAATGTATGTTTAGTTCTTGAAAACTACGCAACGAATCTTGAAGCGGTTTTTTTTAAATGGGTTTAAGTAGGTTTCGAAATGTATTTACATGCATACTATCATGCGAGCGACGCCGCGCTGGCATTCAACAATTTTATTTTATTTCATAGGTCTTAGGGAAATATCCTGTGTTTATGGTAAATAATAATTATGTTATTATTTATCTCTTAAATTATTTTATACTAGGTACCTACTAGCTTTTTTTCATAAATAAAACTAAGTACCTACTTGGTACTTTTATTAGATTTTTACCAAAATTACGACGTAATTCAAGGAAATAAGACATTGGACTTGGGCAACACTTACAACTATCTAATTTCTTTTCAGTTGCAAGTAAACTTTGATAATTAGACGTACGTAGTAATCTGTGTTAATCGATCATGGCGTATTTAAGTAATAGTGAATAATATGAAATGATACTTTGCGTCGGGGCAGTCGATGGCAGTCTGCGTGAAGCTCGTCGCCTTTATCGAGAAAGATTTGTGGACAATAGACTCGAAGGTGAACGGCGGCGGTTACTATCTGTGGAGTGCTTCCGAAAAATGGTGAACCGTTTACATGACACTGGTTCTTTCCGTGGTTCCCGCTCAGAAGGCAGACCATCTGTTGTACCACCAGAGCAAGAAGAATGTATTCTCGAGCATTTTCAATCCAATCCCAGAACAAGTACTCGCCGCGCTGGAATTGTTCTGGGAATGAATCATTTGAGAGTATGGCGTGTGCTAAAAGCAGATGGTCAACATCTGTACCACTTCAGGCACACCCAAGAACTGACACCGGCTGATTTCGTACCACGTCTCAACTTTTGCCAGTGGTACCGAGAGGAAGCACAACGATCCCCTAGTTTCGCAAACCGTATTTTATGGACCGATGAAGCCTCTTTTACTCGTGCTGGTATCAGTAACCAGCATAACGAACATGTATGGACTCATCAGAACCCACACGCATCTGCAGAAAATAACTTTCAGCATCAGTGGCGTGTTAACATTTGGGCGGGAATAATCGGAGATATTTTAATTGGTCCTTTCGTGCTACCGAGTTCGCTAAACGGTGAAAATTACCTCGCGTTCCTTAGAAACGTCTTAGAACCCGAACTTGAAAACTTGCCTGTAACATTGTACACAAATATGATGTACCAGCAAGACGGGGCGCCAGCACATTATGCGAGAGATGTACGGGCGTATTTAGATGAGCGGTTTAACCAGTGGATTGGACGTGGTGGTCCCATACCTTGGCCTCCGAGGTCACCGGATCTCACACCACTTGACTTATTTTTGTGGGGCTATGTCAAAAACAAAGTGTACAGTGCGGTATGTCTCACGCGTGAAGATATGGAGTCTAAAATATTTGATGCATTTAGCAGTGTAACTCCAGACATGCTGTGGAATGTAACTGCCAGCATGATGCGACGGACCCAACTGTGCATTGATCAAGGCGGCGAACATTTCGAGCCGTTACTTTAGTACCTACTTTTTAGTTTTGTGTTTATTAGAGGTAGGAAGTGTATTTTTTATTAAATTCAATAATGTTTATCTAAGTATCGTGATATTAGTGAGTTAGTTGTGTTTATTGTGGAACACGGTACCTACCTATCTACCAGGATGACATGCACAATGAAATCGGTTAGTTTTTGTTGTTTTAAAGTCCACAACCTATCATTACTACAAAATAGTATTCTGTACCAGGAGCATATGAAATAAGAGTTGTTTACGATTCATCGAAGAGGACTGAACCTTACGAATAAATTTGACCCTAGGTAGTGTTGGGTTTATAAAATATCGATTAAATGAACAAATCAATTAAATTTACATGACACCTTAAAAGTTTTAACTAAACTTGTATTTGCAATTTTGTCCGTGCGTATAGTTAACTCAACGCGCATGTGTAACGAGGGTCAAATATGACCACACTAATATGAAACACGTTGTATATCTGAGCATCTCAAATGTATTGACACTTATTTTTTTAATCAATCACTTATTGATTTAAAAATAAGATACTTGAATCGTATGTTTCAATTATCAAGTATCATTAAGTAAAGGTCGATACACACATAACAGTGAAGCTCGGCACAGTTCAGTATCAGTGATTTATCGGTACTAAATATTTTTTTAAATTTTCTATGAACGCGTGGCCACATGTCCGTGTCAAATACGACTCAGACATCACTGACACTGACTCTGACATGTTCACAGAAAATGTACGAAAGAATATTTTCCACTGATACTGAACTATGCCGTACTGTTTAGGACGGAACTGAGGTTTCACTGATATGTCTGAATTGACCTTAATGCTTAAAGTTTAACAAAATATGAATGCACTGAATTTTTATCATTCGTATATCTTCTTCTTCTTCTTTTAGGTGCGTGGCTCCATCGTTCATCGATGATTTTGCCAATGTCAAGGTAATGCTTGATAGTTTCCGGTATGGAAGAACTAGTTACTCCGAAATAGTTCCCGGTCTGGGACAAGGAATCGTTGTTCAGGTTTTTTCCGAACGCCAGAGGTAACCCAAAAACCCAAGTCCTGCTTCGTATTTGCTGCAGCACTTGTAGTATAACGGTTTTGGCTAATTACATGCATACATATAAACATGCCTATATACCCGTGGGGGTAGGCATATGCCTATCTACGAGTATATGCTTAAAACTTAAAGCTACTATTGACTGATAAAAGGCAACGATGACTGATCAAAGCTCGTTGGCAAGAAGTTATTTCAAGGCATAAGGTCAAAATGAATTATTTAGAGATTCTGGTCTTTTTTTTTTATAAAACTCGTTCGAGTTTTTCCAAGAATTAATTATCAGCGACATTCGTTATTTCATTCGAAGGATCAATACAAGACCGCAATCACAGTATCTAGAGTTCTAGACTATAATCACATAATATACCAGGTAACGCCGTTAACTTGTTAATAATTAAAACGGTCAGTATACATACCCAAGTAATTAACCGTAAGAGCCCAGTGGTAGAATTCTTACCTGAAAAGAAAAAAGAACGAGTTTACTTATTGATTCTTGGTAGGTACAATTAGAATGGTTCGATTAAAAGTCAATTACAGTGAGAAAAAAAACCGCGCGATATAATAAATTCCGACCCTGAAGATTATTGTGTTAAGGCTGACGAGTAATTCTTACTACAAGAAAGTCGTATCGGTCATTTTAAATCGATATATCATATAATGTAGTTCGCCGTTTAAATAATGACGTGCAACGGTTCTAAATAACCTAAATAGTGCATGGTACAACTTTGTTCAAGGTACACTAACCCAACGGTAAAAAAAAAAGTGTGTGTGTCAGCTCCGACGCACGACTGGAGTTTACTCCTTAAGTACGAGTATCTAACCATACGCAAAAAGAGTTTATTCAACTGAAAAAATATTAATATCATTTGAAAGGGTAAATTCACAAATTAATGAAAAAATAATATTCATATATAAATATACATTTATTCAATTTTATATACATTAATTATAATTAATCGGCGAAATATTTTACATTAAACTTTTCACAATAGTCAATTTTAGATGTGCACAAATATTTCATTAGAAATTTTTATAAATTAGGTAATTATTATTCTAACAATTATCATTTTTTTTTAATATTAATTAGATCAACATTGCCTTCATTATTAATTACAACAATAATAATAATAATACACTAATAATAATAATAATAAGTTAGTTCTTTACCCGCTTTCATGACCACTGGCATCACCTTCCTGCTCCGTAAATCAGGTAGTACCACGGAACCTAAAAACTATAGACCCATCACTTGCTTACCTACCATCTACAAGCTCCTTACATCTATTCTGAGAAGTAAAATAAACTCACACATATTATCTAATAATATCTTAGATAACGCTCAGAATGGATGTAGGGCTGGGTCTCGTGGTACTAAGGAGCTACTCCTCATTGATATGGCCATTAGCCAACAAGTCAAGCGGAGTAGGGGCCCTCTCTACTGCCTGGATTGACTACAAGAAGGCCTATGATTCGGTGCCTCATTCATGGCTGAGGAGGATTTTAGAGTTGTATAAAATTAATCCGACTCTTAAATCCTTCTTAGTCTCATGTATGGGGCGGTGGACCACAGTCCTTCGTCAACCAGGTAGTGGTGGGTATGCCTCTGATCCGCATGGCTTGATAAGGATTGAGCGTGGTATATTCCAGGGCGACAGTTTGAGTCCATTATGGTTTTGTTTAGCACTGAATCCACTTAGCACATTGCTGAAGGATTCAGGGCTAGGCTACCGGTTTCGTAGAGGGGGTGAGGTTATTTCTCACCTGATGTATATGGATGACCTCAAACTGTTCACACTGAAGCACCAAGATTTAGTGACATTATTAAAAACTACGGAAGTTTTTAGTAATGCCATTAAGATGGAGTTCGGTGTTGATAAGTGTGCGGTTATGCATGTACAGCGGGGGAAAGTTGTAAATTCACCGAATCTACAACTTTCTGAGATAATAACCCTCAGATCTCTCTCCGAGACCGAAACATACAAATACCTAGGTATGTCAGAGTCATTGGGTATAGCGGTAGAGGATATTAAGAAATCGGTGAAAGAACGTTTTTTTGGCCGCCTGACAAAAGTTCTTAACAGTTCTTTGTCCGGTGGTAACAAAATGCGGGCTTTCAACGGTTGGATGACACCTTTATTGTTATACTCCTTTGGCATACTTAGGTGGACTCAAACGGAACTAGACGCCCTGGATAGGCGAGTCCGTCAACAACTGACATTGCATCGAATGTTACACCCACGATCTTCTGTCATGAGACTGTACATTCCGCGGAAGTGGGGGGGTCGAGGCTTTTTGAATGCCAAGAACCTCCACAACCGTGAAGTGTGCAGTCTGAGAGATTACTTTCTACAGAACGGGTGTGACATTCATTGCGATGTCGTGATGGTTGACAAGGGCCTGACACCTCTTTCCTTGGCTAACGAGAACTGGCGTAAACCAAAGGTGCTTGGTACTGAAGACCGTAGGGACGTATGGAAGAGTAAGGAGCTACACGGGCGGTTCTACCGGGTCTTAACAGGACCCGACGTAGACCTGCTCGCTTCGGTGAACTGGCTGCGTTTTGGGGACCTCTTTAGGGAAACTGAAGGTTTTGCCTGTGCAATTGCAGATGAGGTTATCAAGACGAACAACTATCGGAAATACATCATGAAGGACGGTACGGTCGACATTTGTCGAGCATGCCACCGTCCCGGTGAATCACTTCGCCATATTATTTCCGGTTGTTCGTATCTTGCTAACACCGAGTACTTGCATAGGCACAATCAAGTAGCCAGGATCATCCACCAGCAACTTGCTCTTCAATATGACCTTATTGAGTCTGAAGTACCGTACTATAAGTACACACCAGTGCCAGTTCTTGAGAATGGTCGTGCATTGCTCTACTGGGACCGATCAATCATCACGGACAGGACTATTGTTGCCAATAGGCCCGATATCGTGTTGGTTGATCGGACCCAGCGTCGGGCAGTGCTCGTCGATATCGCCGTCCCGCATGACGAGAATCTCGTGAAGGCAGAGAAGGACAAACTTAGTAAGTACCTCGATCTGTCCTTCCAGATAACCGCCATGTGGGACGTAGACTCGACGATCATTGTCCCGGTGGTCGTTTCGGCAAACGGATTAATAGCGAAGAGTCTCGATCAAAATCTCAAGAGACTCTCGTTAGATTGTTGGATCAAGAGTCAGATTCAGAAGGTTGTTATCCTCGACACGTGCCGTATTGTTAGGAGGTTTCTTAGTCTGTAGCCTCCACCACCGGTAGTTTGGGTCCTACTCCGCTACTGGTGGGTCACTATTTTTTATATTTTTAAATGTATTTGTGTTTTTTATAAATGTATTTAAAAATGTATAAAATAAGAATATAAATGAATAAACGATATAACAATAATAATAATCTTAATACACTCACAGCCAAATTAGAAAGTTACGCACCAAAAACGTGACACGATTTTCGTTACTTGTTAGTAGGTTTTACCCCTCGGATTTTTGTCATACCGGGCGCCTTATATATGAAAATCGATTCTTAAGGAGTAAACTCCAAAAAAGTCCGGAAAGGTAATAAACAATTCAACACATGCTACATGTCAAAGATTCTACCGAAGTACAGCAAATGCAGTATTAAGGAGCTGAAGTTGAACTTGTCTGTTTATACAGTCGATTCATCAAATATCATCAAATTGTAATTAAAGTCTCTAATGATGCCGTGAGGCGAAACCGGTTAGTAAAAATAAAATAAAAACCAGTGGAAAGTACAAATGTTTTTGTTCAATATTTGAATTTAATCTCAAAGAACTTGTTAAGTTCCCTTACTCTAATATAATGACGCCATAGTGCAATTTTATAATTGTAGGTACAATTCCGTTACGAAACCCAATAAACGAATAAGCTTATATTGGTATTGATGCAGACAATCGCGCCAGAGTTCGTGAGAGGTTAGATTGGATCGAACTTACTGGTCGGCAGATCCAATTACATTTAATCGTTTCTATGACAAAACTCCCATTACCGCAGTATTGCTTACCAATATTTTATCGATATCGATGACATTTTCGATTATCGTTTTGTCTTTCAGTAAACATAAATGATAATAGTATTAAAACAAGTAATGTTCGATGTAACATCGTGTCAAACTATAAATCGATTGAGTCTTCGTAAAAAAAAAACTAAATCGTAAATTCTGTGGTCTGCAACACGTAGAAAATGTATCACTCTTTACGACAGGTAAGAACCTTGAGTATGATAATAGTAGATTTATAGTCCCAGTAAAGCCTCATAGGTATACACAGGCTTATGGATGTTAAAACCTTATGTAGTGTGTAAGAATCGCAAGACGAATGATCTTTACTAACCTATCGTGGCAAAAATTGAAAAGAAAACAATTATTAAGTCGAATGAAATATCAAACAAAACCAAACATAAAAAATTAATGGCATAATTTCCTAAATCATGAATTCACGTAATCGGAATTCGCAAATAAAGGTGTATAAATCGATATGTGGATAGGGACGTCACTCGACCGGTAGTGCAACTGATAAGAAAATATGTGCCGGCCATTCACCTGCACCCACTGACACAGTATTCACATCTCACTCGCTCTCGTTTGTTCTGCTATGTGGTTAACAGAGACGATGACTATCATACACTATAACAAAGAAATGTATAAAACAATTCAAATGAAATCATGACACATTTACATTAAGTGAAAAAATGTGCACGTCGTCTCACGGTGTATTAAACTCATTGGCTTTCAAACAATACAATGTTTATTTCGGTATTGTATTTGAATCTCATTAGTTGTTTCAAATGTTTATGATTTAAAATAACAGAAATATTTTATGAAGCAATAACACAAGAATCGTTGTTTCTTGTAGGTACCTAGTTAAAAATTATTTATTGATTTCGACGCAGAATTACAGTTAAACACAATGAGGTCAACGATGTCTTCTATAAACTAGAAACTCGGTTATATTGTAGTAAAGATGTCAATGTGCAAATGTTAAAATTCTACAGCTACCGTCAAAGTTTGTTTCTTAATTGAGTTCTGTAGTTTTTTCGGATACGAAAGATCTTAGGCTGAAATTAAACCTACAGTTGGATTTCTTTCAGGAGGAAATATCTGACCAACTAGTTAACCTCTACGTCTACTTCAGCTACTTCCACAGTATCATGACATATGGCATACTACTGTGGGGTAACGCTGCCGATATTGAATGCATCTTTGTGTTGCAGAAGAGGGCTATCCGGACTATCTATGGAATGGGGTCTCGGGAGTCATTAAGAGATAAGTTTAAGCATATTAACATCCTTACAGTGTATTCACAGTATATTTATGAAATTTTATTGTATACCCACAAGAACAAAAGTAAATTTGTGAAAAATAGTGATAATCATAATCTAAACTTAAGAAATAAGGATAAACTGGCTGTTCCTAAATTTAGGCTTCATAAAGTGAGTAATTCTTTTGCGGGGAACTTTATTCGAATGTACAATACATTGCCAACCGAAATAGCAAATTTATCTGTCAATAAATTTAAAAAACTAATAATAAGTAAATTGTGCCATAAAGCTTATTATAGTATTAATGATTTCTTAGATGACAAGGCGGCCTGGTTGTAACAACGTAACGAATTGCTCCTTTCTAAATAACTCTGTATTAGATTTAAGATGAAATATTTTGAAAAAAGCCGAGCTGAGTTTCTTGAGGGCTCTTCTCAGTCTCGTTGCATTTTGGAACCCTCGGTAGAGTCACACCAACTTCTGACGAATCTAAATAATTTTCTGAAAATTTCAAAGATAATAAACGTTATTTTATTTTTATATTTATTTTATTTTACCAATACCACAGTAGTAAATTAGATAGTTGCAAACTCACTGGTTTAAACAATATTTTATACGAAAGTACATGTACATATTTACGTCGCAAACTTCCGGCTTCATTCATGTGCTTGGTAAGTGTATAGAAAATCTATTCACTTTGATGTGTCTACTACAAAAAAAAGATGTACCTACTCATATGAACAGTCCAACAAATCTTAAACCTATTACGTAAGACAAATTACGACTATACACTATTACTAACATTATAAAACTTAATAGGATATAACCAGTTTAATTATATCAATGTTCATAGAAATAATGATTGATGATCGACGTTGTGAATTGATTCGTGTACAAAATATTGCTGGGATAATAATGACAGGTGTATAATAAAGCAATAATGAATTTACGTTAGATTTGTGACGTAAATAGTCGATGATCGATAATACTAAATGAAATCGAATTAATTGGTGTACCACTACATAATGGTCGCAGTTCTGCCTGCATCATATTAGGTTTCTCCTCGATTTTTTGGTGGTTTTCTTAATACAAGCGAGTCGTCAGTCTTAGCTATGAAGTCGGTTTTAATCGTTTCGAATAATTAGGTCGCTCTTTTTGTCACGCGTGATTTCACCCGCGTGAGGGTCTGGCCCGCATGCTTGCCGCCCGGATTCTATAATTTCCTACACGTCATGCAAGGCACCCTTAAAAAATCGGATAGGGTTCACTGTCGGTTGTCATACACTATGTGCAACTGGACAAAAACGTTAGTACAGAACATTCTTATATTATGACTCTACTAAGATATACTTAACCAAAATGTATTCTTTTTGTATTCACTGTGAATGTGTGAAAATGAATCATTCACAATTCGTCGCAACTTTAACCGTTTAAGATTTCACTTTTACAATGGTCCGAAACAGTTTCAAATTAACGACAATCCAGGGACAGTGAAAAGCGTTTACGGAGGTCGCATTCATTCTCTTGTGTTGTTTGTCACTATTTGTGCAAACAATGGGCTCAAATGAGCAACAGAAGCGTTTACGGAACTGGCTCGTGTTGTTCAACTACTTTGTGCGTGGAGCCAAATAAAGTTTTTGACTGTGGTCAGTGTTACGCTTTGGTCCGTAACAGAAAGGTATCGTGACTTTCGTCTTTATACTAACAAGAGACAAATCGTAGAAAGCGTGCTTTTTATTCACATTTATTATTGTCTGCTCCTATGGCACAAAGGGTATAATGGTCTCGATGTTTTAGTCATTATACTGAATGCATGAACTAAATTATTACAGCCACGATAAACTTTGATAGAAAAGAAACCAAATTAAACACATGTTGTAGCATGCAGTCTGCAAACGATGTGTTGTATTAGCAGCCATTGCCGAAATAACAACGCTTCATCACAGTCGATGCGCTTGCGCACCTGGTTGGTTTACGCAACTGTAGCGGGCCGCAGACGTTGCTTATTCCCACGCAGATTTCGTATAAACAGGTGGTGTACGGACGGAATCATTATATACTTAAGTACTACATGTTGGTAATTACATACTTTGAATGTTGTCGGTTCAAATATAACAAATGATTTAAAGAACAATTACGTTGATTGTTGATGTTTTATAATATGTGTAGATAAATTCATTAGGATTGTAGAACACAGAGCTGATACTTGGTTATTATTGAGTTGTGAAGGTCGTACAAAAGAATGTGAATACGTAAATATGCATGAAGCAATAGTTTAACAAACCCTAAAAATATATTTTCTGAATAGAAACCCCCAGGCATTAAAAGGAAACCCAGTGTACCAAACTGTTCTAAAGCGTAAAATTTATCACACAATTTGCATAATAATGTCAGTAAGTACTTGCTGACATTAGTATAAAGATCACATTACCTAATCTAGTTTATAGTTGATTGAATACATAGTCGTGGCAATACTGCAAATCGTAAGCGCACGAATTACACCCAAGAGGTTGGTATTTTGAACCCATTAACAGTATTGCACCTATTTTAACTAGTAAAAAGTATGGCATACCACGCCTGTGTCCTTTATGTTTGAATTGGGGCATATCATTGAAGATTGCACAATTGAACAATAAAGGAATAGTGTTGCAAACACAAATATTTTTAATGCTTTGTTTCATAACAGCAAATCTAATGCTCACGCCAGCTAAAACAGCCTCGCATGTTTTAGTTTGCCGCCGCGATTGAAATTATTCTGTCTCCTACCAGAACCATTGCAATTCCAACAAAGAAAACTTGCATTAAATTCTTCAGTCTTCCTTATTTTATTTTGTAAATAGGACCAATTCTACGAACCTAAAAGTTTAAGCGAACCATTATCTCGATGTATTCATTGGTAGTCTGATTACGTCGAACAGTGAGATATTTTTTTTTTTTTTTTTTTTTATATTTAGGTCGACAAATTGACGCCACTCGCCTGATGGTAAGCTGAGGCGACGTCTGGCAATTGAGGGCGACTCTCACAGTACACAGGAATACTATAGAGAGTGGCCCTCAACTTGACGACCCTGTAATGTGCCTCTTCACGCTTCGCTTAAAGAGCCCAGGGTTATATGTTGGAGGAAACACGTGCGCAGGCAGGGCGTTCCAAGCCACCATCGTTCGGCAGAGAAACGATCGTTTAAAACGCTCGGTTCTCGCGAAGACGGTTTCCACGGTATGAGGGACATCTCTGCCCGGCACGCGTTGTTCGGGATCGGAAGGGAGAGGGTGGGATCAGGTTGAAGAGCTCTTCAGAACACTCACCGTGGTAAATACGGTCGAACGCGGCCAAGGAAGCAATTGTTCGGCGCTGGGCTAGCGGCTCAAGGCTTTCCGTTACCTCCGGACAGTCTATAATGCGAACAGCGCGTCGCTGCATAGCGTCGAGTGCGTCCAGCAAATACTTCGCGGAGCCGTCCCAGAGGTGAGAGCAGTATTCAACGCAGGGTCTCTGCGTTTTGTACAGCAGACACCTCTGGTGCGGTGTAAAGAATCGCTTTACCTTGTTTAGTATTCCTAGTTTCCGCGAAGCTAGCCCAATACATCTCTCAATGTATTTTGTGTTATTGAGCTCTCGACGAACGTCTATGCCAAGGATGTCTAGATTGTCCTTCATTGGTAATATTGCATTCTGAAGAGTGGGTAGGGGAAGGAAAAGGGATTTTTTCGCTGTAAATGCACACGCCTGTGTTTTGTGGGCATGGAACTCGACCAAGTTCTCGGCACCCCATTGGGAGATACTGTCGAGGTTTCGGTCGAGATCACCCACGAGATGTCGTCTCTCCTCCTCTATCACAGATCGCCCCGCCGTCGGACGAACCGAGTAACTCCCGTGCAATGTACTGTCATCTGCATAGCAATGAATGTTCCCGAGGGAAAGCATATCATTGATATGCAGAAGAAAGAGAGTTGGTGACAGTACGGACCCCTGCGGTACCCCGGCATTCACTTGCAAAAAGCGAGAAGCCTGGCCATCGCAGAGGACCCGCACTCGGCGCTCGTTTAAAAAACTGGCAATCCAGCTGCACAGTTGAGGAGGTAGACCATATGCCGGAAGCTTGGAAAGGAGCGAAGCATGCCAGACCCTATCGAAAGCTTTGGCGATGTCCAGGCTAATAGCCAAGGACTCGCCGAACTTTTCCATAGCCTCACCCCATACATGCGTGACGAATGCCAGGAGGTCACCCGTTGATCGTTTTGGCCTGAAGCCATATTGCCGATCATTGATTAGCGAGTGATCCTCCAGGTATCGCATGAGCTGCTTATTAATAAGAAGCTCGAGCACCTTGCAAATGACTGAGGTGACAGCTATGGGTCGATAGTTGCCTGGATCGGATCGATCCCCTTTCTTGGGGATCGGTTGTACGTTCGCCTCCTTCCAGGCCTCCGGCACGAGGCCTGTAGAGTATGACAGGCGGTACAGACGCGTTAATACTGGAGACAACTCAGCAGCACATTTTCGTAGCACCACCGCCGGAATGCCGTCAGCGCCACTGGCTTTCCGCGTGTCGAGTGACCGCAGCACTGCCCGTACATCACATTGCCTGATATCAATATCAGGCATAGTGTGGCCACAGTTGGCGATGGCGGGGGGCTGCAGGCCACGGTCATCGACCCGGGAATTAGCCGCAAAGAGGTCTGCGAGCATGTCCGCCTTCTCTTGGGCTTTGTGAGCCAGTGATCCATCAGGAAAACGCAGTGGTGGCATCGAGGGTTGACAAAAATTTGACTGCACGGCTTTGGCCAGTTGCCAGTATCCACGGCTGCCCGTGGGATGGGATGTGAGCTCCTGACCAAGCCGCGCGACGCGCTGGGCATCCGCTCTCTTGAAGGCCCTCTTGCTGAACCTAGTGGCCCGATTGTACGCTGCTTTGAGGCGGTTCACGTTCGGATCACGTGCCGCCCGAGCCCTGACCCAGGCGCGATATGCCGACTGTTTTTTCTGGACAACCTCGGCACATTCACGCCCGAACCAGGGGCGAGCTTTGCGGATGCTGGCGACATCAGTGAAAGGGATATAATATTCTATCCCTAGACTGATCTCGCCAGCAATGGCAGCAGCGCTATCCGAAGGCGCCTTCCCTACAAAGCAGCGCTGGCTCCACGGGACGGACGCAAAGTAATCGCGGAGACCGTCCCAGTCTGCCGACGAGTAGTGCCATAGTCGTCGAGTCATTTGTTCAGCACGAGCAGGCGGTGGCACTTGGAAGCTGGCGTGCACCACACAGTGGTCGGATGTGCCCAGTGGGGCGCGTACCGACACACGGCTGGGCGACTCGTCAGCAGTAGATCCAGCAAGGCGGGCGTGTGGTCTGACCTGTCAGGTATCCGGGTGATCCCCCGTACCATCTGGGTCAGCCCGTGGGAGAGAGCGAATGCATGGGCGGTTCGTCCCGCATGATCGGTCCTAAGGGACCCCAGCCACTCAACGTGATGACCGTTAAAGTCCCCCAGGAAAACCAGGTCAGCGTTCGGGAACCGCACCTGCGCATCGTCAGCCATCTCGCTGAGGTATTCGAAAAGCCTTGTTGTCCCAGTGTCCCCTGTGTGGGAGCGGTAGACGCACACGTAGATCTGGCTCATGGAGCCATGATCCACGTGCAGCCAAAGGACGGAGTAGGAGGGGTTCTCCAGACAGCGCAACCGGCGGCAGCAAACATCCGCCCTAACGAACACGCACACCCCGGCTTTATCGCGGAATTGTTCCTCAATGATATAGCCCGGGTAACAGAGGTACGACGTGTCGTCAGGGCGGCGTATCTGTGTCTCCGTTAGGAACATCACAGAAGGCCGTGCCGACTCCAGGTGATGGTGGACGGTATCGAGGTTTGCATGGAGTCCGCGGATATTCGCGAACTCCACCTCAAACGAAGTCAACTTTGTGGGGTTTCTAGGGGCCGCTGTGTACCGTCTATTCTCTTGTTGCACTGTCATTGTGAAATATGGGGAAGCGTGAAGACAGGGCGATATTTGGTGCGGCAGTAAGTGACAAAGTGCAGAGGCTAGCTTCGTCTAGAACCGTGTGGTTAGGTCGGAGCCGACCCGCCGGACGGAAGGGCTCCCAAACCCCCCTGATGCAAGGCCGCCGCTACCCCACACCGGTTACCACCCGGAGCGGCGACCCCACAACAGGATTATGCGCAACATGTGGGGCAGCCTACTGGGGTGGTTGGTCCCAGGCGGGCCCCATGACTATGTTGCGGGCGGCCGCGGCAACGCCGTTGCTAAGGGTCTCCCTGGCCGGCGAATCGACCCACACCACCCACACTAGACTCCGCTTCGCCCCCACTGGACCCCTGCCTGCCGCACCATACACCGTCCCGGGCCCGGCAGTGCAGCTGCTGAACCCCTAACGCAACCCAGCCTGGGCTGGGTTACTTGGGGGGCTTTAGCACAGCTGCACGGTGGTACCCCCCCGGACCAACACTGTTGTACCACCTGGTATCCACGTAGGGGCCAAAGCCACCACATGGGTACCGTAATATACGAACCTCGTCCGTTAATCAGCAGGTGCGCCACTAGCAGGTGAGGTCGCTGGGGCCCGATAGATGTAAGAAGGGCCCCTTTACAGATAATTTTAAGGGAAGGGTTGGAATGCAGAGACGGAGTAAATTGCACACCGCGTCTCTAGGTTAGGTGTGTCGATTAACAACCTTCCATTCTCTAGCTATGCTGACACCAATGTCGATGGTGCTATTAAATTATATTAACAATCGCTACATACCTAGTTTGAATTTATATCTTAGCCGGTCTATCATTATATAGGCGATAGTTAATACATATGTAATAATTGAGGTTTATAGAGTGGTTATCTTTCGTCATTGATGTAAGCGCTATTAATTGTATGATACCATCAATACGAAACACTTGTTTCGTTCGACACTTCGTTTTACTGTAAGATTTAAATAGAAATAAAAATTTTACACACGCTCGATGCAAAGTCAGATCATTTTTGTATTTTTTACTGTTTCACACAGTTCTCTATAACTTTTATCACTAACATATCCATTCTGTGGAACTCACAAGCTAAATGAATCATGCCAAAGAAAACATGTAGCTTCAACTTTATTACTATTACTACTATAAACTACCGCATAATGTTCTTTCTTTAAACTATAATTCAATCAGTACCATATATTTCTTACTGGGCTGTAAACTTGTAGATCATAGGTAGAATGCTATAAAGAAACTTTTCTACTTCAAGTTCCATACATAAATATTGCACTGGTTTAACTGCTTCATAAAACCGATCAAAAAAATAATAAACATGAAGGTGGCAGCGAAGGTGTTTAGGGATATTTGTGTGAAATCGTACTTTATGACCTAAATGAAGGAGTAACAGATATATTTTAATGAAAACATAGTGTTTGTTACTAAGAGAGCTATTTCAGTTAGGAAGTGATAGAACCAGTCTACGTCAGTATCTACGCAGTTGGTGTGGTGGGAAGCATACGACCTTGGACCAGTAGCAGCAACGACATTGGTCACACATCAATCACGTTCTATTAGTTCAAAGCCATATCCATAATGTTCATTACTTCACTGAAAGGAATGATTTGCATGCGTTCAAAGTTAAAATACTATACATAATATCATGAACGCATTGCTTTAAATTAACAAAACTATCCCTAAATATTTTCGTATGATTATAAAATCCCAACATTTAAAAAACGTGACGTCTAGAAATAAACAAAGACCGAAATAAGGAGGGGATATTCCTTCATTTTACTCAAGTGTGAGAGACACCTTCAAAAGTTTGATGTTCGGAAATTTGAGTGTCGAAGTATTGATATAAACAGTGACGTTTAAATTTTGCCGGTTAATATTTAGTATGTACAGCACGTACAGCACATAAAAGCCTTAATGGTCTTTCTGCCTTGACACAAGATCGCAACATTTGGTAAAAACAACATAATTCGAGATATGTTTGGCTGCAGTCCAAGGAAAGGCGCCTGGACAATCATTGGCGATCATTTTGATTTATTGTGTAGCCACGTAGAAATTCTTCTATAACTGTGATAAGTATTTTCTATACTTAGCACATCTATAGGGATAGACGTTTATTTATAATACAATGAAGTTGAAAAAACAAATGATTAGTATGTACCAGACGATAAGTTCACGTTTCCAGAAGTTGGCATTAGTATTCCTTTAAAGCGAAATCAGAAACAAATTTCACCAAATGGTTTTTGATCGTTCTTAATATTTTTTTAACTTTCGCGTTCTGAATTCATTGTACTATTTACGATTTCGGGACTTAAACGCGTAATTCACCTTCTGTTTGGCCTGACGTTTCGAGCGAGTTACATCGGGCCGTGGTCACAGGCTGACTCTTCATACATCGTTCTTAATAATAACTGAAGTTTTAATAAGATATTATTAAAAACTACATTAGTGCGAGACATAATTTATTCAAAGTCAATTTCTTACTCAGTACCCTACGTATGGTTGAAAAAGTAAAAAAAATCACGTTTGTTGTATACCCTTAAATATTTATTATTTCTGTTTTTTATCTGTGAAAATGTCAATTTTCTTACTGTCACGGTTCATGAGATAGGTACAGCCCAAGACAGACGGACGGACCGACAGCGGTACGGAACCCTAAATAGTATACATTAAATTCGAAAAACGTTATTCGCTTGTAACTTGTTCGGAAAATATTCACATTCACCTCGCCCTCATCTCAACCGATAGAAAAACTAGTACTAACTTAAATAAGGCTACAAACAACCCCGGTGATGGAGTCATGATATCCTATTATGTCTAACCTACATTGAGTTCTCTATGGCTAACTTGCAACTTCGTACATAATTTGTTTAAACGGAGTTCATAAAAGAAGAAAGTTCTCGGTTCGACTGTATTTTTTAAATGTTTGTTACCCCAGAACTTTCGATTGGGTGAACCGATTTTTTATTAGCCTGTTCTTCCCGTGTAGGACCAACACAGGAAGCATAGTTTCAATTCAATTTGGTCCAGTTTTGTCAATTTCAAGTCAGTTTTTCAATTAAACTTTTTGTTTTTCATTTAGTTATGTATTCGTTCTGAAGCATATCATTTGACTTCAGACAGCGAGTTCATTAGTTACTGGCAAAAAGGCAAAAATTAAAGTGCTTTCTTAAACAAAACGTTTTACAGAGCGGCTCCCTATAAGTTTGTTATTAAATAGAGCGTCCAACATTTCGACGCTATTATAAGCACAATTTTCACGGATGTACCTACACGACCAGTAAATGACAATGTCGATTTAAAATTCCTTTCATCCTTAAAAAAATACACTCAAAAAATGTGGCTTCTTCGAGTGAAATTTTCAGTACATTTCCAACTTATAAGCGAAAATTATTACGCGATAAATTTGATACTATTATAAATAAATAAAAAAAGTGTGTGTGTCAGCTCCGACGCACGACTGGAGTTTACTCCTTAAGTACGAGTATCTAACCATACGCAAAAAGAGTTTATTCAACTGAAAAAAGATTAATATCATATGAAAGGGTAAATTCACAAATTAATGAAAAAATAATATTCATATATAAATATACATTTATTCATTTTATATACATTAATTATAATTAATCGGCGAAATATTTTACATTAAACTTTTCACAATAGTCAATTTTAGATGTGCACAAATATTTCGTTAGAAATTTGTATAAATTAGGTAATTATTATTCTAACAATTATCATTTTTTAAAAATATTAATTAGATCAACATTGCCTTCATTATTAATTACAATAATAATAATAATCTGACAACAACATCATGTCAATCTCTCAAAATGGATGTAGAAGTGGGGCTCGTGGCACTAAAGAGCTCCTAATTATAGATATGGTTATTAGCCAACAGGTACGCCGTAATCGCAAGGATCTGGCGACATGCTGGATAGATTACAAGAAGGCCTATGACTCTGTGCCTCATTCATGGCTTAGGAGGGTGCTGGAGTTGTATAAGATTGATGCAACTCTATGTACCTTCTTAGGGACATGCATGGGGCAATGGAAGACCGTCTTGTGCTATTCAGGATGCCGACAGACTTGTGGTAATGGTGGACCGATAAAGATCGAGCGTGGTATATTTCAGGGCGATAGTCTGAGTCCTTTATGGTTTTGTCTGGCCCTGAATCCTCTCAGCGCTTTGCTGGAGAATTCAGGTCTAGGGTACCGGTTGCGGAAAGATGGCCAGGTTTTGTCTCACCTTCTTTACATGGATGATTTAAAATTACTTGCCCCAAACAGTCACCAACTGATGGAATTACTAAAGGTAACGGAAACCTTTAGTAATTCTATCAGAATGGAATTTGGCGTAGACAAATGTGCAAGCATGCATGTGAAGAAGGGTGGGATAGTGGATTCCGAAAGAATACAACTTTCGGATTCCACTCAACTTCGGTCCCTTTCGGCAACCGATACTTATAAATATCTGGGTATGTCACAAGCGTTAGGCATATCAGAGACTGACATGAAACAATTATTGAGGGAACGCTTCTTTGGCCGCCTGAAAAAAGTTCTTAAGAGTCTTTTATCGGGCGGTAACAAGGTGCGAGCCTACAATAGTTGGGTCATGCCAGTTTTAGTGTACTCGTTTGGCATACTCAGATGGACTCAGACAGAACTTGACGCCTTGGATAGAAAAGTCCGTACGCTACTCACTACATACCGAATGCATCATCCGCGTTCATCTGTAATGAGATTGTACATACCACGGAAGTGTGGGGGCCGAGGCTTTCTTAATGCTAAGACCCTTCACAACCGTGAGGTGTGCAATCTTAGGGAATACTTCCTACGGGTGGACGAGGATTTGCATCGTGATGTTGCTGCAGTAGACAACGGATTTACCCCGCTCGGTTTGGCTAAAGAGAACTGGCGCAATCCTATAATACTAAGTACCAATGACCGCATGGATGTATGGAAGGGTAAAGAGTTACGTGGACGTTTCTATCAGGCCCTACATGGACCTGATATTGATTTAAAATCATCAGTATCCTGGCTACGATTCGGTAATCTATTTGGAGAAACCGAAGGGTTTGTCTTTGCAATTATGGACGAAGTTGTCATGACTAAAAATTACCGGAGGTATATTCTGAAGGATGGTACGGTTGACATATGTCGGGCGTGCCACCGTCCTGGAGAGTCCCTTACGCATATTATCTCTGGTTGTTCTAGTTTGGCTAACGGCGAGTATTTGCATAGGCATAACCAAGTAGCTAGGATTGTCCATCAACAACTTGCTCTGAAATACAAACTCGTGGATTCAGAAGTACCGTATTACAAGTATGTGCCCGACCCAGTTCTCGAAAATGATCATATCACATTGTACTGGGACCGATCTATTATCACTGACAGGACTATTGTTGCAAATAGGCCTGACATAGTGATTGTAGATCGGTTAGAACTCCGTGCAATAATAGTTGATATTACTATTCCGCATGACGGCAATCTCGTGAAAGCCGAAAAAGACAAACAAGTAAAGTACTTGGATTTGGCCCACGAGATTGTCGACATGTGGCCTGTAAGCTCAGCTGTTATGGTACCGATAGTCGTTTCCGTGCATGGACTGATCGCCAAGAGCCTCGACCAACACCTACAGAGGCTCTCGTTAGACGGTTGGATTAAGGGCCTGATGCAGAAGGCAGTGTTGCTCGATACGGCACGCATCGTGAGGAAATTCCTCTCTCTGGAGCCCTAACCACCGGTAGCTTGGTCCTTGTACCCGATGCCGGTGGGTCACTATTTTTTATATTTTTAAATATATTTGTATTTTTTATAGATTTATTTAAAAATGTATTAAATATGTAATTAAGTTAAATAAAGGAAATAATAATAATACACTAATAATAATGAAATGCACCGCATGCGATGGAATTCTTCCATAAACGAAAATGTCATGCGGGCATACTATGCGGCTACAGAGGGAGGAATTAACCTCACAGCGTATCGTGTACGGATGCTTTCTCTGTTTCAGGAACTTGAACCAACTGTCAGCGTATCAGCACAACGTCTATCGGATCAAGTACGGGTTATACAGCGTAGCCATATGTTGGATAACGCCGTGCTTGAGAGGCTTCGCTCAGATTTACAGGATAATCCTGGTATCACATTATCTACATCATCAAGTACACCTGTACCAACTAATACTCCACAATGTCCCACTGATGATGATCTATTGGATACCAGGGTTACAGATGTAAGTACTCATTGCAATGTACAATTAGGGAGCGCTTTGGAATGTGCACTGAGGGAATATCGAAACGTAACACCTACCGAAAGACCTTGTCTACCGCGTTTGCCTACGCATAAGAAAAATATAGCCATTAGGGCTATGCTATGCGTGTGCTCTGGATTCATTACTGTCATCCTATTTTGACGGTAGTGAAAATCTCGGTGATACACATTCAATTCTGTACTGTGGAGCTGTGGCAGCATGTCGAGTAGCAAATATTAAGTATTTAAACAGTGATAAAGCTACTCGGCCGAAATATGTTGCACCAGCTTGGCAGTGTAGGATTGAGCGTCGTATTACCGAGACCAGGGTACTCATTGGGAAACTCATTTGCTTTAGGTCGGGCAATAGTCGACCTAGAGTGATGCGCTTTGTGAGCCGGGCGTTCTTGGGGACCAATATTAGACCCCAAGAATTTGCTTCTCGGGTCACAGAGCGTATCGACTACCTAAAGCAAAAAGTTTATGCGTGGGCAAATCGTATTAAAAGATATAAGAAAAGAGTAGACCGGTATTCCCAAAACCGCACGTTCCAAAGAGATGAGAGATGGGTATACAGAGATTGGGAACGATATGATTTAAATGTGATTGACATGCATCGGCCAAATGATGATAGTACCGTTGCATTTTGGAGTGGCATTTGGTCGGTCCCTGTCGATCACATAGAGAGATGTTGACCGTCTATGTGAACCAATTAAAACTATGGAACCAATAAATATCACAGAAAATGATATCACCAATGCAGTCCGTCTGTTACCAAACTGGAAATCAGCAGGACCAGACGGGCTGCATAACTTTTGGATAAAATGGTTCCGAAGTTCGCATGGACGGTTGGCATTTCAATTCCAATCATCTTTGGAATCAGGATCGCTTCCCGATTTTCTTACCACTGGTATGACCCATCTCTTATACAAATCTGGTAGTGCCATAGAGCCTAAAAATTATAGACCAATTACGTGTCTACCAACGATCTATAAGCTTCTAACATCTATTTTGAGACAAAAGATATCATCCCACATAAATGACAACAACATCATGTCAATCTCTCAAAATGGATGTAGAAGTAGGGCTCGTGGCACTAAAGAGCTCCTAATTATGGATATGATTATTAGCCAACAGGTACGCCGTAACCACAAGGATTTGGCGACATGCTGGATAGATTACAAGAAGGCTTATGACTCTGTGCCTCATACATGGCTTCGGAGGGTGCTGGAGTTGTATAAGATTGATGCAACTCTATGTACCTTCTTAGGGGCACGTATGGGGCAATGGAAGACAGTCTTGTGCTATTCAGGGTGTCGACGAACTTGTGGTAATGGTGGACCGATAAAAATCGAACGTGGTATATTCCAGGGCGATAGTCTGAGTCCATTATGGTTTTGTCTGGCCCTGAACCCTCTTAGCACTTTGCTAGAGAATTCAGGCCTAGGGTATCGGTTGCGGAGGGATGATCAGGTTTTATCTCAAAGGTAACAGAAATCTTTAGTAGCTCTATCAGAATGGAGTTTGGCGTGGACAAGTGTGCGATCATGCATGTAAAGAAGGGTGAGGTAGTGGAGTCCGAAAGAACACAACTTTCGGATTCGACTCAACTTAGGTCTCTTTCCGCAACCGATACTTATAAATACCTGGGTATGTCACAAGCGTTGGGCATTTTAGAGACTGCTATGAAACAATCATTGAGGGAACGCTTCTTTGGCCGCCTGAGAAAAGTACTTAATAGTCTTTTATCGGGCGGTAACAAGGTGCGAGCCTACAATGGTTGGGTCATGCCAGTCTTGATGTACTCGTTTGGCATACTCAGATGGACTCAGACAGAACTTGACGCTCTGGATAGAAAAGTCCGTACACTACTCACTACATACCGAATGCATCATCCGCGTTCATCTGTAATGAGATTGTACATACCGCGGAAGTGTGGGGGCCGTGGCTTTCTTAATGCTAAGACCCTTCACAACCGTGAGGTGTGCAATCTCAGGGAATATAATAACAGTTGGACGAGGATTTGCATCGTGATGTTGTTGCTGTAGACAATGGACTGACCCCGCTCGGTTTGGCTAAAGAGAACTGGCGCAAACCTGTGATACTGAGTACTAATGACCGCATGGATGTATGGAAGAGTAAAGAGCTACATGGACGCTTTTATCAGGCCCTACACGGACCTGATTTTGATTTTAAATCATCTATATCCTGGCTACGATTCGGAGACCTATTTGGTGAAACCGAAGGTTTTGTCTTTGCAATTATGGACGAAGTTGCTATGACGAAGAACTACCGGAGGTATATTCTGAAGGATGGTACGGTTGACATATGTCGGGCATGCCACCGTCCCGGTGAATCCCTTAGACACATTATATCTGGTTGTTCCAGTCTGGCCAACGGAGAGTATTTGCATAGACATAACCAAGTAGCTAGGATCGTCCATCAACAGCTTGCTCTGAAGTACAAACTCGTGGATTCAGAAGTGCCATATTACAAGTATGTGCCTGACCCAGTTCTCGAAAATGATCATATCACATTGTACTGGGACCGATCTATTATCACGGACAGGACTATTGTTGCAAATAGGCCTGATATAGTGATAGTAGATCGGTTAGAGCGCCGTGCAATAATAGTTGATATTACTATTCCGCATGATTGCAATCTCGTGAAAGCGGAAAAAGACAAACAAGTAAGGTACTTGGATTTGGCCCACGAGATTGTCGACATGTGGCATGTAAGCTCAGCTGTTATTGTACCGATAGTCGTTTCCGTGCATGGACTGATCGCCAAGAGCCTCGACCAACACCTACAGAGGCTCTCATTAGACAGTTGGGTCAAGGGGCTGATGCAGAAGGCAGTGTTACTCGACACGGCACGCATCGTGAGGAAATTCTTGTCCCTGGAGCCTTAGGGCTCCAGGGACAAGAATTTCATGTACAAGGACCAAGCTACCGGTGGTTAGCCACCGGTAGCTTGGTCCTTGTACTCGATACCGGTGGGGCGCTATTTTTTATATTTTTAAATATATTTGTATTTTTTTTTATAGATTTATTTAAAAATGTACTAAATATGTATCAAGTTAAATAAAGGAAATAATAATAAAAAAATAACTGGCAACTCTGAACGTCTCATACATCATTTTCATTCTTAAAATATTTTAATATTTTTATTTATATATTATTACCTAAATTTATACAATTACTTCAGATTTCATAATAATATCAGCAAAAAGTCAATACATAAAGGATTTTATAATATTTTAGAACTTTAGAACAATAAACATAGTCTACAAAATATGCACCGAAGATTTGACACATGTCATTCAATGAATTCAAAAATATCAACATCACATTCAATATTATGGCCAAACAATATGAAGTGATTGTGAGATGCAAACAAGAGCCAGAAGCAGAAATGCGCAAATAACACCCCCGGACTCGTCACTAAACTCCGCCTCGCAGGCACCGGACCGCACATCGCTGACACAGGTGCTCGCTGAGGCGTCGAGCTCTTCAAGTGACGAGTATTTCTCTCCGCCGTCGTCGCCAACACCTGTACACCGGCGAGGGAGAGGCCGGCCGCCGAGCAGTTTGGGGCCCCGAAGCCTACCAGCTTCGAGTAGGGTCCCCACTACCGGTGGTATTGTGCACCGCATGCGATGGACTTCATCCATCAATGAAAACGTTATGCGGGCATATTATGAGGCTACAGATGGGGAAACCAACCTGACTGCGTATCGTTCAAGGATGCTTCCTTTGTTTCAGGCTCTTGAACCAACAATTACCGTTGCCATCCAACGACTATCGGATCAAGTGCGGGCTATCCAACGATGTAAGTTGTTGGATCAATCTGTGCTTGATCGACTACGCCTGGAAGTATTATCTACTCGTACAGCTCCAGTGTCAACGAGAGCACCGTCACCTGTGACACAGACGGTTGCTACAAGTGCGACGTTAGCGGAACCCGCACTCGACGCAGGAAATGATACGAGTGATACTTCTATCCAGGTAAGCGAGCAATTGAGGAGTACTTTGAAAGATGTGATCTCGCAGTACAGGTTTATACCTAATTCTAGACCGCGGCTACCACGCTTGCCAATGCATAAGCGAAATCTGGCGTTGATGGGAGCCCTAAATGCATTGCTAGAACCGTACTTACGGACTAGTAGTGATTTGCTTGATACTCACTCGATTCTTTACTGTGGAGCGATTGCCGCTTGTCGTGTTGCACGCGTTAAATTCCCTGAAGTTAACCGTGCACCACGACCGGATGGTGTTCCCGTATGGCAGGCAAGAATCGAGCGACGTATCGGCACATTTAGGACTCTCATTGCAAAGCTTATCTCTTTCAGCCGGGGAAATAGTCGTCCCCGGGTCATGCGTTTCGTGACTCAGGCATTTGCTGGGACCGGTATTCGTCCCCAGCAATACTTAGCCAATGTCACGGAACGTATTGACTTTCTGAAACAGAAAGTGTATGCATGGGCAAGCCGTATCCGTCGTTATAGAGAGCGTGTAAATAGATACTGGCAGAATCGCATCTTCCAAAGTGACCAAAGGAAGGTGTACCGAGAGTGGGAGGGAACTGGACAACGTCTGAACGACGGACAACTGCCAGATGCTCACGCCATGAATCAATTTTGGCGTGACTTATGGTCGGTGCCCGTCGAACATTCGGAGGGCGACTGGATCCGTGTCGTCGAGCGTGAATGCAGTATCATCGAACCCATGGAATCTATTACCATAGACTCCGAAGACGTTAGTTGTAAAATGCGTACGGCCCCGAACTGGAAAAGTCCTGGGCCGGATGGATTGCACAACTTTTGGATAAAGTGGGTTCAGAGCTCGCATGAACGCTTGGCAAAACAGTATCAAGAAGCCCTTGAGTCTGGTTCCTTACCCGCTTTCATGACCACTGGCATCACCTTCCTGCTCCACAAATCAGGTAGTACCACGGAACCTAAAAACTATAGACCCATCACTTGCTTACCTACCATCTACAAGCTCCTTACATCTATTCTGAGAAGTAAAATAAACTCGCACATAGTATCTAATAATATCTTAGATAACGCTCAGAATGGATGTAGGGCTGGGTCTCGTGGTACTAAGGAGCTACTCCTCATTGATATGGCCATTAGCCAACAAGTCAAGCGGAGTAGGGGCGCCCTCTCTACTGCCTGGATTGACTACAAGAAGGCCTATGATTCGGTGCCTCATTCATGGCTGAGGAGGATTTTAGAGTTGTATAAAATTAATCCGACTCTTAAATCCTTCTTAGTCTCGTGTATGGGGCAGTGGACCACAGTCCTTCGTCAACCAGGTAGTGGTGGGCACGCCTCTGACCCGCAAGGCTTGATAAGGATCGAGCGTGGTATATTCCAGGGCGACAGTTTGAGTCCATTGTGGTTTTGTTTAGCACTGAATCCACTTAGCACATTGCTGAAGGATTCAGGGCTAGGCTATCGGTTTCGTAGAGGGGGTGAGGTTATATCTCACCTGATGTACATGGATGACCTCAAACTGTTCACATTGAAGCACCAAGATTTAGTGACATTATTAAAAACTACGGAAGTTTTTAGTAATGCCATTAAGATGGAGTTCGGTGTTGATAAGTGTGCGGTTATGCATGCGCAACGGGGGAAGGTTGTAAATTCACCGAATTTACAACTTTCTGAGATAATAACTCTCAGATCTCTCTCCGAGACCGAAACATACAAATACCTAGGTATGTCAGAGTCATTGGGTATAGCGGTAGAGGATATTAAGAAATCGGTGAAAGAACGTTTTTTTGGCCGCCTGACAAAAGTTCTTAACAGTTCTTTGTCCGGTGGTAACAAAATGGGGGCTTTCAACGGTTGGGTGATACCTTTATTGTTATACTCCTTTGGCATACTTAGGTGGACTCAAACGGAACTAGACGCCCTGGATAGGCGAGTCCGTCAACAACTGACATTGCATCGAATGTTACACCCACGATCTTCTGTCATGAGACTGTACATTCCGCGGAAGTGGGGGGTCGAGGCTTTTTGAATGCCAAGAACCTCCACAACCGTGAAGTGTGCAGTCTGAGAGATTACTTTCTACAGAACGGGTGTGACATTCATTGCGATGTCGTGATGGTTGACAAGGGCCTAACACCTCTTTCCTTGGCTAACGAGAACTGGCGTAAACCAAAGGTGCTAGGTACTGAAGACCGTAAGGACGTATGGGAGAGTAAGGAGCTACACGGGCGGTTCTACCGGGTCTTAACAGGACCCGACGTAGACCTGCTCGCTTCGGTGAACTGGCTACGTTATGGGGACCTCTTTGGGGAAACTGAAGGTTTTGCCTGTGCAATTGCAGATGAGGTTATCAAGACGAACAACTATCGGAAATACATCATGAAGGACGGTACGGTCGACATTTGTCGAGCATGCCACCGTTCTGGTGAATCACTTCGCCATATTATTTCCGGTTGTTCGTATCTTGCTAACACCGAGTACTTGCATAGGCACAATCAAGTAGCCAGGATCATCCACCAGCAACTTGCTCTTCAATATGGCCTTATTGAGTTTGAAGTACCGTACTATAAGTACACACCAGTGCCAGTTCTTGAGAATGGTCGTGCATTGCTCTACTGGGACCGATCAATCATCACGGACAGGACTATTGTTGCCAATAGGCCCGATATCGTGTTGGTTGATCGGACCCAGCGTCGGGCAGTGCTCGTCGATATCGCCGTCCCGCATGACGAGAATCTCGTGAAGGCAGAGAAGGACAAACTTAGTAAGTACCTCGATCTGTCCTTCCAGATAACCGCCATGTGGGACGTAGACTCGACGATCATTGTCCCGGTGGTCGTTTCGGCAAACGGTTTAATAGCGAAGAGTCTCGATCAACATCTCAAGAGACTCTCGTTAGATTGTTGGATCAAGAGTCAAATTCAGAAGGTTGTTATCCTCGACACGTGGCGTATTGTTTGGAGGTTTCTTAGTCTGTAGCCTCCACCGCCGGTAGTTTGGGTCCTACTCCGCTACTGGTGGGTCACTATTTTTTATATTTTTAAATGTATTTGTGTTTTTTATAAATGTATTTAAAAATGTATAAAATAAGAATAGAAATGAATAAACGATATAATAATAATAAAATACCTGCAGAATTGTTAGGAAGTTCTTGCAAATAGATGTCAATGAAGCTGAGACAACAACACATGCTTAATTTATACTTGTGTCATTTACTTGATCTAGGTCCGTAAATGACACTCATTACCAGCATAAGCTGAGAAAAAATACATAAAAATAAGAATAATAATAATAATAATATATTTGGCCGCCTGAAGAAAGTATTGAAAAGTCTCTTGTCAGGCGGTAACAAGGTACGGGCTGTTAACGGCTGGGCCATGCCAGTCTTAGTATACTCTTTTGGCATACTTAGATGGACTCAGACCGAATTAGAAGCTCTGGATAGAAAGGTACGTTGTCTATTGACATCATACCGAATGCACCACCCACGTTCGTCAGTAATGAGGTTGTATATCCCACGGAAATGTGAAGGTCGAGGATTTTTAAACGCTAAGAGTCTCCATAACCGTGAGATATGCAACCTTAGAGAGTACTTCTTACAGGTGGATGTGGGTCTGCATCGAGATGTCGTGGCAATTGATAACGGACTGACCCCACTCTCCCTAGCTAAAGAGAACTGGCGCAAACCGGTAATACTAGGTGTATCTGATCGCAAGGAAATATGGAAGAGCAAAGAGCTTCACGGTCGTTTTTATCGGGCTCTACACGGGCCCGATGTTGATTTTACAGCTTCCATATCCTGGTTACGTTTCGGTGATCTCTTTGGAGAAACTGAAGGTTTCATCTGTGCAATCACTGACGAAGTTATGATGGCGAATAACTATCGGAGATTTATTGTCAAAGATGGGACGCTAGACATCTGTCGGGCATGTCATCGTCCCGGAGAATCTTTAAGACATATTATCTCTGGTTGTTCCCGTCTTGCGAACGGTGAGTATTTGCACAGACACAACCAAGTAGCCAGGATTATCCACCAACAACTTGCTCTAAAATATAACCTTGTTGACTTAGAGATACCTTATTACAGGTATGTGCCCGACCCAGTTCTTGAAAATGGCCATGCTACATTGTATTGGGATCGGTCTATTATCACTGATAGGACTATTATAGCCAACAAACCAGATATAGTGATAATAGATCGATTAAAACGCCTTGCAATAATTGTCGATATCACTGTGCCGCATGACGAGAATCTCGTGAAAGCAGAAAAAGATAAACAAATTAAATATTTGGACTTAGCTCACGAGATTGTCGACATGTGGGATGTGGATTCGGCGATTATTGTTCCGATAGTCGTATCTGCCCATGGTTTAATAGCCAAGAGCCTCGACCACCACCTACAGAGGCTCGCGTTAGGCAGCTGGGTCAAGGGCTTGATGCAGAAGGCGGTTCTGTTGGATACGGCCCGTATTGTGCGGAAGTTCCTATCTCTGGAGCCCTAACCACCGGTAGCTTGGTCACTGTACTCGATACCGGTGGGTCACTATTTTTTATATTTTTAAATATATTTGTGTTTTTTATAAGTTTATTTAAAAATATAGTAAATATGTAATAAAATGTAATAAAGGGAATAACAATAATAATAATCTTAATACACTCACAGCCAAATTAGAAAGATGCGCACTAAAGTTGCGCACCAAAAACGTGACACGATTTTCGTTACTTGTTAGTAGGTTTTACCCCTCGTATTTTTCTCATACCGGGCGCCTTATATATGAAAATCGATTCTTAAGGAGTAAACTCCAAATATCTTTGTTTTAGATACTTGCTCGTATTATTTCAGTTAGAGGTCGCGGGCACGGATAAAACGTGATTAAGCATTATTGACTTTATATTATGTATGTGTATCAAGGCTTTTTTTAAATTAATGCCCTAATAAAAACACAATCAACATGAAAAAAGTTAAGATAAAAATCAAGCGTCCTCGTAAGAAGTTGCAAGATACAAAAAAAAAATAAGTTTCAAACCCACCGAAGGTTAAAGTAACTTAGCATACGCTGGGAACGATACCAATTGTCAAGGTCGTAATTATTTAGCTATTGAATTGATAACAAGTGGAGTTGACAGAAAATGATAATTTATTTATTTAGGTTACATACTAAGTGCTATATTATTTATTATCAAATGGGTTGACCAAAAACTTTAAGCTAAAATATGTTGATGGCCTAATAATTAATTGATAATGATTTATTTCGTGTTACACTGCCAAGAAGTCGAAACCTTGCATCAATCTACTTTAGTTACCTGTTTCGCATATGATTAATAACACTTGCCAACGTCCTGCAAATATTAGAATTTTTTATTTCATATTTTGCACGTGCATTGCCACCACGATCTTATAGAGACCCAACCCTCAAGCTAGGGTACTTTTAAGTGAACGTACCTTTAAGTCAACGACTTAGGCTCTTATAAACATAAAAGGTTCCGCTTAGCGACATTCATCCTATTTTACGTGTGACCAAAAAAGCCAGTGACAAAAATAGGGTGTCTAATATACCTCTGCCTACCCTTGAAGCAGGTGTGATTGTATGTTTTATGTATGTTTCAATCAATAATAATCGATTCGTTGAAACGATTTGGTCCAATTCATTCTTAATAAAATTCATGACAGTCTGCTCTGCATTTAATTCTTTCTAACGAACACGAACGACATCTTACATCTATGAATATCGGTTTAATTTACATATCCGCTGTATGATGAAGAGTGGCAATGAAATTCAATCAATAGTTTAGTCACACTATGTTTATAAATGAGCGCATCGCGTGACTGAGGTGACATTTACATTTCGATGTAACTAAATGCGGTGAAACATCAACGGTTGTCAATACGAAACCAAGTCATAAACAAAAAATATAATAGACCGAGTTTATTTACAACAATTATGATTACAATTTTATGAATTCTGTTTGCAAAGGCACATAATGATCATACGATTACACGAGATACTTGTACAATCAGTGACTAAATGTTTATTTTAACATACAGACAGACATATATACAGACAGACAGACGGACGCTGTAAAAGTTTTGCTAATAAATTATGAACTAGTTTTGCATTTTCTGTTCACATCATTTTGAAAGCTAGAAATAATAATTTGAAAGTTACAAATTATCCTCGGGATATCTTATGTGACAAACCCGAACTAATATACTATTCAGTTAGCTATAAAATCAATTACTTACTATCGATGCATTTACTACGGGTAGTAGGCATAAACACTTACATAATCTAAAGTAACATATTATATACGGTAGTAGCACCTAGTTCCACTGCATAATAACATTAGTCATGATTGGTAACTAAGTGTATTGTAAACGCCGTGAAAGGCTACAGTCGGCTACACATTCGACGTAGTAATTGGAGATGTGCAGCGGTACGAAGCTGTGAAAACGTACAAATTGTTGTACAGGGGTCGCAATGAAATGTATGTTTATGGACGTTCCAAAGACAGAACAGTTTTATAATGAAGTAGTTCGCGGTTCACGTTAATTATATTTTCAATTTCACCACATGCCTGCTACGCCTCGGGCCACACGTAACTAGAACCAATTTTGTAATAGAATATTTGCAGTGGTTTTAATTGTACCGCTTCCACTCCGTCACGTCCGTTAAACAAAAATAACAAGTTCGATAATTTATATATAGCTATAAACCAAAACTTTATTAAATGGATATAAATTCTTGGGTTGGTTTCAGAGAACTATTTTAATTAAATAGGCGAAGACGTGGAAGCCGCGCTA